>JAOXNX010000033.1:7229363-7240588 GCA_028566075.1 Solidago caesia
TTTTTGCAAAGTTAGTTTCGATTCAGACGTGTTGGAGGCAATTTTAACCAGAGATTTTCTGGACCTCCAACCCCCTCATAGAAAATTCCTTTGAGATGAAAAACCCCAGACTCGAACCTGAGACCTTTGAGAAAACTCACCTCGGGGCCCACATAGTGGATTTGGAGGATAGCCCTGACCAACTCACCTAAGTGAGTTGGTTGTTCAGTGCTTTATCTAATCAAGATGATAACTAGATTTGCAGGTGAGTTGAGTGCCGATTTGCAAACTATTGCACAAAAAGCAGCTCATCTCAACAGCCTCTTTTGTCACCTCTAATAGTCATTATGAGTTTTTTGGGCCATACAACTACACCTAAATACCTAATGATATGTAAGAAAATAAATTTAAGAATAATCCCTAAAGATATGCAAGAAAATAAATTCAAAAATGTCTAAATGGAGAATACAAATAAATGAGGCATGCAGGAAAACAACCCTAGCAAAATGTTTACTGCTGAAATAAGTGAAATGCATGTAAACATTGGTTCTTTAAAAATTAGGTATGAAGGAAAAAAATCATTATGGCAATACATCAATGGTTCTTCGGTCAACGACTCCAAGAATACCCGACAATAGTAACTTTACAATGAATCCATAACCGAGTCTTGCAGTATTTTCCAAGTGAAGTGTAGCCAGATTTCTTCATTCTGTCATGTGATCTTACCTACTCATTTATGTTACTGCAAAAGTGCAACAATGTAAATGGATAAGCATCACAGTCATACATACTAGAGGCAAAGATCTGAAAGTCCGGCAGGTTGAGTAGCAAACCAAAAATGATAATTCTTAGGGTTGGTCATATTGGAAATAGTAAGTAAAACAATTTAGATAATTTGTATACATTTTTGACATGTTCAGCCCATTTGGCATGCTCCCTTTTTAGCTGAAATATCTGATTTGACCCGTTTGTGATCAAAACATAAACCTAAAATCAACTCATTTTAAAGTAAATGGGTTGAAACACATACAAATGCATTTCAGCAAGAGCTATTGTTTCTTTGAAATATCATTGTTTTTCACTGCCAAGAAATCATCATTCTCCATTATGCAAAATGAAATATTTAGGACAATGATTGTATTTTGGCATTTTTGCAAGAGTGGCTGTTTGAAAAAATTCACAATTCTATTTAGTAAATAAAGTGCTGTTAATAATTACCATCAAGAACGATCCCACATTGGTTCTAGCGAAGCCGGCTTTTGACTTCTACCATGAGACACCGTTGTCATAAATGGAGGTGCATGCACAGTTATCGGAAGTACCCATTCACATTTGTCTCTTCCCTCTATTAGAAGTGGATGCTCAAATCTGCCACAAATATACTGACTGTTAAGAACCACAAATGAAGATCATTTTTGGCATGGCTTTGAAGTTTCCACTACCATAAGAGTCCTCGTTTAGAGTTTCAATGTAATTAACAAAAAAAAGGGAGACAGTCATAAAAAGACTGGCCTACAAATATGCAAACAATCAAGTAGATGCATTGTCTGCTAAATGTCTAGTAAACGTAAGACCTAATTTGGACACTTCACACATCCAAATACTAATAGTACTAGAAAACCATGACCGTATTATTCCCCTTGACAAATTAGTACCCATGGTCCATTTTAGCATACCCCCAAGCAGAGCTTTCAGGTCTGGCGGGTTGATAATACGGATAACATTTACAAGTCCGGTTGAGTTGACCAAAACACTTGTTCACGAAGTAAATTTTTTAAATAACTCTTGTGTCCAATATGGTTACCAAAACTATTTTATAACAATAATAATCTAACTCTTCGAATACAATGATTTGGGAGGTTTTATTCTTTAAAAATACACGTTGGGCGAATTTCAACCTGTTCCACCCATTTCTTTTTTAGCTAAATTTTTTAATACCCGTTTGACAAACAAATTAGAGATGGAAAAAACCCTTAATTGGCCCGTTCATAAACGGGTCAAAATTTCAACCTCTAACTAGGGCTGGCCACAAGTAGTACTAAGAATGACCACAAGATGCCAACAAGTACATGATTATGCTGTGAGATACCTGGTCCAATCTACATTCTTTGGAGTGGTAAAAAATTCAAACCGAAGCACCCATTGCACAGAAACATGTCTAGTAAAAAAAGACATTGGCCCATCCATGGGAACTGAAAACAGAACACTGGTCTGCACCAAATCTGCAACGACCTCATGGTAATCACTCTGGATCTGCATATATAAAATCATTCAGCAAATTGATTTAGTACAGTAATATAAGACCGACAAGCCATGTCAAATGCTAATGATGTCTCTGAAATATCCCTCACATGTTGATCACACCAAAGGAGTCCATTTTAGATGAAGAGACAACTCTTAAAGGCAGGTTTTTGTAATAAGACATCTGCCACAAGTAGTTCTCACAAAGTTTTTAGAAATGTTATTTTGGCAAGATGGGCATCTGCACTTTACTAATATCATAATATACATATGTAAGAAAAATATGGTTTTTAGATGCCAAAAAATACACTTGACTAATGTGTGCCTTTTAACAATTTTTCCATGCATGCTACCACTTACCAACAAATAAATATTTTGCTTTGTACACAAGTAAGATATTTTCAAGGTGTATGATTCTTTTTTTAGAGTAACGTTCATTTACTACACTAAAAGAAGTATAGATTATCCAATCACACTTCTATAAAGCAAAGGTAGTAATTTTAAACAGTGGGGTAAATACTTTCCAACAGGGGTTGGATATGACAAAAAAATAATAATAATAATAAAATAAAATAAAATAAAATAAATGAAAGAAAGAAAAGACTTATTAAGGTTGAATATGATAGGATTTTTATTTTTTTAAAGGGTTTCACCCTGGTTAACTTTTATAAATAAGTAAATTGTTCCCATCTTGCGGGCTAAGATGAGACATGTCTCATAAGCACCTTAATTAATGAAAACACTTAACAGAAACCTACTAATGCGAAAGATTTATAGCCCGGATAGCATTATGCCATTTGGCATTTAAAAGTGGAATAACTGGGGGTTTGATAACAGGTCGGTCAACATAGGTTTGGGTAAAATGGGTAACCTTAACGTACAATTCAAAACGGGACAAGACGGATGAGATGTGTTGAGTTGATCCACTAAGACTTCTTACCCTTATTTCAATTTCAAAAGATATTGATGTATTAGAAAATGTTCTGTTTCACTTTCACCCATATGACCCTTTATCAATAAAACACATCCCGGGTTAGCCCGTATATAACAGGGTTGAAATTTCACATCTTCTGACAATTTAGTGACTAGACTGACTCCCACTCAATCTTGCTTTGAAATTAAATCTGCATTTGTCAGAGCATTACCAGTGAACATGGTAACAAGCACTCTACTCTTTCAATTTTCAATTGTACCGTTTTTCTATAAAGCACGTGTAGCCAATGAGCAGATCATGAGAGGGTTCCTATGGTGTCAACGAGATATGCAAAAAGGTAAAGCCAAATTTGCTTGAGAGGATGTTTGTTTACCAAAGGAGGAGGGAGGATTGGGCGTTCAAAAGATTGAACTGTTCAATGTCTCTCTTTTTTTGATCCATATTCGCAAAATTCTTGAGCTGAAAGAATCACTTTGGGTAAAGTGGGTACATACACATAAGTTGCGGGGTAAAAGTTTGTGGGATGTTCCGTATAGGGGGAATTTAGCATGGAGTTGGAGAAAGCTCCTCCAGATTCGACCATTGGTAAGGAAATTCTTTTGGCATAAAGTAGGAAATGGTCAAAAAACATTAGCTTGGTTTGATACTGGTGTGACTACAGCCTGCTTTATGATTGTTTGTCATCTACACAAATTGTTTCTGCAGGTTATAACTTGGACTCTTGTGTGGCTGATTTGGTTCGAAATGGGGAATTAGCCAGTTGAATGGTCTAACAAATTCCCCAATCTCATATATCCACCCCTTGTTGAAGACTCTAACGACAAGTTATATTGGCGAGACCGAAATGCCAAGGACTAGGATTTCTCAATCAGCGTGGCTTTGGAAGATTTAAGACCACTGGGAAATGTGGTTATGTGGTATGATCTAGTGTGGTTCAACTATTGTATTTCTAAACATGCATTTATTCTTTGGCTGGTGTTTTGAAGAAAACTCAAGACTCGAGACATCCTAAGACAATGGGACGTGATCAACTCAAATGCATCCTAAGATAATGGGACGTGATCAGCTCACATACTCACTTATTTTTTGAATGTTGTTATTCTGTACAGGTTTGGTCCCAAGTAACTATGAAGGCTGGATTACAACTGTCGCCTACTTGGAACACTTTGGTTAATGATCTAATTCCTAATGCAACGAGGAAATCGATGCAAAATGTTGTGACAAAGCTTACGTTGGCGGCTACTGTTTATTTCCTTCGACAAGAAAGGAATGCAGGACTTTTCAAGAAGCAAAAGAGGACGTGTGCAATCCTTGGCGAAGCTATAATATAAACAGTGAGACTCAAGCTCTTCACATTTCGTTATAAGAAGACTAAAAATGTGGAGAGATTCATTGCAGCTTGGGATATTCCTGTTTTATTAGTGAATCATATGTAATTCTTTTTATGTTCATAGCTACTAGTTCGCGTTTGTATAGTGGCTATTAGGGTGTTTTGGTGGTTTTGTGTTGCACTATGTGCACATACTCTTAAAGTCGACTTAGTGTTTTGCTAAGTTGCCTGAGCTTTATTGAAATTTATAAAATCTTACAAAGGGTAAATCCCTTTTACCCTAATTACCAATGTGCCTATTCCCTGGGACTTCTTACTTTTATGAACATTATAGTAGATATCGTTTTATATATTCATTTAATACATATCACATAACAAAAGAAAAACTTGCACAAAATACATAGGGATACTAATGGTTATGGTTCCCAGTTCCCACAAAAGCAAAGAATAGCTTGATAACTAACCGAGAAATCATCATTTAAATAAAGATATCGTTTTATATATTTACTAATACACTGAAAATGTATCAGAGTTCAGCAAAAGATGATAAACCTTGGTGATTGTTGGAGAATGTCTTCGAGATGGATGTGCTGCGCGGCGACTTATAGTCTCTGATAATTCCAAGGTTACGGAAAGCTGGATCAGACAACTCAACCAAGTAAAAATTTAAAAAAATTGATCACATAATTCTGGAGGTGGCAAACTGGCAATTTTGACCCATGTACTAATGAAAGGGTTGAAGTGAGTGCGTTTTATCTATAACGGGTAAAAATAGAAAAGATAGCTTGAAAGGAAGGAAATGGACCGAACTAGTCCGAAGTCATTTAAAGTGTATTTTTGAATGCACATAACCTCCTAAATCATTTTATATATATATATATATATATAAATATATATATACATATATATATATATATATTACTGTTGAAATAACACGATGTAGTTTAATTATTTTTGACAAACTAATTATTTCTTAAAAAAATAATAGAAAAAATGGAAGTATTTCTGGCAAATCGTTTTACCCAAACCCACTTTGACCTGTTACCCAACCCATCAAACCCCCATAGTTTGCCAACTATATAGTATTCCACAAGATAACTTAAATTCAGTTTTGGAGCTTCTGATAGTGGCATGTCACGAATCAGAAGATAGGTTGTTGCTAGATTTGCATGTTTTTTCCAAGTCGTGTTGACAATCATCAATATGCCTGATTTGTAATTTTTTTTTTTGGTATATATATAAAGCTGACCAGGGTAAAACCCCTTTACCCAAAAAAAAAACTTAAATCCAGATATACCTCAAGACATCTCCTGGTACCTTCTTCATGAAAAAAAGTAAGAGTTCCACCAATCTGTAATCAGACGTATCCATGTGAATTATTAAATCAACCAAATTAATTCATGTGTCGGCAAAGATTGTCTGAAATTACCACATCACCAAAGTAATAAGTTGATTCAGGTTTTGTGGGTGAAAATCTTAGAAGAACTTGGTCATCTAGCCTAATGTTGTACGATCTTCCTCGAATGAAACCTTCTGCTGCAGTGAAGGTTAGTGGCAACTTAATCTGTGAGGTATAAACTTTAAAACCCATTATTGCATGCATGATGCTTATAGTTGAATATAAATTCAATCATATTAAGAGTGAAAGTAGTGTAAAATAACACTAAGAAACAGTATTACTTACATGAAACGGGTTCGATGGTTCTTGGTACATCTGAGGCTCTTGAGTCATCATCTATGGAGGGAGATTTTGGACTTCTTGGCTGCTGATTTGGAGAGACAATAGCTGACGATCTTCTAGGTGACAAGTTATCTATTTTGGGAACAATGTGTCATTGGAATTAAAGTTTTACTTATCAGTAAGTTTTTGAAAAAAATGAAAAGAAATTAGCCACTCAACTTTCAAAGTTTTCGACTTGCATAGGGGAAACTCAACCCATTTAGACAAACAAGTTGATATCCAGATGCATAAAACCTCATAAATCGTTAAGAAACTTTCAAGAAACTTTCAAAGTTATTATTATAAGAATAAAGTTCTTATAACCAATAATTAACACATTAACTATTTATAAAAAGTTCAAAACAAGAATATGAAGCGTTTCCTTTGGATAGACCTGTTATGTGACCCGCCCATATTGACAACCCTAAATGTTATCAGAATAATATGGCATGGACATTCACATGAACAAAACACTTCCTTTGAATACTCATCACATTGACCAACATCACCCAATAATTTTAAAGAATATTGACATGGACAATCATGTTGAAAATCGTTTTTATTTGTTTCTTATAAATATGAAATTGGTATTAGTACAAGTTGAAATGCATAACATACATTATTACCTATTTCCTTTTTGTTTTTGTTTTTTTTTTCTTTGAACAAATTGTTACATTTTTCGAGTTAATTTGTCAACGAAAGAATACTTGTAACTAGAAATATAAAATACACCAATCTTCTTCATCGATTTGCTTTAATTGTTTGCCAAACCTAATCAGATAACAGATATATTAAGAATTTCTCCATGACAGTTTGTCTGTCAAAACACACCCAGGAATTACCCATAGTTCAATTTCGCAAGAGCAAGAAGGATCATAAATAAACTAAGCATTAATAATTTGTAAAATGTTTGCTTGCATATAATATAGATTACCCTCACTAGTACCATATAGCACCTCAGCCGCAGACAGCCGAGGGAGTGCCATATATGATGACATTGTTGACCTCTGGTCATGGTACAGTACATCCTTACTCGATCTTGCGGCAGATGACTGCAAGGACAATGAACTGCCAAATGCTTTTTGTAAACTTCCCCTTGCTGGATTGTAGGAAGAGACAGAAGACACATCATCTCTTAAACTTTCATTATCTTCCTCTACTCCATCAAAAGTTTCATTAGCTCTAGCCTGCAAAGAACTGTAACTGTGAGGATTCATAATCAAAGTGAGAAGATATCTTCTATAGTAGACTAGTATAAGTGGCAATTTAAACCCATGTACTTATGAATTGATCGATCTGGGTTATGTTTATCTATAAGAGTTCAAACAGGTTATAAGAATGGCTCAAAGGGTAATAAGTAACCCAAAGTGTATTTCATATGCTAAATTCCACAAGATGATTAAATCCGAATAAGTAGATTAGTATTGAAACGTTATTATAAAAAGTTTCAATCATATTTCACACATAACTATTATTAAAAACTCTGGGTAGAGAGTTGTTTCAGGAAAACTCAACCCCACCCATTCGGCAAAACTACATGTTTTCCCCATACCTGCTTCGACTAGTTACCTAATCTTTCTGACTCATTTTGCCACCTCAAGTAAATAGATTGAAAAAGAATGGGAAAACAAAAAAGAAGTTCACACCAACAGATGTTATCAGTAGCTTACCCATTCAGATTCAGCGTCCATGTCTTTCCAATAAACATCCAAAAGAATAGGTGTGGAAGGAACAATCCCTGAAATGTGGGGAACATCATCATCTTGCTCTAGCCTTTAAAAAAAGATATCCGTCTTGATACTTAAAAGATGGAGATTATATACATCATAAAAGAAATTTGCAACTCATAACTTTGAGGGTGTGTTTGGTTTATGGGTATGGGAATGAAGGAATGCCTTTCATTCCCATTGAGAGTGTTTCGTTGATAGCCTTGGGATTGCAAATTGGGTATCAAACCCATTAAATTAGCCATCTTATAAACCCACCAAGGATGATGGGATTCAAAATCCATTCCTATTCCTACTTTAAACCCAAACCCATAGTGATTCCATCTTTGAAACCAAACACCCCCTGATTGAAGAAATGAGATATCAATAGTAAGGCTGTCCATTCCGCAAGAGTGAGAGAATTAACTAACGGAAGATGAATCTTTGATCCATGGAACTATAATAAGGGGAACTCATTATCAAGCATACGATAATGACTCACACTATGATGGTGGCAACCACAAGTTGTATTTATGCAAGGAATAGTAGAAGAGGCATAGGGCTTAATAGGGTGATAATTTGGTGGGCTGCAAAGAGGAAGTCCTCAAGATGTATGTGGATGTTGATTAAAGCATGGCTGACTGACCAAGATGATATAGTATTTAGTGGTATGAAATGTGAAAGAATACACCAATGACAAGCTCTCCTTATTATGATACACTTACATCAATGTCCTACCATGTTGTATGGGATTCATCAATGCTCTGTGTTGATCAACAAAATTAGGTGGTGTGTTGATACACAGATCAAGGTTGGAGAAATAACATAGAATAGATATAGTTCAAGGTGGAAAATAATGCAGGCTACTTTCAATGGGTGGTTACAAGCTTATAATGCAATATACAGCCCTCAAAAAAAAAAGGAACTGTGCCTAGTTTAGTGCCATCAATATGTGCACACAAAGTAGTTAAGTATGTACTCATAATATAAGGGTGGCAGACAAATTGGTGAGCTTCACGTGTCCTACGAATCTAAAAAGTCACAAAACAGCTTAAAGAAAACTCTGTAAGGCATTACACTAGAGAAGAAAAGCATGTAAAACAAGAAAATTCTCATAAAAAGAAGAGGTGATGCAATTGTCTTTGCTTAAATGTGAGTTCTCTACTTTGTACAAGTCCACACACAACTTTGGGCAAATGAAGATTCTAGCTTGAAATAACTGAAGTTCAAACACGGAAAAAAATCTTTTCATGCATATTATTTCTGCGATCATACACAATCATTCATTAAATAAAATGCTCCAATTTGTGTGTCGACCTCTGACATCCAAAAGCAACTACAAAGGCAAAGCTCAAATGGAAGTAGACTTGAAAGAGACAAGCAAGCATAAGGGTAATGACAAAAACAATTACCACTTATTCCAGTTTCTTCGTTTAACAAGCCATTTGTTTTTTCAGTGACCCATATTTGCAGAGGTAAGCGAGCTTCCTGCATCAATCAAGAGTCCCATACATTAGAAAACTGACGTAAAAGTAATACAAAAACATTATAACTAAAAGATAGAAGCATCTACAGCCACATCAAATCCTAGTGAAGGAAGCAGGACCCTGATTGATTTACCCAACTAAACTAGAGATAGGCAATAATGCATAGAAACCTTTCTCTACATTCTTGTAGATGCATAACTTCCTTCTGACGGGGACTTACGTCTAGTTTCTGAACTTCTGTTTTCATCATTAAAGAATGGAACTTACGCCCATGGACATGTAACAATACTTCACAGATCATGGACTGTCTCCCCAAAATACACAGTGGTATTAAGCTGTTAGCATATCCTTACTGTTTTTATAAAGGAGGGACAAAACAGAAAATACCCCCTCTCATTCAGCTTGCACACAGGATAATATAACAAGCTAACAAGGCAAACTACACCTGGCTTTCAGATATCTCCAAGCATTTATGCGATTTTTCAAATAAAACCACCTCAACTGCCCTAATCCATATCCTCAAATTTTCAGCTTCTTTAATATATTCTAGTGGCTTGCAGAATACTCCTGTTAGTATTAACATATAAATCATCTAGCTTTTTCTAACTTTCCTACCAAGTTCAGCATCACAGTCTTACTATGCTTGATATATAGCCCTTGGCCTGTCTTTTGTATCTTAGACGGTCCGTATATCATGGTTGTAAAAATCGGCGGGATCAACCAATAAATCGCAATCGGATCGTGGATCGGCCCCCTCACGAGTCGAGTCAGGCTGGATCGGACTAAAAATCGGTCAACAGCTCAGACTCGGGTCAACTTTGGTCAAACTCGGCCGACTCGGTCAAGAATCGGCCGTCTCGGTCAAAACTTGGCCGACTCGGGTCAAAAATCGGGTCAACTCTGGTCTTTTTTTTTAATATAAACTTTTAATAAAATCCTAAATTGGTTTAAGTTTATGTTTCTAAACAATTAAGTTTGAATTTTGAAGCATTATGTTAATGTTTCTAAACAATTATGTTTAAATTTGAAGTTTTTTTTAGATATAATTTCATTAATTATTATTTTTATATATAAAAAACCCATTTCGATTTCTCCCCCAATCCGATTCCGAGTTTTCAAAAATCCTAACTCCCCCCTCGCCGATCCTATCCTGAGTCACGAGTTACCCAACCTTGCCGTATATATCTTCTTCAGCTAATTTAGTTAAATATAATAGAGAACTTACATTAAATTTCCTAGTTTAGAACCAAAACTCTTGTTTGCCAATGTGGTTGGGAGTGATTTACTTCACTTATTTATTTTCATCTTCACACCCTTCTAGATTTTTTATTGCATGGTAATCATGAGCCTTCCAACATAAATTTGCTTCTAAACATGTATTTATTCACAAACATTTAAACTTCATTTGACTAATGCGCTCTTTGTCTGCTCAAGGTTGTAAATAACGCTCTGCTGTCACTCAACGGCCGACCACCTTTAAGGATAAATCTCATTTCGCAGAGATATATCGGCTTTATAACGGAGACTATAAATTATAAAAGAATTTATTTAAAAAATATATATATTAGCAATATCCCTAACAAAATTAGTCAATAACCATAAAATCTACAATAATACACATACCTATACTTTTTTTATTTATATAAATTTATAATTTTTTATAAAAAGTTGATTATTTTTAGTTAAGGGACCAAAAGTAAATTCTAAGATAGACTAAAAAAAGAAGAAAATGTCACTAAAAAAGAAGAAAGCACGAGCACATGAGAATGAAATTAAAAATTCATACTGTAGTACTTTCCCATCCCCTTATCCAAATGAAATCCCATAC
>JAOXNX010000033.1:7267744-7281598 GCA_028566075.1 Solidago caesia
TGGAGAAACTATATCTTGTGATCCATGTGTGAGGATGGTGAGTCACCGGGCATGAGTTCTATGCGGTGTGCGCTCTACACGGGATGAGAGGGTTCCCACCCATTTACCCTGTATATTATGGTATCTTTTATTAATTTTTAGTTTCCTTTTATATAACAACTTGCTAAACAAGCTGTAGAATTAGTATTTATAGAAGAATAGAGCTATAATTCTAGTTATGTTGAATATTATTGGTGAATTGTGATTTGGTTATGAATTAGGAGAGTTGGTTTACCTCTCAAAAGTACACTGTGGGAGAGTTGATCAATCTCTCGAATATCGATTATCTATCTTAGTTATAGTTTTATTAGTTTTAACTCGATACGAGCATCAGTTTCGTATCAGAAAGTGTATGGCTGGCTGGCTTATGTGGCATCACTGTGATGTAATAGGTTTGCCTTTCTGGTACCAATATATATTTTTTTTGTTAAAGGGGGAGCCTTTATGACGACAAACTAACATGAGTCTCTTACATTGTAAGGGGAGCGTCGTATGACTATGAAGGTTTTTCCAGTTGCACATGTAAAAGTAGATAATACGTGTATGGTCCAAAAGGACAAGAATGATTTCACACGAGAGATTTTAATTTATGCTAAAGCAATTTTTTTTTATTTTCTTGCTTCCTTTTGCATAGGTATTAGATATTGAGTTATGTACCAATGTTATTATTTGAGACTAATTTTCTATAAAGTATTTTGCTTATAAGATATCTACTGAACGGCTTATCATAATTCCATATCTCTTGGATATATTCTCTTATTTGCAGAAAGGGGCAATTTCATGTAATATTTGTATATATTCTTATTTGCAGAAAGCAGTTAAGGGATATATTCAATTCTACGATACTTCATGACACAATTATGCAGATACTGAACATGTTCATGAGCATGGGAAGGCCTCATCACTGGGTGGATTATTTGATGCCTGAGAATGTGAGATTCTACAAATCAGTTGAATCTTCTGGCAGTGATGACCCTGATGTTTCTGACATCACTAAGTTAGATCAACTAATGGTGGAGACACATACAGTTTTAGCAAGGTATTTCATTCTTCTTGCTAGTTCACCGCCTTTTGGCGATTATAAGTTAAAATGATGGCCCTGGATTCACATGCTTTTTGTGGCAAGAGAGTTGGACTAGGTAGTAAAATGGGTGAATTGGATAGCGGTGTAAAACAATTCATTTTTGTACAGAGCTACTCCAGTCATTTTGAAACACTTTCTCAATTTTTACATTTACCAAATGGTTATGTATCAATTATGAGTACATAAATATTATTTTTTCAGTCAAATAAAATAGTCTGTTTGTTTTTGAATAAAATGATGTAGGAGGTTCTATACATTGGAATTATGCTTTGAACGCCTTTTGACCCATTTTTTTGTTAATTAGTTTTTGTTTCTTTATTATATCCGTTTGATGCTTTAGATGGTTTTGGGGGAGATTAAAAAACTGTGTTTGTCAAATCATATAACAAAAGGGTTGTGTTTTTTAGAGAGAAAACACAATTTTTGAAGAAGCAAGTTAGGACATGCTTTTTGGAAACACTATTCAACTAATAATTAGAAGTTAAATAGGAAGACAAACTGGTTGAAAATACCCCAATGTGTATTTTTAATTCATAAAAGCTCCTAAATCATCTTATATAAACATTTAGGTTATTATTGGAATAAAACTAATGTTTTGACCCGTTAGCCACACTGCTTGAGCGTCCATGTTGCCACATGATGAAATTCCAGCCACTTAGATCATCGTTTCAGAGTCTGAGTTCTCTAATGCAATGATTATTTTCCCATCCCAGTGGCAGTGGAAGTTGTGAAAATTAGTACCTATAAAACTTAACTATATATATATGTATTTTTTTTTTTGTAGTTCCGAATTTGGAAATATTCTAGACATGTCACTCGGAAAGGTAGTGGGTGGACTAATGGAAGACATGAACTTACAATTTGGAGATGGCAGTTTATGTGCGGGACTACCACTTGCCAAACTTCTCCCAAGGGTTGCACAAGTTAGTCCCCAGCTGCTTGAGGAACCAAGCCGTAACAAGTTTACCCAAATTATCCAAAACATACCCGAAGTTGAAGTTTTCTTCACTCTACTCTACACAAACATGTCAACCTCATAAACCTTGTGCACAGTTTCTTCGGTCGTTATATCTTCTCTGTTTCAATGGGATATGCATGAACAAGATATGGGTTCCCAAATATTCAATTGAACTCCAGTGCTCGTTTGTTGTGGGTTCGACTTTATCCTTTAGGAGTTCTTATTCTCTCCAAGGCTTGTAATAGTTTAAGTTATAGCTTAAGGTTTTTTACATATCTTATTTCATGTATCATTATTTATCGATTGTTTCAAGCAAATGTTGTGTATTTTGCTTAATATTGTTTTTAGATTATACAAATGAATGATTCGAGATTTTTGAATATGCCAATGTAATTTTGCATGAAATTTCAACTAGTGGAAGTTTTCATTGATTGGTGACCGGATGGTTTCATTAGTGCCACAAGTTAAAAACACCTTGGGTACGAGGTAAAGGTGAAAAAATGGATAGGCCAACAAATATCAATTAATTATAAGGTGAACCAATAAAACATTGGATACTTATATCGTATGATTACAAACACCAATTCTTCAAAAAAAAAAACATCAGGAAAAATACATCAATACTTTGTAAAATGTGTGATAATTAAACTCACCAATTTTCAGGTGATAATACATCAATATCTCCACCGACTTTTGATTCAGGTGAATGCAAAGGACCGGATTTCTTATATGATTACAACATGATTTTTATTCTTCCATAGACACCAAATCGATGTGATAATGAGTATTCTGGTTGAGGCCTAATGTAAAAAAAAAATTAATAATAATTACAAACAAAAACTCGCTTGAGGGTGGGGTGGTGACCACCCTAGTACTTCTTTGCATCCGCCAATGGTTGCTAGATTATAATACCATGACGTGTATGCTTATCGTTACATCCCGTGGTTCCGTCTAGTTGGGATGTGATAGTTTATATCATGATTGTTAATGATGATCTATTTGTTCGTAAATCATTTGTTAAATTAAATGAAATAATATAAATAAAATCCGGAGATCTTTGATTCATTTACGGTCTAATATATGATTAGTTTCATAAAATCACCACCACGTGTGAAAAACACTTATAAAAGCGCGGGAAAAGAAGAATGAAAATGGCGCCAGAAAGCCTCAAAATCCACCCCCGATATAATATATATCTGTATCTATATCTATTTGCATAAGCCACTCAAATTTCTTTTCCCTTGTTAAAATTAAACACTTTCACTTTGGAAAATTCATAACTACATTAATCAACCAATCACTGTTATTCGAATTGATTTCAATATAATAATAATTATTATTAGTAGTAGTATTTGAGTTATTTTATAAAAACCCAGAAGGGGTATGGAAAATTTATCTTATATATGCGGTGGTCTCGGTATAATTGAAGAGGACGATGACGGCAATCCCATCGGATACACTCCCGGAGAATACTGTTTAGGTCTCCTTTTACTTTTATTTTTGTATAGATTGATTTTTTCAGTTTATATACATCTATATATATATATATATATATGTGTGTGTGTGTGTGTGTGTATATATATGTATGCAAGCAGCCTCTCTGGTAAGGCTGTCTACATCTAAAAAAACAACAACCCCCCCTCACCGTCGTGGTATTGGGACCCAAAACCCGTGGAAGACGGCATTGGGTGTTATTTTTTATATATATGTATATGTATATATGTTAATAATTTGGATATAAATTCAAAATGAGGGACAGATAATTTGAAGGATTTGTTGCGGTTTTTAAGGCGAGACGATCCGGAAGGTCGACAAGTGTTTAAACAAGTTTGTAAATGGAATATAGTTGGGAAAGATATATTGCCTATTATTCAGTACTGTCAACGTGATAGTCCTTTGGTTCTAAATTCAGGTATACTGAATTATTATTATTATTATTATTATTATTATATTATTCAGCTCATATAAATGATGCATTTGTATGGAATTGGAGTGTGTGTCTATATACACATCAGAATTCGGTTCCATTTCATTCCATAGAATATATTACTTTACTTTTTTTTAGTACCCTGAGGCCTGATCAATATGGGACAAAAGGAAAAGTATGTAGATATTATATGAAATTTGCCTGTATACATCTATACTCCATCATTCGTGTTCATATGTAACGCGGTCTCCATTTCATCTGTTGAAACGGTCGTCAGGTCGCTTGGTGACTTAAATAGAACAAGAAATATTAACTGTCAATGACCCGTTTAGAACATTTTTTAGTACATTGATCATTTTTTGTGTTTTAGATTTGATATTTATAATTCAAGCATGGTCTTGCATTTGAAATGTCGAGAGGCTGTCTTTTATGTAATTGAAGGGACTTGAAGCCGAAGGGGTATTTTAGTTTGCAATAATGATCTTTAATACATTTGGTTGTCTATGCAGTGAAGGTTTTGGTGTTTCTTACGATGCCAGTTGAGCCAACGTCTAAAGATATACCACAACAGATTGAATATCTATGGGGTTTGAAGTCTTTGATCACTTCCAGTCAGGCTATTCCTGTAATAGTTACCCTTCTTGAGAGCCCACTTGAGCATTTGGAAGGGTATGTGGATCAAGTTTGTAGTTGGCATTTTATTTGCGTAATTTAAATGAAAAAATTCCTTTTTTTAACTGGAATTTAAATGGTTATCATTGTAAGTAACTATTCATATCGGGGCAAGAAGTTCTTCAACATATGCTTTTATCTGCAAAAGTTGATTTTGATTGGGGATTTCTAGGATATTCACATCTTATCAAAATAATAATAATTATCAAAGATAACAGACTCAAGTCTTGTTCTGAAAATAAGGATGTACTTATAATAAGGATGTAAAGTGTAGTAAAAAAATCCTACTGATTTGTGAGCCAAGCTTAACTTACTATATCACTGAATGTCTTTCACTGCCAGTGTATATTTTTATTTCTTAGGAGAATCTTTTATCTTTTATTGCTTATATTTCAAAATTATGATCATACATCTTCAGGTGACAGCAGTATTAGAATGTGAACAAAGCGCATAGCCTGAGGAAATAATTTGTACTTTTGAGTATAGTTTTTATTTGTACGGCAGGTCCCGTGTTAAGATGGTCATAATTTTCTCACACACTATAGTTTTAATCAGGTGTTACATCTGTTTGTATTATTCTATTAATGATAAAGATATGGGCCTTGGCCTAGGGGTTATTGAGGGTACCACCAACCAAGAGGTTGTGGGTTCTAGTCCTAGTTGGGATGAATGTGTGTTTAAAGTGTGTGGATATCTGCCTTTCCAAAAATTAAAAAAATAAATTTGTAAATAATAATGTTTGAAGTTTATTTGGATCAACTTGTATCTTAAAATTTATACGTTCATTTCTTGTTTCTGATCAGTGCATACTAACTCATACTGCTTTGGTCATCTTGGTTATTTGATGTTGTCCCTATGGTTTAATTTATTCTCGAAACAGGGATTTGTTCACGGAGGATGACTGGAAGTTGGTGCAGCTGGTAATTACTTTATTTCGCAACATTTTATCTGTTCAAGATATCACAATGCAGCAAAGAGTTGCTGGATCAGCCTCTGAGTTCATACTTCTTAGAGATAGATTCTTGGAACTGTTGTTTGATGAGAATGTGATGGATTTGATCTTAGTCTTGACACAGCATGTTGGGGGTACAAGTGGCATTTTTCGTCAGGATAACTTGCTTTTATTGGAGACTTATTATTACATATTTAAGGGTCAAGTTCCTGAGTTGATTGCAAAAGCTCATCTGGATGCAAACAAAAAGGTATTTGTTCATGTTCTTAACACTATATCAACGTTAAATGAAAGAATCGATGTTAATTGTTTAGTGGATACAAAACTACAAGTATACACTGCTGAGTAGTGCCCCAATATACAAGTAGTTTTGGGGAATAACCTTCAATTTTATATATGATTTGTACTGAGAAGTTTTTGGTGGATGGGTACTTTGATTTTTGCTGTAATTTCTGAATGACAAAGCGCATGAGGTATTCAGCTCTACTGCTTATGTTCATCAGGTGGAGGGGGAAGCAGACGCTACTGCTACTGATCTCAAGTCTCTTATGGAAGAGGAAAAAGCAAAAAGAAGGAAAACAATACTATGTAATCTGGGTTCTCGATCAACCTTCAGCGGATCATTCACCCGAGTTACTATGGTAAAAACTTAGTTTTTAATTTAGATGTGACAAGACTGTGTTGGTCAGGCGGGATGGGTAACAGGTCAAAACAGTCATGTCAGGTATGGGCTGAAGAGGGCTGGGTTGACTTGAAACACATTTTTTTGTCCAAAGTTTTTGTTCAATTATTAATAAATATGTGTGTTAGATGGTTAGGAAAATCGTTGCATTTCAATTAGAATCAAACTAATTTAAAATAAAATGATTTAGGAATTTTTATGCATTGTAAACATGTTTTGGTGACTTTCAATCTGTTTTACTTTTACCCATTTGCCCTGTTAGCTTTTTAACTATATGTCAGTGATAAAACATCAACTGGGGTAACCCATTTATAAGTAAATGGGTTGACATTGTCATCTCTAGTTTCGATTATTGAGGTATTCTTTGTTAAGTTTATCAATTGACCTTTTGAACAGGATGGCTCCAAAGTTCTAGTGAAAGGTAATCCTTGTGCAGATTCTCATGAATTGCTTAAAGGTCATAAGAACCCACATGGTTCATCCAAAAAGATGCTATGGGAGAACGGAAGAATGCCAACAACAAACAATAATATCCTTCGTCTGCTCCATGATTTTACTAATCAGTTCTTGTTAGGAGGTTATAATAGTGAGTGTCATATATTTAATGCTATCTGTGTTTTTGTAGTTTTATTATTTCATTTGGCTTTCTTACATTGTTGGCCTGTATTTTCTTTCTAAGTTGCATCTTCAACAGTTTTAATGCAGTCGATCCGTGAGGATATAGAAAAAGAACACCATGCTATCGAAAATAATGATGTCACTACTTTCTTTCAAGTTGCTGAATTTGTTATGTCTTTCCAGAATCACAAGTTACTTGGCTCAAAGGTGAGATGCTATATTAACTTTGCTAATGTTCCACTATAGTTGTGTTTCTTTTACTAACTAATATATGATTTTAATGGGTTTTTGATGCTTAACAGCCTAAAGCTAATGTCAGTATATCTGAGTCTTCTAGAGATTATGATGCTGATAGCACATTGTTTAAAGGAAGCATATGCGGATCAATTTCTGAAACAATGAACGAGTCAATGTTCCTACTTGTCATATCAAAGTGGCGTACTGCATTTGATGGTTTGAAGGAGACAAACAACTACACATTTCTCTCTGCAGCAGGATCTCTCATAAAAACAATGGTGAGTTTTGGTATATTGATCTTTGAAGAAGTTACTAGACGCATGGTGCTTTTATGATCTTGCACTTTAGACAATGCAGTTTATAGCTATTATAATGTTATCCTTATATCATCTTACGAGTGCTCCTAATAGTAGCTATAGAATTAGGGTTATAATCTAATGTATATTTTAATGGTGTAAACTCCCAAGTTATATGCATCAAATGCCCTAATAACAGCCTGAAGATTGTTCTATCAGACCATTAGATGTTTTCTGTTTGTTAAAGGCACTTAAATAAATTTACCAAATAGATGAATTCATAAGTGAACTGTATTTTATTTGTTTTGTAGATAAATATGTTAGATTTGGTGTTGAAGCTGTCACCAGAAGAGTCCAATGAGCCTCAGACTGCCCGTGTTCTTCTTTACAAGTTATTTTATGATCAAACAGATCAAGGGATGACCTATTTTCTGTTCAGTCTGATCAAGGCATTTAATGCACACAAACAACCAAAAAGGTTCCTTTGCTTTTATCATGATTAGCTAACAGTTCTGTTTTGACTTTCACTTTGACAAGAAGCATATTTGATTCATCCCAACTACTATATATGAACTATTTAGACTCCTGTATTTTCAAATATGGGGCATATATTGTTCTACTATTTTTTGTTAACTTAAGGGAGATGAAAAACGATTTCTAAATCAAATATATGTTTGTTTAACTTAGAACGTAATGGATTTTTTCAGCATGAAAAGTACTAAGGACCAAAGAAGTAATGTTTTTCTTGCTTTTTATATCACAATTTCTTTGTGTCAAGCCAACTATAGAAAAAAATCTAGCATGTATAATCGACAATGATTGAATGCACGTGTGTTAAGTGAGGTTTCATGATAAGCTACACATCTGCTACTAAAACGATATATTTTGCAAATAAAACCTTATCATAATCCTCTAAAACTAACATTGCCACGTTTTCTTTAACTCATCGTTCTCTTATAGTTTCATCTTGTTTTAATATCAGTGATCTTTCTGATTTGGTTGAGACAATTCATATAGTAATACGGCTAATGGAGAACCTTCAGTCACGTGGTACGTTGCGGGTATGTTTTGTTCTGGTATCTATTACATAAGCTTGAAATGTTTTTGTTAAATTATCTTGCTTTTATACACTTGTGTCGGGCCATACATTCACTAAGACATGCTTTTACACATGTTATTTCATCACTACTCTATCAACTGTGATCAGAAAGTTGAGATGAAAGCATGTCTTCCCTTTTTAGATGTTAAATTGTCATTATCAGCTGTATTCTCCATAAGATTTCTGATAAGTTCGACAATTTTTACCAATCATGATGAGAATAATTGACTCACAAATAGGAGTTGCATCTCATGGCCAGCAAACCTTAAAGAACTGGATAGGAACTTTCAAGTGTCAAGTAACTAGAACATGTGGAGTAAGTAAAGGCTATTCAGCCATATTTTTGACCTTTATTTCAAGGGATATGAATTCAAACAGAGAGAGCTGGGAGTTTAGACTACTGGACCAAGATTATTTAGCATTGATTTTACTCGTTTACATACACACAGTAAAAGACTTTAGGGGTTTGAAAATGTCAACCGTATGGTATGAAACTTGATAACATAATTTCCTTTTAAAATGGCATGTATGCAGTTAGCTAGATAATCCAAATAAAATATTCACCCTCTAGGCATTTACTACATAATGCCAAGCATCAGTACCAAATGTTTGTTTGTGTCTCATTTCAATTAGGGGTGTAAGTGCAAGTTGATTTATGGAACTTGTGAAATCCTAGAATATCATGTATTTATTTTCAAAGGTCTTTTGGCAAAGGTATAAAATTGATAGCAGAAGTATGGAACTAAAGGGAAGACAGAATTAGTGAAAATATCAATCTAGAAAGGAATCCATGTTATGTTATATATTACATGTATCATTTCTCACCTGGGTAACTCCCCAAATACCATACCAGATAATTCCAAGAATATCACTAGCCTACTTTTAGATGATGAAAGACACGTATAAGCTTGCCAATCTAATATAATCTCACAAAAACTCAAAATTGGTTTAGTGTATCATACTGTTGGTCTGTTTGATTTTCACTAGCAAGTAAAAATAAATGAGCCTGATAGTTTCTTAAGGAATACAGTGGAACACATAAACTTGTCTATCCATCTTCAATTTTATTGTACTTCATTAGTAGTCACAACCCTTTAACTAGCATGATACCTGCGCGTTGCGGCGGATATAATTTACAGGATGTCAGCTACTCGCGCGTTGATGGTTGTGGTGTTGGCGGTGGTGGTGGGGGATTTTTTGAGAACGTTTTGTGGTTCGTGTGTGTGTTTGTGTGAGAGAGGAGGGTGGCTAGCAAAATAAAATAATGAAAGGCATTTTTGTACATTCACATCTCTTTTTTTTCAACAAAAATAGGGAGTGCTAGAATTTTTATAAAGGAGTAGAGATATATATAAACCCACAAGCATTAAACATGGAATACTTTATGTATCTCACCTACTGCACACAGTTCAAGACGTTGATGCACTGATATTACCAAGGGAGCAAAGTGTCATTATTCAATAGTTAATTTAGTTAATTTCATAGTTTTAGTAATTTCTTGTTCACCAAGTTTAGGGTTAGACTTTAAATAAGGCCATAGGCCACGCATTTTAGGGAGGAAGATTATTATCAGTGTTTTATTTTATTTATCATTGTTAGGAGCAGCTGAAGCTCGAATTCAGCCAATTAAAGAAACAGCCGACTTCATTCGGTTGTGTTTAGGAGTTGCGGGAACTCGAATCCAGTATTTATCTATCATACAATTAGTGTTCTTTTTGTTATCTGCTGTGTTTCTTCTGTTTAAATTCAGTTTGATACATATTAACATCCTTTCTCTATAGCAAATATATTTTCGATCTAAATATCTTAATCTCCTGTACATTGCAAGTACTTAGATGTTGACATACATCATATAATTGGCATAGTATAGCCACATTTTCTACTTTTGGTTTATACTAAAACTAGTATTATATAACCACATTATTGCCCAGGTGATACTCAGCAGCAACGATAAAACATTCAACTTATCATGGATTAAAATAATATATATAAGAAAATAACAAGACTTTCGAGTGTAATTTGAGGATAGATATATAAAATAACCCATTTTGACCTGAATCGGTTTCACCTATTTTCATGTTCTTAAAATAAATGAAACAATGCAGCAAAACTAGATACATACCCATTGAGACGGAACCTTTCTTTCACGTCGATTAAATGGGGAGATGTAAATAGGCCAGTTCTAAAACCACTCTCCCGTAAAATTGCTTCGCAAAATGTGCATGTTGATCCCTGATATATGAACTTTATCAGAATAAACGAAAAAATATACCCATAATATATTGGATAATCAACTTCAGAGTAAGAAATGCTAAAGTAAAATAGAATATATGGAAAACTAAAAGAGGTGTTGATGATATGATTCGAAGATAATATGAAAAATATAAACAAATGAGAGTACCTTCCCTTTAGTTCCAGCAACATGGATAATGTTAAGGTCAGCAATTTGCTCCTCTATGCCTAATATCTGAAACCAAATTCATGATTATGTTTCAATCTCTTGGTAAGCTAACGATTGGCAAACTAAACATCAAAAAGTGAGTTCATATTAATAATTGCCTTGGTATAAAAGCATACATGCTAAACAAAATGTGATTATCTATGTTGAGTATAGGTGGCAAGATAGGCTGGTTGGGCAACAGTTCATGACAGGTTCGGGCTTAAATGGGAAAGTTATAGTAGGGGACGGTCATGTCGGGTTGGTGAGCAGGGAGCTAGTGCATTTTTGTCTAACAATTATTTACATATAATGTTTTATTTATGATCACGGGAGACTATTAATAATAATGGGCTAAGTGTCTGGGAATGTATCCGACTAGGCGAATGTCTATAGCGTGTGTCCAGCTGTAATCCAGTATTACAGTTTATTGCAGGTATGTAACTTGTTAAAATTGATGAATTAGTTTTGGATTTGGAGTAGCAAAGGATTTTAACAAGTTGCATACAACATTCGTCAATTTTAACAAGTTGAATACCTACAATAAACAGGATTATACTTGGATATACACTATAGACATTGGCCTGTAGTTGGATACATTCCCAGGCACGTAGCCCTTTAAAAAATTAGAAGGTTAACCGGCTAATGTGTCAGCCGATTTCATGAATCATCAATTTTTAAAACCATATAGGGGGTCGTATACATTAAAGTTACACTTTGGGGCCACGATTTCAACCTTTTGGAAAATCTTAATTCGGGTGACTATTAATCTATTATCTCGTTTGACACATCAACTCCATTTGACACTTCCCATTTATTGCAGAACATTTTGTTGAACCCATTTGAGATAAGAAGTTAAGAACAAATCTCAATTTGACGCATTCATAAGTAAATGGGTTGTAATTGCATCCTCTGTTGTTGAGAATCGAGTTACCTGAATATACATTGACATCCTCTCTAACTTCGTGTATTTAGCATCTGTATTTACACTAGCAGAACGTTTTTTGCCTGTGATCAGAGATGAAAGCGCTTCCATGGCAGCTTCATATGTAGATGGTGAATGCCACTCTTGCAAGTTTGCACTGGCTAAACTACTACTGTCTACTGTTATCTCTGTTTTCGAAGACATATTTGCATATTGCAAACCTGAAATATTGGGATGTTACAAAGTATCACTTTCAAAACAATAATCCAAGCACCCCTTAGTCTATAAGGGAGAGATTATTGCTTTGACATCAATTATATTCTAATTCTTAAAGAGCTACCATGCAAAAACATAACGTGTGCAAGGGTCGTCTATACCTTTTTGTGGTATCTTCTCAAGTGAACGAAATACCTTCAGCCCAGTGAGATCAAAGGCATTGCGATAATGCGATATATATCTATTTTCCCCTGCTAATCTATCAGTATGCAAGAATTCCCTCCGACCATAGCATGCAACCCCTAGCATTCCGCGCCTCGTGTAAACATTCGAGGGTACAAGCATTATACAAACTGTTACCACACCTTCTTGACAAACAACAATTATATTATAATAAGAACCAAATAACATCGATAAATGTAAGTGCTATAAGAAAACATTAATGCAAACATTACACAAAACCCAAAAACTAAAAACTAAAAAGATGAAATTGATCAGAATTCAAAAATGACTTTATCCCCTATCTGGGCCTCTGTGGTGTATAAAATATCCGCGCTCCCAAAAAGGTAAGATAAATCCAACTTATCACATATAGGGAACATTAACAAGGATAACTGCTGACATGTGGGATTATAAATTTATGTTGCTCCCAAGAAGTGAAGGATATATCAAATTTCGTACATTTTTAAAGAACATTAAATGAGAAAATTGCTGACAACATGGGGTGCATAAAATTTTCTAGCATCCAAAAGGTAACATAAGCCCAATTCGGCACATTCAATAAACATCAAAAGGAACCACCACCAAGGTGGCCTGGTGGTCACACGTCCTGATTTCCTGACAAGAGATCTCGAACCTCCCTAGGTAAACGTTTTGGACGTGACTAGGGAAATGGTTTAGAAACAGTCACGGAGATACCTAGTTAGACCGCATACATCTTAGTCAAAGACTCACCCTCCCTGGATGATAACCCGAAAAAGGAAAAACATTATCCATCTACCCATGTAAAGAACATTATAAGGGCAAATTGTCATAAAATACCAACTTTTACAACATGGGTATGTAAAAATACAAATTTTTGTTCGATATTCTCCTTGGATTATAACTAATTTACACACCCTGTTATTTTTAATGTTTAACTTTCTTTACCATTTTCCAAAATATATTATAATGTGACTTTTTCCAATTAATTACACCTAAGTATACCAATTGATAACCTTAATTCAGTTAAAACATATATGCATGAAACCCAATTTAAAATGAATAGAACTAAGCTTAAATTGGTAATATATATTATATATAAATATATATATTGTATGTATATGAATTGACTCACAGAGCAAGAAGAACAGAGGAGGATTCTGATTCTGATATGAGTGAATTATGTGGCGGACTTTGAGGGGCGGCAAAAAAAAAGGTTCCGTCGATGTAGTGCTCTTGTATTCCACTCAACCAAAGATTTCCAAAAGTGTAGTTTTTTTTTTGTTTTTTTTTCATAAATAGCCCTTCAACTATTTAAGCTTATTGTAACAATCCGAATTGGGGTTTAAGTTTTAAAAAAAGGGTTAAAATGTTATCGTAATCTTTATATATATAACTAAGAGAGGATATGAAATAGCTTATGTGGCATATTTATTAGCTTATTTGTCAAATTGTTAGAATTTTGACTTATTTTTGTATTTTAATTTTAATTTCAATATTTAATATTTAAT
>JAOXNX010000033.1:7331233-7344586 GCA_028566075.1 Solidago caesia
GGTCGTTTGTTTATAATTTGTGATTGTGATTCCATTTTCGTTCACACCTCTGTATTCCGCATTTTGGGGGTGTGACACCATAGTTCTGTATCATAACAACAGATATCGTTACAGCTCGACAGATGCAATACAATACAGTTACGGTTCAATCGTAAGCCGTGTGACAAATGCCCAACTCGCGCCGAACGCGTTTTTGACTTGAACAACATAAAACGACTCTTTTGATAGCTAAAAATCGACTCAAGTTATAAATAAACATATTCCCTAAAGTTTTGTTACGAAAAACGACCTGAAAACATCAATTTTTGAAGCTCTAAATCCGCGGTTTTGATTATGTATGAGTTTGAAAGTTTTCTAACAAGTTTTTGAGATGATTAAAGGCATTTCTAAGTGTTTAAACGAATCATAAACATAAAATACTTATCAAAACGATTCAAAAACGAATTTGATTCAAGAAATCTAGAGAGAAAGTTTAGAGAGAAGTTAGAGAGAAAGAGAGAGAATGTAAGAAATGAAGTTAGAATGGATGGTTACTTGAGTTTTGTTCCACAAATGCAAGGGTTGACCAGGTTTGACCCCTGGTTGACCCGCATTGACAGGACAATTACGAAAGATTCAATGCTTGAATGAACTTTTAAATGACATATTTGATTATAACTTTTCAATAGCTTCGCGATGACTATAAATATGACCCAAACGGAATACTTTGCAATTTTGACTCTATAAACGTTTAATGGTTTTTATGACTCATTGGCAATCCTAATAGTTCCTCTTAATGTCAAATCACACGATTACTTTCCATGACGAATGAACACATGACTTAATTAATCCTCAATCGCGCTATTCTCATAAATAATGTCTTAAATAATGAACTTATACATAGATCTAAATGACTATTGCCGGATATATGACACGTTCATGACGATAAAGTACGGCTGTCGAGACGACTCTGGTGAAGGTTGTTACAACGCCGCTCATGGAACATATTAACAACGCTCATGTAAGTAATTTACAACAAAATTGTATCCACAACAAAGAATGGATACCCTACTAGTATTATTACATAGTTTGTATGACGGTTGGATTGTATTACCTCTATCTTTGTGATTTTAAAAAACACTTAAGCTATTCATCGTATGATGCTGTCACCATCATCGACTACCATAAGACAACACCACAAATATCTACCGCTTCTTTTTTTGTAAGGTCCTGCCGCATTGTCTGACTACCTTTCTAGTCAATTTAATAGGTAATTGATAATCAAATGAAAAAGTAACCTGAACCACAATAGTTGTTTTTGCCAAGTTTGTCTTACAAAGTTACAAGAGACAATTTTTGTTCATACCTAGAAGAGGTTTTTGAGATAAATTTGGATATTTTTAAAGTAATTTGCCCATATCAAATAAACAAAATCTTCGCACACATTCCTTTAAAGGGCCTTATAGTCTGCATTCACTTTTGTTTACACCAGATACATACATACAGTATCAATATCAACATAGTCATCTATGAATGAGTTACATCACCAAATTCCATAACCAAATGAACAACTTTCTTCGGAGAGTATCAGAGTAATACAAATTTCTAATTATTCCATAACGAAGTTAGCAACTAAAACTGATGAGCACATGTTTACATTAATAGGGTTCCCAGAATTCAAACTTTTTCACGTAGCTGGTAATTCAAGAATTCATATTTTCAGTAGCATAATCTTCTCCGTCACCATCCTCGGACTCACTGTCCAGACGGTCAAAGAAACCATCCAAGTACCATTGACATTTCTCAATCACACCACTGGCTCGACATTTTTGATCATGTATCATCTCTGGTGATAGTCCCCACTCTAGCATTTCTTTATCGGAATGATGAACAGCCAAACTGTATTCACCACTATCTCCTAATTGCATTACTCGAAACTCACAGTTGTTAAAATTGTTTAGGTACTCAAACTGTTCAACTGTCCATTTGAACCACTTCATTAAAAAGACACGTGAAGCAAGCCCATGTGAAACTATGATAATATTTAAATCCTCGGAGGGGTCATAATGAAGCCGTGTGTCGATATCCCTCCATAAAGATTCAAGAAAGCCTGAAAATTTAACAGAGTATTCAGACTAACTGATATTATAATTTTAAGAAACTGAAATTGTAGACACAGAAAACAAACATCTGGGTTTTAATAGTCCTATCACTATCCGTAATTGAACTAATTTTCCAAAAGTCCATGTTAGTGACAACTAAATGAATTTAAAAGTTACCCATGGATTCATCGCCTTTCTAAACTTGGAGAGAATCTATCAAATATTTCTCAGCTATAAATTAAGAAAAAGTAATTGCATCAAAGTAATATAGCATTAAAATTTTGACTACAATGTGTTTAAATAGACTCAAAAACAATCGTTTTTGTTTACACTAAAGCATCCACCAAAACCTGTTTAGGTAATCAAATGTTAAAAGGTCACTCATCATATTCAATTGCCAACCGCTGGAAACCATGAGAAATGATCAAACTGTTGAAAAATGTTGGCACAACAGGTTGCTGTTTAACAAGGGAAGAAATAGGTCATGTAAAAACCTTATTGGCATAGTTCCTGACCTTTTTTCTTTTTTTAAAAAAAGAAAGAATGTATGATTAATGGCATAAAGATTAATTTCGATGCATTTATTATTGAATGAACATGTTCTTGTAGTCCATGAGTTACTAGGAAATTACCATGTCCAATTAGGGATTTTTGAAACAGTTGAGGTTGATGCAAATTCAGAAACTTGCAGTGACATGACCTATATGTCAAGACACATTAAACTTGTAGTGTTCATATGTAAATCATGAATGATTCTAAGAGTAAAATTATACAACCTTTCTGAATAGGTATACAACCTCCATTATGCGGCAAGATGAGTGGGTCAGGTGGCTTGGGTACTAGGTTATTCTCTAATACAGGTTGGGTCATCACTTCTAGTATTTTTTTGTACAACTAGTTAATAAGCTAAAAGTGAGAATAAAACTTTAACATCATATACTCTGATAAAGCGATTTAAGCGGTTATAGCAACTTCGTATTTTGTATGGCAGGAGAGAAATAATCGAATATTTACTAATAGTTCAAAGACGGCTGTCCAGATTCAGGAGCAAATTGTTTCTATGGCACGGCTTAAACTTGTTACATTCAGATTTAAGAAGACCACTAGGGTGATACAGCTCATGGAGGACTGGAATTTAACAAAGCATGGAGATGATCTGAGACGTGACATTGGATTGGAGTTGGGATTTTCTACTACAACTGGGAGAATTTAATTTTTGTTAAATTATTGTTTAGCTGATTTTTATTGTAGGTTCTCTTGTGATTTTGGTTGTTTTAGAGGTTATGCTAGGGCTCTAGCTTGGTTACATATATACGGCCTGTCGTATATATGAACTAATGTGACACTTCAGTCACATTACTTGTAAAAACAGCTATCTTTGTTGGTATAAAAGTTTAACGGGGTATCCCATTACCCAAAAAGATTTAAGCGGTTGTATGCATAAAAATAAACTCTGAAATTCGACCCTTTTGACCCATCTTTGTTACATTCCCTCTTTAGTTAAAACTATTGATTTACGTGTTTAATGTTAAAGATAAGGGATAAATGCAGAAAATAGAAACTAACTTTGGTCGAATTTACGTAATTAGCAATGTCCTATAAACGTATTACTTTTTAGAAACCAACTTCCAACTATCGACATAAAAGGTAATGTTTTACCTGATGACCGGATACACAGGTCATTTTTGATTTTTTTTTTCTTTCTATATTGACTTTTCAATCTTTGACTTTTTTCAATCTGAAGATGTGGTTTTCAATATCAGAAAATAACTAGATTACAGAAAATAAAATTACTATTAGCAGAAATAACAGCAGACAAATAACAGTAAATAAAAGCAAATAAATGGGTATTAAATAATATTTGATCTATTTGATGAATTGTTACTGAAAGAAAGGAAGAATAACCAAGTTAGAAAAATCTTTTTTTCATTTTTATTTAAGATTTAGCAAATAAAAATAGCAAGCAAGTGTAAAAGCGAGAAAGATGTAACCAAAAACAGAAACGAGCTGGTTGCCGACAAATTGAGCTGACGGTTTTAGTGGTGATGGCGATGGTCCGATGATAGTCGGTGGTGGTAGAGAGGCGAAGTGTGGTGTCCGGTAAGGGAGTGGGGGGTGGTCTGTTTGGTGATGGTGGTGGTGGTTCCTGGCGGTCTGAGGAGGGCTGTAACAGGTAGAAGGTGAAGGTGGTGGTGTTGGCCGGTAAGGTGAAGGTGGTGATGGAGGTGGTGTCCGGTGGGGTGGGTTGACTGGAGGTTGTTGTCAACGGTCAAACATTTAGATAAGAAAATTTAGAGGAGAGAGGAGAGAGCCACCAAATTTTCTATTTCTTTTCCCTCCCAATACTCCTATTGTTGTGAAATAGAAGAAGAACAACTGAACAAGTATTATAATTATTAGATTGTTTGATTTTTTTCTGAAACCAACCACACAAACACAGCATGGAAAAAATCAAAAATGACCTATGTAACTGGTCATCGGGTAAAACATTACCTTTTATGTAAATAAATGGAAGTTGGTTTCTAAAAAGTAAAACGTTTATAGGACATTGCTAATTACGTGAATTCGACCAAAGTTGGTTTCTATTTTATGCAGTTATCCCCAAAGATAACCTAAACCTATTGATAATTAAACAGGTCGGATTGCTAACTCTAATCAAACCCCTCATTTTGCCTTGGTTTGTACCCAACAATGTGCCATGAATGTGCTGTAGCTATAAAACCATATCTTGATCAGTACCCTCCGATGTGTGGCCACATATCCACCTCAACATTAGTACTTCTCTACATTCATTTAGTGTACATGTCGTCTTATGGTGGCATAGTAATAGTATTCCCCCCACCCCAACAATATTATAAAGCTTACCTTTAGCCTGATCACATAAGACTATTATGTCAGTGCTTAAACCACTATTGCACTTTCTATAGAGTAACATCTCAATGAATTCAACCAATAATGAAATTTAACCATTGACAAACCGTATATAGCTTTCTCTAGACTTATGAGATAATTCACAAATCACAGGCAAACTTAAAAAAGCATTGGTTCATAGCATTGGTGTAATAATACATTCATGCTTGTTAATCATGCATACCTTCTCAAGATTAAACATACCATAAATAGACACATTTTTATGCCCACTGTCTCTGACTTATTTAATAAACATAATAAGTATGTTATTGATCACCACCTAGCATACGGCATAAAAGCTAAAACCATGAACCTATTTCTTTCTCACCTAATTTTGAAGAAATTTGCTCCCATTGCCCAATACACCTACCATTTATCGCACGAATATCCTTATGGTCTTATCATAAACTACTCTATTAGTTTCTTCAGTTAGAATTATAAAAATTAAAAAAAACACACTATAGGTTCAATCTAAAAAAACATATCAAATATTCAAGGGTTAAGTGTTGAGAATTTAATCGAAATTCAGGTAAATGTATCCATTTTAAACTGCGTTTATTGTGTGTATCCAACTGTACGCATCTGATGGTACTTTTTCTAACATAGGGTGGTGATAAATCTACAACACCTTTTATCAATCTACAACAAGTACATATATGTTAATGCATAATGTACAACTGTCTAAAGCAGTGATTGTTGTAGATGGATAAAGGCGTTGTGGATTTATCATTACCCTAACATATCATCTATTTCCGTACAGGATACATAGAATGGCAATCTTTGTAGACACACAATAAATAAAAGGGGGGGACTTAACACTAAAGTTGAATACATTTTGAAACACTTATTTGATACAATTGAAATACAACAAAGACAAGACATACTTACTGGAAACACGATCAAAGACATCGGCAGCAGACTCGCCCTCGGGAAAGCGATAAAAGAACCTACCAAATCTTTCCCTAGTCTGCTTAATAATGTTCATCCTTTCAGCAATCTGGAAATTACCAAAATCTTGTTCTCTAATCCTACATTCTTCTTTAACACCAATAACTCTATTTCTACCAAAAGATCTACCAATCTCTCTTAAAGTAGACCTTGTTCTTTCGTAAGGAGATACATAAAAACAAACCTTCCAGTTTTTTAACTTGCCCGAACCCGATACAACGTTTCGGATCTGGGTTCCGGCTAGTTTCGCTTGTTGGATACCGTCTTCGGTTAAAGGGATCTTGTAATCGGGTGTTGTTGTGTATGTTGATCCGTCTATGTTTCCGGCACTTTCCCCGTGACGGACTAATATTATTCTTTTTGGTAGGAATTTTTGTTGGGTTTCTGGGACGCTTTGATTTACTATCATATTTCTATTCTTTCTTGATGGCGGTGGTGGGATTCAATTATGGTGGTGGTGGTCGTGGGGAATTCAAGTAAATTGAATTGAATATTTGAATTGAATTTAATGTTGTGCGTGTTTCTTGTTAATATGTACCATACCTAAGCTACTAATTTTTAAATAAATGACCTGACCTATAAATTTTATGGATTAAATAAAGATGTAAGAGATGAAACAACCTTATATTCACCTCCTCTACTATATATATATATATATATATATATAACATTTTAATTATAAAAGGTGTCGCATTTTAATATTTTAATCTTGAAACACAAGGCTTAATTATTTATTCATTATATAATAATAATAAATATTAATAAAATTAGTATATAAAAAATTTTATACTTAAACTTAGGTACATGACAACCTTATATTCGCTGATGTATATATATTATATATATTGGAGGTGAATCTGTCTCAAAACCTTAGGTATAAATCTCTTCCATTTTAATATTTTAATTTATGAAAAACTATGAGGGGTTATTTATTCATTATAAAAAAAATATTATAAAAATAGTATGTGAAGGGTTTTATACCAAAGCGAGAACCAATCTTGGTCATTGATCTTAATAGATCATTAATTTCATTTAATTCATTCAAAATGTTTTATCTCAAAAATCGTACATCATTAGACGAAAAAAATATAAGTAATCTTAAAATTTTATCTTTTTTCATTAGATATGTCATCCGATATACTTTTAATGAATTTTTAATTTTCATTTTTTTGTGGTATTTACACATGTGCAAGTTATATACCATACACATATGAAAGTAAGATATCTAAATAAAATTAGTTCATTTACACATGGGCAAGCCGTCACCGAAAACTATGATTCGAAGCGGGGTCCGCCCTTAAGGATATTAATAAAGGGTAGCTGGTGGGGGTGATAGGTCATTGGGGATGATGAGTCATAGGGTGATAGGTCATAAGGGGTGATAGGTCATAGGGGATGATCGGTGATGGGGTGATTTACCTGACGGGCTCCGACCTTAGCCGTTATGGCTCAGCCATGGACTGACGGGATCCGTCCTTAGCCACCACAGCTCCGCCATAGATTGAGGAGCTCCGCCTTTAGCCGTCATTGTTGTGTTGATATGATCATTTAGTAATTTACATGTGAAAGCAAAGGTTTCACACATGTGTAAATATACAAATACAAACAAAAAATTGATAATTAAAAAGTCGTCAAAAATATATCGGATGAACTCTCTAATGAAAGGGGACGAAATTTAAAGACTACCCATATTTTTTTCCATCTAACGATGTACGGTTTTTGAGATAAAACATTTTGAATGAATTAGATGAAACTAATGATTTATCAAGATCAAGAGTCAGGATTAGTTCTTGCGTTCCTTTTTTTAAGGGGTTCTCAAATAACTCTTCCTATATATATAATTAATTATCAATATTTTAGTGTTTAACAACTCATTGATCCGTGAAAATCGAAAAAATCACACTTTTTGTTTTTTTTTTGCAATGAATATGCATCAAGATAGATGTATAAAACAAAAAGTGTGATTTATTCGATTTTGACGAATTAATGTGTTTTTAAACTTTAAATTAATGATAATATACAAAAGACACTTATGGACTTTTAATGCATGAAAATGGATCTTTTTTAGTGTTTTTACCGTGTTCTTATTTTACCACCATCTCTTGGCTCGCCGCCCATAAAATTCAAATCATTTTCAAATTCGTTCAGCCCCTGAACGAGCTACGCTTGTACTGTATCCATCCGTTTTTAACACATAACCCATATAATTTTATTTTAGTTTTTTAAAAGTTTTTTTTTAATTCTTTTGGGAATGAGTTTTATTATAAAAAAAAATAAAAAAATACCAAAAATAGGAGATAGAGAAAGAAATAGTTATTCTCACAGTTATCACCTTTATTTTAATGTTAACCTTATCTTATATATATATATATATATATATATAAAATAACCAGGGATGTAAAAGTTCCGAGCCCGATCTTGGCAGGGCTCGAGCTCGAGATCGTTTTAGGAGCTTGAGCTCGAGCTCGTTCGAACCTTAGTATTTAAACTGGAGCTCGGGTCGTGATGTATTAAAAAAAGATTGACTAGAGATCGGCTCGTTTGTCAAAAAAAAAAAAAAAACTAAACGGGTTCGAGCTTGGCTCGAGCTCGAGCTCGGTAAGTGATCAAAACTAAGTTCGATTATCAGGAGCTCGTAAAAAAAACTCGTTTAGGCTCGGCTCGATTAATATATGAAAGCTTGATTAATATAATTATATGTATATTATTATATTATTATAGTTATATATGAAAGCTCGTTTAAGCTTGCGAGCTTAATCGAGTTATGTATTCGAAGTTCGAGCTCGGACTCGATTAGTAGACGAGTCAATAGTTAAGTTCGTATTCGACTCGAGCTCGTTTAGACTCACGAGCTTAATCGAGTTATGTATTCGAAGTTCGAGCTCGGACTCGATTAGTAAACGAGTCAGAAGTTAAGCTCATATTCGACTCGAACTCGTTTAGGCTCCACTTGAAACGAGCTTTTTACAATTCGAATAGTTTGCAAGCAGGCTTTACTCATTTACACCTCTGAATATAACGAAGAGGAAATGAAAGAAGATAAGGAGGATTTAGTGTGATACGTGTGAATTAATTACTATTATATATCTATACTAGGTTAAAGTCCGTGCGAACGGCTCAATAATTGAACGGCTCAATAATTGTGTGTGCTTTTATAGTCGATAAAGTATGTAGTTTAATGATATGTGAATTAAATTTTTATTTTTTGAAGAGATGACTAATTTGAAGAAAAAAAAAATTAGGAAAGGTAAGGGAAAAGGTTGTCGGATGATTCTTTAATCCACGTTTCAATGTGTGTTATTATGCACGACTCAATAATTTTGTATGTCATTATAGTCGATAAAGTATGTATTTCAATTATATGTAAATGAAAAATAAAAATATGAAGAAATGACTAATTTGGAGCCGTTCATTTAAAGGGAAAAAAAAGGGGGGAAGGAAAAAGGGTGTTACATAATTCTTCTATCCATGTTCCAATGTTTGACTAATTCAATATTTTAAATTATTATAAAATTTCAAATTTTAAATACACTTAATATTAAACTTCAAATTCAGCCGTTTAGTTAGTAAATAGTAGTTAAATAAATTAGTTAAATTCTAAAATTATGACACATAAGCATTATATAGTGACATGTTGGATAGAACATGACTTGAAGGGCTTCATCAGAATACATGTAATCTTCATCTTCTCACTTAGTTATAGAGATAGATTAAAGGTCATGGCAATGAATAGTGTCATGGCCTTTAAATTTATGCCAAGTGTCACCAATGGCCGTTCGTCACGTACTACCTCGGTTGCCCGTTCAGGTTTTGTCACGTCGTACCCCATTTTGGTTTTTTTATGTGTTCTTATTCTTGGTTTTTTTTTATAGTTTTTTTCCTTCTTGGTTTTTCTCCATTCTTTTTTTTTCCTTGCACAAAATAAATAATATAGTATTCAATAATGTAAACTTTTGAACGTGGTTGTGGTTTTGCCCTTAAATAAATTTATATTTGATAAGACAAAGTTTTTAGCAAACGTATATAACGACAAAGCATCAATAACAACACATAATCGCAATAATTGAAACCGTCGTCCGCCATGTACTACCCCGTTTCACCGTTCATATTTTGTCACGTCGCACCCCGTTATGGTTTTTTTTTTGTTCTTATTCTTGGTTTTTCTTGCACAGTTTTTTCCTTCTTCGTTTTTTCTCCATGAGAGAGTGGTTTTTAATTAGGCGGTTGTAGATTCAACGCAAGTACACTAGCATAACGAAACCGTATCATTACGATAATTAAGGCCCGCAGCACGGGGCTAGAACCAGCTAGTTTTACTTAAAAACAAGTAAAATAAATAAAAGCTTCTTAGTAGGGAAATCTAATAAAGTGGAATCGTATAATATATATAAAAGAAATGTGAAATATTTAACACAAATGGGGTGGTGGCGCAGTTGGCTAGCGCGTAGGTCTCATAGCTTTCTGAGTAATCCTGAGGTCGAGAGTTCGAGCCTCTCTCACCCCAAATAATTTTTTTAAGCTGCTGTGTTGTGTGATAGACATATTCTGCTCATTTAGACCTTGTAAATTTAGTCAGAAATCCCACAGAAATAGATCAAGTAAATAAAACAAAGTCATTACTAATTACTGTTACTGATACAAATATATTTAGTTCGGTAATTCATTGTCTAGTCAGTCTCACCCCTACATAAGCACGCTGGTCGTTGGCCGACCTAACAGGCTCATTTCCGTCCACATCCCAGCTGCAACCAGGGTTCTTCTTTACGCCTCGAGTCTTTACCAAATTCCTAAGCTTATTCACTTCTTTCCACCTTCCAGCTTCAGCATACATATTCGAAAGAACCACATAGTTCCCACTGTTTTCAGGTTCCAAAACAAACAACTTTTTAGCTGATATTTCAGCTATCTCGAGATTTCTATGGTTTTGGCTGGCTGATAACAATGCACCCCATATACTTGCTCCTGGTTGCATTGGCATTTTTGATGTGAGTTCTGTAACAACTCGTAATTTATTAACGCGCGGGTTAGTCCTAATCCCCATCAATTATATTAAACGTATCCTAATACCGTATAATTATTAGCTATCTAGTCGAATGCCCAAATCTTAAGGTATTATGTCTAATGCCTTAATAGAGTCACATTTAAATTTTGATAATTTAACGTCAACTATTTAGATTAAATCACGGGCTAAACATTTGGCTATCTATCACTTAAATATACAAAATATCTATTTTTGTTGATTTTGTTGACTTAGAAACCGTCCACCCCCAAGAGACATAAAATCTCTAACACTCATCACTTTGACTTAATGGACAAATACTACTACCACACACTACCTTTCCTTCCATCAACTCTCTTACACACATAACACTTGTATTATTGCAAACTAGGAAAAACACACAAAATTTCTTTTTACTTGTACTCTCATACGGTTTCAATATCAAGAACAATAATAATTTTAGCTTTCATAATAATCCATCTCAAGATCAAGCAATGATTCATCATTTTCTTCTAAGTATTTCAATAACTCAAGACTCCATTTTCTTCTTTCACATACTAGCATCCTTGAAGCTTCAAGAACACTTTGTAAGTAAATGATTTTCTCTAAAATACTTTGATCTTGTTACTTTATTTATGGGTTTAAAGATCAAGGGTTGATCTTATTGTTTATTACTAAAAACCCACTACATACTATCAACTAAAGGTATAAATATATTCCTGTGGATTCAATATTTAAAACCGCATACTACTTTGTGTACACATTCAAAAACGCAGTCCAAGACACTATTGGATGAAAACGTGATTTAGTGCAATGTTATATATTAAAAACGCAGCCATGAAATTGTTGTGTGTGTACGTGTACCAACAAAACCGACCAAATATGTACAAATTATATTTTTGCTTTGAATTTGCTGTCCAAATTGTGAGAGGCACCACCACCGAACTTGATTTAATTATAACAAACTCATTTCATTGTTTTTTTAATACCAAAACCGCATTTAACTCTAGTCCTAAAACGCGTTTTTGATCCAAGTATCACAACTGATGTTCTTTATTTATATTTATATTATCACAACTGATGTTCTTTATTTATATTTATATTTGCAAACTTGTATACTGAAATTGAGCCTTGGTTCGTGTGAAGTCACCACCGACCACTATACATATATAGAGGTTCATTGAGTGGCCGTCCATCTTAGATTTTGAAATGAAGTAAATTTATGTCAAATGCTAAGACACGTGTGTGTGTGTCCTCGATCATCACTTAACCACCGATCCATAATTATATAAATATGTTAAATATGTTGCTGTCCAAACTTTGAATTAAAATTGATTGATTAGTTAATTACATTGTGCTTGCATATGGTTTCTAAATCCAAAAACGCACCTATGCAATTGTCCTACCAAAAACGCATAACTGGATCAAACACTTGGTCATAACGCGAGTTTGACCAAACACGCGGTTTATATATTTTTGACATAAAGATACTACTAAGGATGGAGGAACCCAAAATCATCAAATAGCACTATCCATAAATAGAGGCTTAGGGCGAACCATGGGCGATTGGCGATTGGTAAGCGGCCGCTAAACTTAAATCGATTCAATCCACTTCCGATTAATTGTTTCATTCAATCATTCATATTAATTCACAATGCTTATAGTGGGTCGGTGATATTTGTTTATTGCGGCTAGGTTTTTGGCTATTAATTCATTCCGATTTTGGAGTTTTGTTTATTCTGTTTTTATCCGGTCTTCTCAACATCAGATTATCAATTCTTTATCATTGTTAGTTTGTTAGTGGGTCGGTGGTTTTAATAGTTGATTATTTAATTGTTTTTCATCTATTGCTTCATCAATAACTGGTTTGTCAACATTGCAATTTATTGTTATTCATAAGTGTCGCTGAATGAGTGAAACGAATTTGGATTTTAAGATTTCATCATTGCGTGAGAAATTGAATAAGTTGGATAATATGGCAGCAAAGGCTGCAAAAACTCCAAGCAGGATTCTCAATCCAGTCGAGTTTATGCATGAGGAACATTCTGATTCTGAGGTGGGGAAGGGCAAAAACGTTTCTGAACATCAGCAAAGTGACACAGGCCCGCATCAGAATTCAGGGAATACGAGTACTGCTCACCCTGAGTCAAAACCAAAGCCTTCTTTCGCTAACGTGGTGTGCTCTGATAATGTGAAGAAAGTAGCAAACTTTCGGTTTTTACAGGTTGAGAGTACGGTGGATGGGGCTGATGTAGTTATTCCCATGGAAGCTGTTGAGAAAATTCATTCACGGTTTGAAAACACGTTGTATGGATATTTCTTGGGGAAGAGGTTAGCCTTTCCTATAGTTGAAAACTATGTCCGGAATGCGTGGGGCAAGTTTGGAATTCAGAAGGTGATGATGAATGATATGGG
>JAOXNX010000033.1:7364180-7378543 GCA_028566075.1 Solidago caesia
TAGCCATTTTTTGAGTATTTAGTGTTTTTGGAGTGTTTTTGGATGAATAAGTGTTGTGACTAAACCAAAACTCAAACTACCTATTTATACAAGTTGTATGGTGGCAAAATGGTGATTAAAAGCTAAAAAAAAGGGTAACTAACGGCTTTAAACGGCTATAAACGGCTAGTTAATTAACCGGTTTTTTTAACCGGTTTGGATTAACCGGTTTCTAACCGGTCGTAATGGTCGAAATAAAAAACCGGTTACTAACCGGCGGTTTTCGAATAACCGAAACCGGTTAGGGAATAACCGGTTATAAATCGGTTCGGTTTCGGTTATTCCCTAACCGGTTTTCCCTAACCGGTTTTTTTGCCCATGTCTAGATATGAGTAGTCTCTATACATGTGAAGGTGGAGCACAACCACAAGAATCACGTATTCATAGCGAGTCTTAAGAACCGACACGAGATTGCTAACTTCTAATTACAAAATGGGCAAATGGTAATTGAATATATCTGTACCATCACTTTTGTCCATATATCACCACGAACTCATGCTTTAAGGTGTCCATATGAGAGGATTCCTAGGGATTTGATTTGATTCCATGTTATTTAGAGCTTGTGGATATAAATACATACGTATCCATCTATCTATGTACATCTATCTATGTACATAGTATACTGAACATTTAATACCAATTTGCTTTCAACTAAAATAGAAAGGTATGGTAATGGTCTGGTCCTCAGCCAGAGACTACCCTGTATTCTCTGTTAACAAGTTCATAGATGCTTGTACTTCTTCTAGTGTCCGGCCCTTGGTCTCTGGAACTAATTTCGCAACGAACAAAACAGTTAAGCAGCAAATGCTTGAAAACATGAAAAAGGTTCCTGTCAACAGATTTCGATATCCATCAAGTCATAATTAAGCAAGTCAACATAGGTAAGTCGACGTGTGTTGGTAGAAAATATAGGTTAAAGGGTAACATGGTACAACTAACAATCACCTATTTTCCATACTGAAAAAACCAAAAAAATCATTTGTTCTACCTATTAGCAAGATGACACGATACAATCACTGTAACCAATATTTTCTCGTGTGTGAAAAGATATATATATACAGGGGCGGAGCTATGTAGGATGTAAGGTTGGCCGTGGCCCACCCCGAAAAAATGACCGCTCGTGTAATATTAGTATAATGTTAAGCTTCTTTTTTTCTTGTTTGTAAATTGCAACGCCCTCTAATACTTTTTTAGCCTAGTTATTAAATAGACTTACATGATTTAATGACACAAATGACCATATTTTGGTACTTGTTGGTTATTGAAAAGTCATTTGGCCTTTAGGCCCACCCTAAACCAAAATCCTGGCACCGCCACTGTATATATATATATATAGAGATAGAGAGAGAGAGAGAGCACCTTCAGTGCTGCACAACATCAGGAAGTTAAAAGAATATGAAACCACCCAAGAACCAAACCAGTTAACTACCGTCACAAGACTTCCAGCAGAACTCTTAATATTCATTGGAAAGATCTGAAGGAAAATACATAGCGACCTTTAATTTTCATTTGTATTTACAAAAAACAGAACATGTATTAGGCTCAATGAAATCAATACCTCTGACATAATGACCCATGGGATCCCTCCCATGCCCAATGAATAGGATCCCTTGAATACCTGCTTACAGATTTTGAACAATGATACATTAGTTAAATTTATGAAGATAAATTTATGAAGATAAAACTTTTTGAGACCTAGATACAAAATCTTAAGATGCATAGAAGGACTTTTCAGACCTAGATTAACCGAAGTACCAATAATTGATAAAAACTGAGTCCTTACACTAAGCAGACTGGGACAGGACAAGAATTACCCATTAGAAAATGAACCAATATAGGTCCTTTATATGACTACTGAAGAAGTTGAATGGTATGAAAACATATATATTTTGAAACACCAAGCAAAAAACTAGTCTTATGGATCTGGCCCAAAAGGACCATTCCATGTCTAACAGGTCGTCCAATCATGAACTTTATTCCTAAAACTGGCATTAAAACCAGTTCAAACCGGTCTGACCATACAGCAAATGGGGCTGATGTACTTCTGTTGAACGGGCCTAATCACTTTGACATTTTATGCAACTTCAAGTAAATGGCATGTTTCAACTACACTTTGTGAGAAAAAAAAAAAAATTTAGAAAGGTAGAGATGATTCTAACTAAAAGTCTCAAACTTCATAAACAATACCTGAAAACTGAATTCTGAAGCCACTAACTTTTTTTAAAACACACACAATATATAAAAGAAAGGAAAGTTAATCAGTTTCAAATTGCATTACCAGTACCCCAACGAGTGCCAAAAAAGGGCTTAACCCCTTATACACCTGAAGGTCCTGTAGCAGAAAGTTTAGAATTATTACACGAATTCCAGGAAGAATACATTGAAGCGAAGACTAAATTTTATATATAGGTAGATCATCAAACCTGTAGAAAGAATGATATCCCCAATAGCAAACAACCTAAGCACGTTCCAGCTGCAGACATCTTAAGGACAAGCAGATTAGTGTTCACATATACAGAACATGTAACAAATACAAATCATACTCTTGACTGTCTTGCAGAAAAAGAAAAAAAAATGCACAAAAGATAACATACAAAATAGAACTAAGCTATGAGAGCATGGATCAGTGATTAAATTTGGTCCGTACCATCAGTAGTGGCCGTCTACCTGACACATCCATCAAAAGTACACCTAATATAGTAAATGGAATCTGCAGGACACAATCCAATAATCATGAAAAGTTGCCAAAACTAACAAATAGCAACTACTTGAGAGCCTGAATAACCTGAACTATAACCAATGCTATTGATCCAATGCTGCTTGAAAATCCTGCAAAAACACATTAGTTTAATTGATACTTTTCTTAAACCAATGTCATATATTCTAAATAAAAGCTCGAAGACTAAACAACTCAAAATCGTTCTATTTTTGTGTTGGATCCACAATTAATCCTGGACAGTTTTATGATCTGCAAAATCCCAAGGTCTCATTATTTACACTGTTTCCTGCAGTCGATATTTTTTGGTTCATGGCTTAGTTATTTTTCAAGAAAAACTAAACTCAATCCAAAAGTGAGATCCTTACCAGCAGAAGTAAAGATGGAATTCGCATAAAATGCAATAGCGTTCACACCTCCAAATTGTTGGAATACCATAAGTCCAACTCCAACCTAAAACACGTATCACATTATGAATCAAAGCGATGAAAACCAAATGGTGTATGACATAATAAGTTGTAGACTCACAATGAGAGATTTGGCATATTGCTGTTGGAATATATCAAAAACTCTGGCTTCTGACAGCTGATTAAGTGTTTCTGTATAGTCCTGTACCATAAAAAGAAACAAAATATTATGTGAAATTCAAGTCCAAGAAACAAGGTGAAGATATTACTCTAATTTCTGCAGCTTCTTCCGAAATCTGTGCATTCTTTCCCCTCAGTCGTTGTAGAGCATACTCGCAGTCTTTCCAGCGACCCTTTTTAGCCTGTGAATAGCTACTTATCATCGATAACATGGAAAAAATATCTGGTCTTACATTTTCTTAGAATGCAAACGAGGGGCTAAGATAGTTAATACTAGCACTTCCACGTTACCGTGCATCTACCGAGTTATTTTGGGTAAAAACAAATGCTTGCATATAATTTTATGGGCTACTTGTGTTGGGCATTATGTTGGGCTAAATATTGGTAAGAGCAAGTTCTATTTGATCAGTGTAACAAATTGGTATGTAAACTCTGAATGAAAAAATAATCAATTGTACAAATTATTTAAGCATGTTATTCTCTATAAATCATTTGACAATTTGAGGAAAACTCCTAACCTCTTTCGGAAGATATTGGAAAGAAAAGCATAACAACTCACCAGCCATCTAGGGGACTCGGGAATGAAGAATAGGCCTAGAAGCTGTAGTAGACATGGAATGACTCCTGAGAAGGCATAACAACTGTAGTTCTGATTAAAATGTCTTCAAGATATGAAGAAACAAATGAGCTTTAATGAAACGACATACCAATGAAAGCTAATGTACGCCAAGGAATAACAATTCCAACAAGCCACATAACTGATATGCCAATAGATATCATCAACTGTAAAAAGGTGCTCAATGCAGTCAGAGGCATTACGCAGCATTTGATCCGAACTTCTAACAGTTTGCTATTACCTGATTAACAGTGGTAAATGCTCCACGAACATTTTTAGGTGTTATTTCTGCTATATAAACTGGTACCTGTTCAGGTTTAAAGCTGAGACCTTACCGATGTCCAAGAATCAGAAAATTAGTGTAACAGAATGAAGAATATCTTGCGAGTACCACATAGGAGATAACCCCGATTCCATATCCTATTAGCAACCTTCCCGCATCAAGTAACCAAGAAACCTATTACCAAACAATTAATAATTTTTAGGACAAGTCCAGAATTCTTCTCGAACAAAATGCATGACAGCCGAATGCTGAAAATGTGGTTCCCAAGAGAGAAGATCATTATTGTATAAATTAACAACAAAATGAAAAAGAAAAAAAAAATGCCAGGAAAAAGAATTACCTCTGAATATAAAATTGCTATCCACCCTAAGAAACAGAAGACTTGAGACAGCGCCATGGTCTGCATATCAAGTTTCGCAATAAGAGAACTTTAACAAGAAAATGAAACCCGACTACTGCAAGATACAATTAAATAAAAATGGAGCAATTAGTAGTGCTCGTAATAATGGAAAGAGAGCTTACCCCTCTTCTTCCTAATCGATCAGCAATTTTCCCACTCATAACTGCACCTACCATTGCTCCAATAGTCAATATTGATCCAAAAATTGAGTACTGCATATAATGGTCAAAAGAAAATGGAGATATTGAAGAACAAGCCAATAGATATCAAAAACTTAGCTACCAACAGTTTCAAAATGCTTACTATAATATAAGTTGAGCATCCCTATTTTATAACTATCTGTGTTAGGTTTTTCTTTTGATTGACTAGTCAAGTGGAAAATAATGCTGCAAATGTTCATCAATATATTCGATATAGAAATACAATTTGTTAGAAAACCTGTCTACAGAAATTTACAAATCACAATAATGCATGTATAGAAACATACAGTTTCCCTAATGTACTTTTGTTTTAAACTGATATCAGAGAAAAAGTTTATCGTTGAGCCGCATCTTGGTTACCTTAATAAAGAAAACCATTATGCTACGATAGCGTTGAATGATGGCCATGTGACAAAACTAGGGCATAAAAAAGCGATTTCTCTAATATACATTACCCAAGGAAGAAAAATATCACATTTGTGAATTTGAGTCATTTTTCGCATTTATTTAATAAATTTGCATTCCATTTACCTATTTAGTCGTACAGAAATTCCGAAGAAGGATAGGAATTGAATTATCTGTCACTACACAAAGCTTAAAAGCCTACAACCATGACGAGTGTATGAAAATTGTACCCAAGGCAGATTTGACTGAAGAAAATAAATGTCACATATGAATTAGACATGAAAAGACTGCTATTAATGTTTTAAGTTTGCATAACAAATTTTGAGCTCAAATCACAGAATTTACCTATGAGAATGCACAACTTAAATATGCAACCTTTTGAAAAACTATAATCATAAGAAATTTCACTTAAACATCAATGTACTATTGTTTTTTGTTGTCGGTACCTCGTCTAAGGATAGGCCAAGGTCATCCATCATTCCAGTCTGAGCAGGAGATGAAAAGCCAACCTGTGTATCAAACAATACACCATATAAATTCACATACATGGAGGATTCCGAGTTATTAAGAGGCAGCAAAGCATACCATCTTCAAGAGATTTTATTGGATAACAATCAACTATCAAACAGTATGAAGGTGTCACAGACGGTGTTATGGACGTGAGCAGCCTCCTATCTCACATATTGCACTTGCTTAAATCCTCCCAGGTTGGAAGGTTTCATGGACGTGACCCAAACCACATTGTAAAATATCTTTAAAAATTCTGTCTTTTCTAAAAATGAATGTTGTTTCATATAACTTGTAAGATACATTTAACACATATACATAGTAAAAACCATTGTCTAAAAATAATTATCAACCGCCATATACAACTTAAAGTCTATGGTTAGCAAAATCCATTATTAAAAGCCAATGTTAATCAAAACCCAACTACAATTATGAGTCCAACTTGAATTTAATCCATCGAGAATGCTGATATATATGACTAACCATAATTAAAAGCCGTGGTTAATACAATTATAAGTCCAACTTCAATTTAATCCATCGAGAATGCTGATATATATGACTAACTAGCAGGCTTAAAAGTAAGCCGAAAAATCTTATGGCTTGGCACGTGAAAAAATCAATGGTGTTATTTGAAGAGAAATAATATGCATGAAGTCATTGATTGATGTTAACCACTGATTTTGCAACACCAATAAACTTTCCATGTGATTTGTAGTCATGTTAATTTTTAGGCATACACTAGAGAGGTACCCGCACAATGCGGCGGCGGTGGCGGCAACGGCGGTGTGGTGGTGGTTGGCGACTGGTGGTGATGGCGGCGACTAGGGTGGTATTGGCGGTGACGACTGTTGGTGGTGGTGGCGGCGTTGAGTGGTGTAGGTAATTGACGTAAAGGGGTTAATGGTGATATTTTAGAAGATAAAAGACTTGTGGTGTAAATTAATTTTTTAAGGGTACAATGGGAATTTTGTATAGAGAAAAAACCAAACTTTTCAACATGAGTGTAGAATTTTTATATAATAGTATAGAAGTATAGATAATTAGTCAATTTAAAAATAAAACCCAAAAGAAGAAAATAACTTACAACTATGCCATTGGAATTACAAATATATTGGCAAAACTATAAACTTAAAATTTATAATAATTACAAATATTACATAATAAGGTAAATGTTCATTTAAAAATCATAATTAAGTTGAAAACCAAGAAACATATATTAGCCACACATTTTCCCCTCTTCTTCTTCCCATTCTCCCCTTTTTATCTCTTTTACCTTGTTTTTTTTATTTTTTATATTTTTTATTCATTTTTTTTTAGATAAAAACCCATTTCAAAAAATAAAAAATTTCAAAGGGCATAGCCCGTATGGTTAAGGGCGGAGCCCATCAGTCCAGGACGGAGTCATGACGACTAAAGGTGAAGCCATGGCGGCTAAGGGTGGAGTCCGTCGGGTAGATAACCCTATGTCCTATCACCCCACGAGCTAGCAGAGCCCATAACGCATAATCATGGGGAAAAAATATTATTATTTTTTTTGGTATGGGTTTTTATAAAAAAAAAAACTGAAAAATGAAAGAAAAAACAAGTTAATAAAAATAAAAAGGGAAGAAGTTGAAGGGAAAAGTGTTTAGCTGAGATTTATTTCTTGGTTTTTAACTTTTTTCTAGTTTTTATTTAATTACAAGCCTACATAATAAACCTTTGGAAGCATTACCTAACTTAGATGTTTAAAACAAATTTATATTTTCAGTCCTCCAATTACGCTAAACACACATATATAATCTAATCAACTTTTATTAAGATACTTTATACAAACTTATGAGTATCATTTTTATCAAATCTAATCAACTTTATTATAAAAGAAACATCTAATAATCTTATACCTACTAGATTTTTATCAAATCTAATCAACTTCATTCTTTTTCTTTCTCTTTATTTTAGGTTTAAATGATACTCTATTTTTTTTTCTTGCTCTATGCGAACAGAAATAAAAATCATATATGGGAAAGTATAGATTTTTCTTAATGCTGTGACTAACTCTTGGAAGTTGCGGGTAACTGGTCATCATATGTACAAACTTGTCAAGAGATTGAAAGCTTCAAAGACTACTATGCGCAGCCTTCTCCTTCAACAGGGTAATCTGCAAAAGAATGTTACTTCTCTGCGAGGAACTCTTGATGCTCTTCAAGCTGAAATTGATAATGATCCGACAAACCGGGGCCTACTCGAGAAAGAAGCAGCTTGTTTAATTGACTTTAGAAATGCTCAGCTTGATGAAGAGCGGTTTCTAAAACAAAAATCTAAAAGTGGAATGGTTGTCAGTTGGTGACTCAAACTCGGCATATTTCCACAATTCTGTTAAAAGACGAAACCATAGAAGCCGTATAGAAGCCATCAGAGACACAAAGGGGCTGTTCCATGAAGGGCGAGCTGCTATACAGGCTTTTGTGACTCATTATGAAAACTTTCTGGGTCAAGAGGGAGTTCCAACTTCAAATCTCTTCACAGCTAAACTTTCCTCTCATTCAGCAAATCAGATGGTGGCAAATGTGACGGATGAGGAGATAAAAAAGGCAATGTTCTCGATAGGTGAAAACAAAGCGCTGGGACCGGATGGTTATTCTTCTGCTTTTTTTAAAGCTGCCTGGGATGTCGTGGGAAGTGATGTTTGCCTTGCTGTCCACGAGTTCTTTAAGAATGGAAAATTGCTACAGCAAGTAAACCATACGTTGGTTGCTCTCGTTCCAAAGGTCACAACCCCTTCCTCTGTTATTGATTTTCGCCCCATATCTTGCTGTAATAATATTTTCAAATGCATAAGTAAGATTTTAACAGATAGGATGAAGGAGGGTTTAAAAGAGATTGTGGGAATCAATCAGTCCGCATTTGTCCCGGGTCGTCGAATATCAGATAATATTTTGCTGGCTCATGACTTAATGCATAATTATCACAGAATGACGTGCCCTCCTAGATGTGCATTCAAAATACACATTCAGAAAGCGTATGACACGGTTGACTGGAACTTCTTGGAAGCGACATTACATGGTCTGGGCTTCCATTGGCGCATGATAAAGTGGATAATGGTATGTGTTAAAACTGCATCATTTTCTTTAGCAATCAATGGAAATGTTTATGGGCACTTTCAAGGCAAAAGAGGTCTAAGACAAGGTGATCCAATGTCACCATATCTTTTCACCCTAGTCATGGAAGTTCTCACTCTAATCCTTCATCAAAATGTTTTATCGAATGCCAGCTTCAGATTCCACAACAAATGTGAGAAGGAACGCATTATTAACATTTGTTTTGCAGATGATTTATTTTTGCTTGCTAGGGGCGAAAAAAACTCGGCAATGACTATTTTGAAGGCTCTCACTACCTTTCAAGATATGTTCGGATTGACCCCAAGTATGCCTAAAAGTCAAGCGTTCTTCTGTAACGTGCCTGATCATGTCAAACAAGCTATAATCACAGAAATGCCTTTTGAAGAAGGAAAACTGCCTATGAGGTATCTCGGGGTTCCTCTAATCTCAACTCGACTACTTCATAATGATTGCAAAATTCTGATGGAGAAAATGGAGTATAGGATTCACGACTGGAGGAATAAAAACCTCTCTTTTGCTGGCCGCTTACAGTTAATAAGGTCAGTCCTAGCTTCGTTTCATATTTACTGGCTTCGGTTTTCATATTACCTGCAAGTGTTATCAAAGACTTAGAAAAGAAGATGCGAGCTTTCCTATGGTGTCAGGGAGAAATGGTAAAGGGTAAAGCAAAGGTCTCATGGAATTCGATTTGTTTGCCAAAAAGGAAGGAGGACTCGATATTAGACGACTTGCCGATGTAAACAAAGCACTTATGGTTTACCATATCTGGTGTATTTTAACCCATAGGGAATCACTATGGGTCAGATGGATACATTCAAATAGGTTGAAGGGACGGAGTTTTTGGGAAGTGCCTATACCTCAGAATTGCAGTTGGGGGTGGCGGAAGATACTTCAACTAAGGGAAGAAATTAGACCCTTTGTGGTAACAAAGATTGGAAATGGAAAGCTGACTTCTGTATGGTTTGACTGCTGGTCTACAAATTACCCACTGTGTCGTGTAATATCCCCAAGACAAATTAAGCAAGCGGGTTTCTCACTCAACTCAAAGGTCAGCGATTTGTTTCAAGCTGGAAATTGGATGTGGCCGTCGGCTTGGCTTGACTTATACCCGGTTTTAAACAACATTCAGCCTCTCACTTTACAACAGGACCGAACAGATTACATGACCTGGAAGGATGCGGATGGAAATGAGCATCCATACTCGTCAAGACTGGTGTGGGAATCGCTCAGAATTTCTCAGGCAAAGGTGGAATGGGAAAAAGCTATTTGGTACTCTCAATGCATTCCAAGACATGCCTTACTTATGTGGCTCGTCGTGAAGAAAAAACTGAAAACGCAAGACAAACTTGTTCAGTGGCGAAAGGACTACAACCTTTATTGCTGTCCTCTATGCAAGAAAGGTCCTGACTCTCATTCTCACTTGTTTTTTGAATGTTCATATGCGACACAGGTGTGGAAAAAGACGGCTATGTTGGCAGAATTCCCAACACTGTCCAACAATTGGGGCGAGATCATGCAATGGCTTACTACAAAGGTGAGTTCAAGATCAGCAAAAAACGTTATTGGCAGACTTATAGTTGCAGCTACTGCATACTTTATATGGCAGGAAAGAAACCAGCGGCTATTTTCAATCAAAACTCGACCTCCGGACCAGACTGTCGATCTCATTGCCACAACGATACGTCTTAAATTGGTGACTTTGAAGTTCAAACACACAGCTGCTGTTGATCGTCTACTAACAGATTGGAAGGTTCCTCGAGACCTGGTTGTTTACACAAGATAAAGGGTGCGACTCAAAGCGGCCAAACGCTCTTGGATCGTTTCCCTATAGTGGAGCGGTTTCCTATATTGTTTTGCTAGTCCTAGCTTGTTTTACTGACATATGGCTTATGCATATGTAATTGTCTTAGAATACTCGATAGGCATACATTATCTTACTGATGTTGTTTAATTGCGTGTGTTAACATAGGCATGGCATGTCATGCATATGAATTAGTATGGTATTCAGCCTTACTACTTGTAATCACTTGTTTTGGTGTAATATATAATTTACAGGGGAAACCCATTACCCAAAAAAAAAAAATGTATAGATTTTTTTCAAAGTAAGAACAAGAAATTTCGGTTAATCAACCATGCCCAGGGCCGCTCCGAGAAAGCCTAATCCTAGCGGATAAACCGTGAATTTTAACATTCTTCACATTCCTTTTTAAAAATCCAAATTATGTTTTTCTTTTAAACTGACAAAAATCTAAATTATGCTTTAACTCTCATTCTCGATGAATACAATTATAAGCAATATCATTACACATACAATTGAGTCTTGATATCTACTATCTTGGGACATTAGTTGAAATCAAATTTTCCTAAAGTAAAATTATGAATTTATGATTCTTCATTATTAGTTTAAATTAATAAGCATAAATATAATTTTTGATTTATTGAAAAAGTTTGACTTAATTAAATTAACCATAACTAATGGCCACCGCACAATTTTATTTTTTTTTCTTTAAAAAGAAAAAAAAATCAAAGCCTAACATCTTTATATTCTACTATCCACCAAATATTCTACTAAACTACCTCATGTTTATATTTGAACCTAACATCTTTATATTAAGAGGCAAAGCCTCTACCAATTGGGTTAACACCACATTGGCCACGGCATAAGTTAACAAACCCCATTGTAAAGCCCCTCCAAATTTATTTTACTTAGTAATTAGTTTCATTTAAAGTCTTGTATTGCTCAGAAGTAGAAAACTCAAGGTTTTTTTTAATATATACAATATATAAGAGTTAACTAGCGGGTACCCGCACGGCTCCGAATATGTCGTATAAGAAACTCATTGTTAATTTGTTGTCAATTGCACTGTTAATCCTGTTGTTAAAATATAATTGTGGAAATGAAAGTTTGACAAAATATATAAGATAAGTATTAACGTAAGTATTAATTAAAATTTTGTTAAGCTAATGGTAAAACAGTAATTTTTAATATTGAAAATTTGTAACTTTTCAACAATACGGCGTAATTTTTATATAGTATTATAGATTATAGAATATAACAGTAACAAACTAACAACTTACAGCAGAACCGTAAACGTACGATCCACAAACAGCCACCAAAGTGCTCAACACAACCACACCTGTCGCCGGTGAACCTGACCCATTGCTCCGGCTAAGCAATACACTTTCAATTGTTGCATCTTTATTTTCCATTGTTTTTCTTCTTTTTGTTTGTGAATTGTCACGCTGACTCTATCTGCAAAAACAATCAAAGAAAGAAAGAAAGAAAAACGAAACTGGTAATGGTGAACCTTGAACAAATTGTTAATTCCATGTTTCATCCCCCTTAGTTTGGAAAGGTATCACTTTCAATCTTTGTGTTAGACTTGATAAACACATGAAAAAAATATGATAATTATCTATATTACATTATAAACCATTTGAGAGTGTCTTTAAAATTTCATTTTTTTAAATACATGTATTTAATACTCGTAAAATTTAATGTAAAATTATTTAGTCAAAACCTATTCAAATTAATTAAAACATAAATTTAATATATTACTATATATTAAAAAGTCAACATAATAATAAATGTAAATAAAAAATTCGATTTTATATCACAATACCACTAAACTATTAACATTTCTAAAATCAACTTTATATCACTTACATAATTTATAAGGACGTAGACCGCCGTCACCCGAAACCTTTTAATCATGTGTCTTTGTTACATAACTTAAAATACATTCGATTTGTGTGTATTGCTGAGCACATTTCTAGTTTTTAGTATTATATTATATTATATTATATTATATTATATTAATAATATAATTAAAGGGCATGGCTATAAATAGTGTCATGCTATTTAATTTTCTGACACGTGGCACCACCTACCATACATATTGGGTTTCAGCTTTTTTTTCACTTTTTTTTTCTTTATATTTCTTTGTTTTTTTTATTTTTCACTTTGTTGTACAAAAAAAACATATATATTGCATATCGCAAACTTTTGAACGTAATTGTGTGATGCGTGATTTTTATGTGAGATCAAAGTTTTAAATTTATAAATTACAAGGATGATTACTTTCTCTACAATAAAACTCACTTACGGGCAGTGGACCCGTTCATTTGTAGTACAGTAGATAGGTAAGTTCAGGATCGTTCGCAGGGACGTGTGTAGTAGTAATAATAGCTAATGTAGTTTGAGTGCGGTTGGGGGATGTCACGATTTTAATTAAACTAAGAAAATAAAAATTAAAAAATCCTCAACCGTTGGTCTGCAAGAGGTTTGACGGGAGCTGGTATTACCGGGGTAATGTTTATCCGCAGACGGTGGAAAGTCGAAATAAAAGTAGATTTGAAAAACAATAATAATAAAAACATAATTGCTTGAAATCTAATTCACTATTCATATTAATGGACTGTTGAACGACTTTTTCACGACCAGGATTCTCTCTCGATTCACCCAGTCAAAGTGGTTAAGATTCTTTCTTAATTCACCCAACCCGTTAATTAAATCTCTCGCTAGATTAATTTAATTAAGATTAAGACTTTTAGGGAACATGAAAATTCTACTTTTAATCATTCAAAGGATAGACATGCATTTTGTTTGAGAAAGCTTAAGACAAAATCAGTAAACTGTGAATAATGAGATAAAAGATAATCTATCAGTCATAACTAGAATCTAATCTATACTTGTGTTAATACCTCTAAAACAGTTCTATCTTTCCAAACATTCTAAACTTAGTTTTACTAAACATGCAATCAAGTTAAGCACTTTAATTAAAGTTTGTATAGTAATTATTACATTTCAGCTATCGGTAAGGCATTTGCTACTACAGCTTTCATATTATCTTTATTATTTGTTGTGCTTGTGTTCCTCCTACTATAAATACTTTTGCAATCAAGGTACGCATTAGATTTAAATATTTGGCAAGTATATGACAATTACAATCATTTTTTAAAACATCTTTAAGAGTTAAGACAGAGGTGAACAGGTCAGCAAATCAATGCAGCAAAGAGACATAACTTAACTCAAGTCAGAGCACATACCAATTTTGGTACTAGACTATCTTGGTTTCAAGCCAGAGGTGACAGGTCGGTGGTCCCCCATACGCAGAGTGACATAACTTAACTATATATATATATATTAAGTACGTTAAGCAAACATAGCTAGACAACTTTTTCTTTGAAAGCATGTTATGCTCCTTTAAGACATATTGATTCAATGCCTTTTGGACACAGTCAGAAAGTCCCCGGATGACTCATATAAAACCAAGTATGCTAAATAAAATGCAATCAATTTTGCAAAATTTAAGGATAATCCATAAATCTAATATTGTTCCCCACAAGTACTTATTGCATTACGGTACATTTAAAATGATAACTTTCATACTTTGTGCCTACTGGATAACCAAGCAGTATTAATAACTAAGCATATTGTCACACCCCGACAAGGCGGAATACGGGATTTGACATTGATTGCGTACAAAACATTACATAATCATCATTA
>JAOXNX010000033.1:7397703-7411715 GCA_028566075.1 Solidago caesia
CTCCATAATCCACAATACCATTTGCTCATGAAACCCGAACCCAATAAGAATACACCGTAAAAAATCCCAATTGGCAGTGTCATAAGCTTTCTGGATATCCACCTTAAGAGCGCACCGTGGAGGATCCCTATCCAGATTATATCTATGCATAATTTCTTGGGTTAGAAGAATATTGTCTGAGATTCTCCTCCCCGGAACAAATGCAGATTGATTAATACCAACCAAAAATTCCAGCACCACTTAAATCCTATTAGCTATGAACTTGGTGATGCATTTGAATATAACATTACATAATGATATTGGACGAAAATCAGTAACTCGTGTAGGATTAGGCACCTTGGGTAGTAAAGCAATGACTGTGTGATTCACTTCTTTAAGTAGTTTACCACTACTAAAAAAGTCCTGAATCGCTAGGCACACATCCGAGCCCACCACATCCCAAGCACTCTTGAAAAAACAAGCTGAAAAGCCATCCGGACCAGGTCACCCATTGAAAAAATAGCTTCCTTCACCTCCTCTATAGAAACCGGACTAACCATAGCCATAGCCTGTTCATGAGTTAAAGTTGCAGTAAAGAGATTATCAAAGTTCAGAGTACTCACCAGTTCAGCTTGACCAAGAAAATTCAAATAATGAGCAAGAAATGCGGATGCCACCTGATCACCATCCATAACCAACCCGCTAGAATTCATAATAGCATCAATGCGACTCCTAGCAGCTCTTAAATGAACAACTTTGTGAAAATAGGTGGAGTTAGAGTCACCCACACGAAGCCACTCCACTTTTGCTTTCTGCTTTAAAAACCGCTCTTCATCCAACACTGCCTCAGTAATCGCTTGCAAATATACTGAAGCTTCCTCCCTCAACACTGGATTGAAAGGATCCCGATCCAAAGCAATTTGCACAGCATCCAATTCTATTCGTAATTTATTGACTTTATCATGTAAGTTCCCTTTCTCGTAAAGTAGTTTACGCAAAGGTTTTTTCAAACATTTCAGCTTTTGAACCACCTTGAACATAGGATAACCCTCCACAGATTGAGACCAGCCTTCACTTACTACCTCTTTAAACTGTGAATGATGAACCAACAAATTAGCAAACTTGAAAGGCTTAGGTTTATGTTTCACAGCCGTGGGTAGCCTCAAAACAGCCGGAGAATGATCAAATATACGTTGAGGTTGAAACATAGCTATCGCTCCAGAAAAAGAATTCTCAAAACTAAAATTACCCATAATCCGATCCAATTTCTTGAGAATCCCATGCCCACCCCGCGGTTTCTGATTCCAAGTAAACTGAATACCCACATGATTAACATCAGATACTTCAATATCCCAAACACAATCCTGAGACTCCCTCATAGAAATATCAATAGACGAAGTACTACTAGCGTGATCCTCCAAACTAAGCGTTGCATTAAAATCACCCAATAAGCACCAAGAATTATTACCGAAAAAATGTTTATGCATAGAAAGATTACTCCACAGAGCCCGTCTCTGAATGTAGTGATTGTGTGCATAAACAAATGAGCACAACAATACTTTTTTATCAGCTTTAAAAACAATCTGTCAACTTCATTCGGGTTCCAACCAAGAATAATTCGAGGTCCTTTATTACACAAATTCCCATTAGACGACCAATTCCAATTCTAAAAAACTCTAGAACATAACCGAACCAAATTTCCAGACGACACATGAGACTCAAGAATGGCACAAACAGAAAGATGATTATCGAAAAGTACCTGTCGAACCTCTTTTTGTTTTGGGGGTTGGTTCATCCCCCGTATATTCCAAGCGGCTAGCTTATACATTGGGAACCGTCGAAGCAGGAGTGCTTGCCCCTGAAGTACCCAATGGCGGCTTATTCTGTTGCACAGTTTCATAAAAAAAAAACCTCATCCTCATCACTATCAATCGAATAATCAGCTTTATGTAACTGAGCTGCATCATCATTCAGAGCCGAGAATGAGTTACTGGTAGAAATATTAGGCTTGCCCGGTTTGAACCTTGCATCCTTATCACTATTAGCATGATCAGCATTCATCTTCTTAGGCAAAGGAGCACCTGAACCTGTTTGTTTTTTCTGATAAATCCAGTTCGGCTTCGGTTTATTCAGCTTAACCCCCTCAATACATTTCTCCGAGCCATCTTTACCTTTTCCTTTTTTCCGCATCACCTGAGTAAAACCGTCATCAGTATTAACTTCCTTATTCCGTGTTTTCTTCGGTGTTTTAGCTTGCTTAGGACATCCAATATCATCATGACCAAAAACTTTACAGTGCATACAATGAGGAGGTTCCCATTCACATTCAACCCCAATTACTTCTTTTGTAATACCATCACCATTCAAATTCGGGATCCCAATAACCAATTCATCCTTCCATTCAATCGTGGCATCTAATTCTATTAGCGCTCTAGCGTAACTATGCCTCCCCCATGAACTCAGACACATCTTACTAGTATATGAATCAAGAAGAATCGGCCTACTTATCTTTGAAGCAATCATACTCAATCCATCCTCCGTATAAGCCGCTAACGGAACATCATATAATTTCACCCAGACCGGGACCTTTGTCATCTCATGCTTTGTCAAACAAGTATTAGGAGTCCATTCATTCAAAAAACAGTGGAGTAGAGAGAATCATCCATGGACCCTTTTCTAACACCTGTTTCATACCATTTGTTGATTCAAACTGGAAAAAAAAAAAGAAGCCTAGAGTATTCATCATAACTCGTTTAAGCCCAAACTTAGCCCATGCATTCTTAACATACGTCTCAACCACCGGAAATGCTAGTCGATTCCCAAGAAAATACCCATACAACAAATTCAAAAACCGATTGTTTACCTCGTTAACTGCAACCAATGGTAAGACCAAATCAACTCCATCTTCGCATGCCTCTGGACTAATGAATCGGAAATTAACTTTTTTCTGCACATTATCCTTCTTCAATGCCGATGCATAAGTAACCCTAGGTTCTTGCTTATCACCATTTGTCCCATCACTAGCACCCAAAGGATCAATTGTTTTTCATGAATTAAAACTAGCAGCATCTGAAGATTGAGGTACATCATCCACCTTAGTAACATGCGGAACACCAGAATCAACATTGGAACTAGAAGAAAAAAATTCAGCAGGTGAGGAAACCCTAATCGTCGGGCCACCACTCATACTCTTAAGTTTATGCAAACGATCACGTAATAAATCTAAATTAACAAAACTATCTCTCATTCAGCTATAACAGGAACACCAAAAAACGAACACTAACCCATATCGTACCATGCACAACCAAAGAAAAATATGAACGCAGCAAAATAAAAGAAAACCCTAAACCTAGACGAACAAATTGTGGCAAAAAACGGCCCTAAATCAAAACTAATTAATCAATCTCAAACGTGCACGTCAACAATCCAGAAACCCTATCGTATTTAAGAATTGTGAGAGGGACATATTTACAAGATCAATCAATTCGAATTAAGGAAGAGAATGAAATCGCCAGAATCGCCGGCTAGATGAGAGAAAAAAGGGTTTTGAGTAGCTAAACTCTTTATCATCTACTTAGATGAAGTCGTACGATTAGTTTTTACTCAGTGATGTATGGGATAACCGGCATTAGTCAGTCTATATATCCATTTATAATTCAGTTTGATGTTTTCACATTTTGTAACCATGCATTATGCATCTTCAATTCCAGATATGTGATTTTGGTCTTGCCACATGGCTACCAAAAGAGTGGACTCATCATAATGTATCAAAATTTGAAGGCACATTTGGGTATGTAGCATTTTACATTTTTGATATTATTTTATACTAAACATTCATTTTTGAATAGCTTACATTACATTAGGATGTTTACTCATCTGTTCAACACAGATATTTTGCTCCAGAGTACTTCATGCATGGGATAGTGGATGAGAAAATTGACGTCTTTTCTTATGGTGTACTAGTTTTGGAGCTTATAACAGGAAGACAAGCTTTAGATGATTCTCAGAGAAGTCTTGTACTTTGGGTAAGTCATGATGTCCATTTATGGTTACCTACAGTAGACATCATGTTATATAGCTATATAAACAAATTATCTTGAAGGCAAAACCATTGATGGAAGCTAATGAAATAAGAGAACTAGTTGATCCTTCTTTGGGCGATGATTACGACCATGAAGAAATGGAGCGTGTAATTTTGGCAGCTTCCTTATGTATCGAACTCACTCCGGTTCTCCGTCCTCGAATGAGTCAGGCAAGTTTTGCAGTGTATAAAGTACATGATCCTACTACTCATTTTTACTTGGATTTAGAGAGTAAAAGTTATTGTCTTGTCATACTTTTTCCATCTACTAAATCTTAATAGATTGCTTTTCTACTTTACTACATTCAAGTCTAACCAAATTAGACTTGGCAAAATAATTTATGTGCTATTTAATTAGTCCCTATTTTTTAAGTATGCTCAATTGGCCATTCTCTCATATCCATGGGTTGTCACTCTTGTCCATAAGTAAACATATTCTGCATGTCCTTCTCCGATAAAAGTTGCAACAACAATTTTAATATCCGATCTGATTCACATTTCTGGTTACGTTTCTGGTCATTCCCGCACAATTATGTAATACTTATAGATAATACAAGTTAATTAGCGACTTCAAAAACCTAAGCTTGAACATAGTTGAGACGAATTGAAATTGTTATAATGTAGGTTGTAATGCTATTAAGAAACGATTATGATCCCAAAGGTTCGACACCACAACAGAAAAAACGAGCATTTCAAAGAACCTATTCAGAAGAGCTCATGGATGCTCAAGAGTACAATTTAACAAAGCATCTTAACAATAAGCCTCGAGTGTGAAGACATATCTCCCCAGAAGAGGTTCACGAGAGAATCGATCGATTGTGCTGCATATATGGATGGATTCTTGTTGTTTTGAACATTATGGAATAATAGGCCTTGAACATTAGCTAAGGAATGCATTGTCTTGTGGGTTCAAAATATGAGTCCTTGTACGTAAAAAATTATGCCAAATTCATTGTGACGTAAACTTGACTCATGTATGTAAATGATCTTATTATAGGATTACTCTTATTATTTGGAGAAACTAGCTTTATTTGTACGAGTAATATATATAACACCTTATATCTTATCATTATTATTATTGCACATCGCTAATAAACTCGAAGAGTATATTTTGCTTAGTCAAATTACTGCTTTAGATATGTTATATGCTACGTTATCTCGCAAAAAACATTGCTGCGCAATCGAATCCTATTCTACACTTGCAGAATCCAGAAATGACAAAACAGATTGCAAACCCATTTATAAAGCCATTTCAAAACAATATGCAAATCCACAACATATCAACATAACTTTTGCGACCATTCCAAAATGACCATCTACCAAAACTACAATATCAATCCGTTTCACCATTATAACACCAAAACGACCCAATTAGCTTATACAACAAAATTGGGCATAAATAACAAGTCTAATAGTAAACGGTAGTTCAAAGGAACACTTGCAAACCCATCCGCAAGTATAATCCATTGCAGTCCCTTTTGACCCATTTGTCATCCTGTTGCTCAACCTTTGGCCTCAATTCACTAGGAGTTCACTAGGACCTACTATATAAAACAACACCGCCAAATGAGGTAAGCCCAATATTTAGTAAATGTATAGAAAGTAAACATACAATCAGCTACCATGTATGCGTAGTACACCAAATTTCCATGGGGCACATAAACAACCATAATGTACATCAAACTGCCATGATGCCCATAAGATGCAAAACTGAATAACGATACATCACAATGACATGATGTAAAAACACAACTGTGTGGTACACCATCTGGTACACATAAATGCTATGGTGTATAAAAGATGCACAACGGCATATAAAATACATCAAAATGTCATGATGTATATCAACAAAAATATAGTACACCAAAATGTCATAATGTACACTAACTTCAAAACAAAAGATTACAACACATCATGCCATAGATATAAACAAAAGATTACATTGTTAAGGGTATTCAACCCATAGAATTTAGATACAAAAATGTATGCTTACAAGTCGTGCAGGACTGTACAAAAGTAATGTTGTACTGAAATTACGATTCTTCAAACGGTAATTGAAGTACAACTAAGCTACGAAACGTTGGAGACCAAAAGTTAGGTTGCTGACTCAAGGAACAGACGACCTAATTGACAGGACCTGAAAAGCATGAAAATCAAGTGTCAGCTACAAAGGTAGTTTGTGAGTTCACAGTTTGTTTTCCAAAGTTTGTTCATTTCCCTGTCAAAACAGTTAAGTTGCAAAGCACAGTAGTATTATAGATACAAAAGTCTATAATAAATTAAACATAAGTTTAAAAGTATGGAACATTGCGTATACAAGAGCCTACACTATTCCATTTACCCAGGCAACGTGTTTGCCCTACAGTCATATCCTCAATAGTATGACTAAGTTAGAGAAGTAAGTATGCATCATCGAGTGTACATCTCATGATGGAGGAACCCAGGTTGATCCTCAAATAGTAATATCCATAGTTACCCACGGTCTATCCCAACTACTGTGGGAGTCGATTAATATTGTAAATTTCGTAAACAGGGACTTTGAAGTGTATTACCCAAGTATCTAATAAAAGTTCCAAGTGCCATCGCTATGGCATAAGTTGTTCAAGCTCCAATAATACCTACCATGTACACCTGTTTAACCCCCGCCCATACAAGGCCTAAACAGTTTTACTTGGCATCATTATTGAGACTAATGTTTAGTTCAAAGTTTCGTTCAAAGTTTAGTTCAAAGTTTCGTTCCAAGTTTAGTTCAAAGTTTAGTTCAAAGTTTCGTTCCAAGTTTAGTTCAAAGTTTAGTTCAAAACAGTTGTAATAACAAAAGTAAATACAATTGTTAAAATAGTTTAGTACATGCTTTCCAGCCCCGAAGATAAAACCAAATAAAGTAGAAAGGGGGCAGTGAACTCACAGTGGTTGTTGAATAAACAACAAGAAGAATCAGACGAAACAGTGTCAGAAAGTAAGTACACTTAAGTACTTGCCGATAGGGTGCTTATCGAAGCAAACCTATGATCACAGACGGAGTCGAAACGCGAGTAAGTTTTAGTTGTATATTAGTAACCTAGGAATGCCATTTAAATGTGAATTAATTGATTTAAGTTCTTGTTCAAACACCACAACAATTGCTAAAGGTTACAAGATTTGGTTGACATCAACATATAGAATCCGAACAATTTTGTTCGGATTTCAGCATGTGAAATCCGAACAAATTTGTTCGGATTTAGTACAAAGGTGAAAAAGTTCGGATTTAGTGTAAATGTGAAAAAGTTCGGATTTTTGTATGTGAAATCCGAACAAAAAAGTTCGGATTTTTGTATGTGAAATCCGAACAAAAAAGTTCGGATTTTGGGACTTGACAAAAATAACAAACATATAGAATCCGAACAATTTTGTTCGGATTTTAACATGTGAAATCCGAACAATTTTGTTCGGATTTTGAGCCTTGACTAAAATAACAAATCATATAGAATCCGAACAATTTTGTTCGGATTTTAGTATATGAAATCCGAACAAAAAAGTTCGGATTTTGATATATGAAATCCGAACAAAAAAGTTCGGATTTTGAGCCTTAACTGAAATAATGTTTTGGTTCAATGACTAGCAAAAATCCGAATAATTTTGTTCGGATTTAGAGACGTGAAAGCATTTGAGCAACAACACTCCAAATCCGAACAATAAAGTTCGGATTTAGAACAATGTTATCCGAAAATTTTTATTTGATTTAAACACACCATATCCGGACAAATTTGTCCGGATTTCGCTCACAAGTCACAAATTAGTTTGGATCTTTGTACATCAAATAAGTTAGTCCAGATTTAATACTACAACTAATTTGTTCAGTTTTAATTATTTATGCACATTATTTCCGATTCAAGTAAAAGTGACAAAAACATAACTTGTATTGCAAAAATCTGGTCGGTTATTTCATGCAACAAACATGGATTGAATTTTAAAACTTTGGTCGGTTTCTTGTTAATGCACACAAATCTCGGTTTCAATTAATGCACACAAACGTTTTGTCCGGATTTAGTAAATCTCCAAGTTTGTTCGGATATTTAACATCACATAACAGAAACCGAGAATAACATATTAAGACTAATTCATTATAACAAATTTATGTGGTATTTAACATATTCTTGCATTTAACAATGAGCAGCAAGAAAGAAAAAAAGAAAAAAAAAAAAAAAACCGATTCACATGGCACATTTCATAACGATTTTTCTAGTAAAAACAGCCGAGAATTTGTACCTGAATTTGGTATGTTTTTAGGCTGGAAAAACGAGTAAAAATCCTGGAAATTTCGGTGCTTGATGATGAAGATTGAGAGCAAATTATGTATGATTTTTAGGTGTAATAGATGGAGTGTTAAAATGAACAAGGTTGGTGATACTAACCCCTTTTTGGTGCAGAATTTTATGCTTAAAACAAGTGGTGTTCATGCCACTTGACTTGTGTTTTCCATCATTACATTAGGTATGGGTATTTTTATTAAATCCCATTAACTTTGGGATAAATTTTATAAAGATTATAGCAGTAGTTTGGCATTCCGTTAGTTACTAAATGTTCGATGTTTATTGTTTCAGATGTTAAGTTCCGAATTTTTATAGAAAAATTCGAGGGTCATGTTCGCGTTTCGATACGATAGGACATTTAAATAAAATAAATTAAAATAAACGTATAGACAAATAGTGATATACGAATATACGTATATTAAAATACGAAATGTTACAAAAACTAACTCATCTTTGACCGAATCTAACACAGTTGACCGAACCAAAACTAACTCATGTTTGACCGAATCTAACACAGTTGACCGAACCAAAACTAACTCATGTTTGACCGAAATTAACACAGTTGACCGAACCAAATCTAACAGATTTGGTCCAACCAAAACCAACAGTTTTGGTCCAACCAAAACTAATTTAACCAAAACTATACTTTTTGATCATAAAATGTAACAATTTTTCTAATATTAACAAAACTTTATAATCATTTCAACAAAAGTTTTCACTTGTAAAACTAATAAAATCTTGTAGAAAACTTATAATTTTTCATAAGTTTTGTCATAAAAAGATTATCTTAACATAATAAAAACATGAAGTTTTGATTAGAAAACACATAGAAGCATCATTATACCTTTGAAAAATCACTAGGAACAACACAAAATCACTTCCTTGTTGATGATCTTGGACCGAAAATAATGAGGAGTTTGAGAGAGTTTTTACTAGAACACACACTAAAATGGAAATAAAATGATTTTAATTTGCATGAAATCTTTTTATAGGAAGCATTAGAACTTGACACCACATCAAAGTAATGCCACCATTTAATTTCCATAAAACATGTGTAAAAGCACTAACAAAATTAAATAAACAATTAGATAATGGAAATTCTCATAACCTCCACCATCTTTATTTATTTTCGGTCAACACACAATGGATTCGGTCAAACTGACCGAATCTGATTTTTCAACAACGTTACGCGCGACAAAATTCGATAATTGTTTTATGGTTCAATGGCATTTCTCTAGACAAAATAAAAAGTCGTCAACCATTCTAGAATTAAATCGTTAATGTTCTAAACTAGACATTGATCTAAAACTTTACACACGTCAACATGTCAAGATAAAAGTTCTAAAAATGTAAAAATAATATTTTACATAACGGACCTGAAGACTAAATTAGACGGGTGTTACAGATGGGGTACGAACCTTAGGGATCAATGCCAAGATAGTGTGGTTAAGCTCCTTTAAAAGTTTGCCATTTTGAAAAAAATCCTGTATAGCACAACAAACATCCTTCCCGACAATATCTCAAGCACTTTTGAAAAAAGCGGAAGAGTAGCCATCAGGGTCGGGTGCCTTATTGTTCCCAAATGAGAACATTGCCATTTTTATCTCCTCATCCATAATCTGTTGAACCATCAGATCAGCCTTTTGCCTGTCCAGCTTTTTCGTGAATAACCCCTGAGTAGGTAATGGATTCGAAGTACCCTGAACACCCAAAAAATTCGAATAATGATTAACAAAAACCAAGGGAACTTGCCCACCCTCATGCAAGACTCCATTTGTATATTTTATCACATCGATATGACTTATGTGGTTTTTTGCTTTAACAGAATTGTGAAAAAAAGTGGAGTTCACATCACCTACTTTAAGCCATTCAACCTTTGATTTTTGTTTTAAAAACCTCTCCTCATCAAGCAAAGCATTCTGATAATCATTTAAACCTTTAGCTTCATTGTCACATAAACTTAAGTTTGATGGATCAGAGTCAATATCACGCTGCAAAGCATCCAATGTATCACGCAGTTCCTTTGTCTTTTGATGATGATTCCCCTGCTGATTTAACAAAATACGCATTGAAGATTTTAAAGCTCTTAGTTTCTTGACCACTTTAAACATATTAAAACCATCCACATGCTGGCACCAAACCTTCTGAACCTCATCCTTAAAACCCTGTTTATGAACCAAAAAATTTGCAAATTTTAAAGTTTTAGGCCGATCACGGGAAACACTTGGCAATTTAAGAATACAAGGAGAAGGATCAGACACGTACACGATAAGGTTGAAACAAAGCAACCGAGGCTGGAAAAACCGAAGTGAAGCATGTATTCGCCATAACTCTATCAATTTTCTTTAGAATACCAACACCCTTCTTTGGCTTTTGATTCCACGTAAAATGGAGACCCGAACTATTAACATCCATAACTTCAATTTGTTCTACACAATCTTTAAACTCTCGCATGCCAATATTGATAGTGGATGATCCATAAAAAATTTCCTCTAAATTTAAAGACGAATTGAAATCACCAAGAACAACCCAAGGATTATCATGAATAAAGTGTTTATGAATGCACAAATTGTTCCATAGTTCCCTCCTATTCTTATAGTAATTATTAGCATAGACGAAAGAACAAAAAAGAACCTTTTTGTCAAGCTTGAAAATAATCTATACATGCCCCCACCTTATCAGTCTGAGACAACACCATGAGATCGACAACATCAATATTCCACCCAATTATAATACTCGTGCCTTTAGAACATAGGTTACCATTCGACGTCCAATCCCAAGACCTACAAATCTTTTTGCAAATGTCAAATAAACGAGAAACATCAACATGAGATTCCATAATTGCACAAACATTCAGATGATTTTCAGAGACCACCTGACGAACCTACTTTTGTTTCAGAGAACGACTCAATCCCCTTATGTTCCACGCTGCTACACTACCCATTGGAAACATTTGAAACGGGAGTGCTTGCCCCCTCCGAATTAGAGAACCCTTAGCCTTATCATCAGTATTATCAAGTTCAATAGAAGCTTTCATAAACTCTGTATTCTCAGTTTCATCATATATGACCTCGGAATCCTCATCATTTGACCATGCATCATTCTCCTTTCTACTTGAAAACTTCGAATTCACTTCTTTATTAGCCCGCCGATCATTTGCACCTTCACCATCGTCAGACAACATAGAAAATTGGTTACTAGTATCCACATTAAGAGTAGAAGTACTAGCAGCCTTGGAAGTATTATTGTTAACCTGTGAAGTGCTGGCACCATCATTCTCCTTTGTATTCCTCACAACCGGCCTATAAACCATAGTTCGTCCTTATTTTTTCAAAGGAAAGCCTTTCTTTACTTTCTTCCCCTTAACCTTTTGAAACCCATCATCATCCACAGATGCTACATCATTAGAAACCGTCTTCACATGTTTAGGGCATTGAGAATCCACATGCCCAAATACGCAACAAGAAGAACAACGAGGAGGTTTCCATTCATATTCCAGCGTAACTTTTGCCTTGGAGAAACCTGAGCCCTCTAGTGATGAAATCGCAACCATCAAGTGGTCTTTCAAATCTTTATCTGCTTTAATTTCGATCATGACTCGAGCAAAACTACTTCTACCCCAAGATTCAGCACACATAGTTGAAGTGTACGTATCAAACATTCTAGGAATCCCCACTTTTGAAGCCGTCATACTTAGCCCATCCTCAGAGAATGCCACAAGTGGAACATCAAGCATTTTCACCCAAACTGGGATTGATGTATTATCCTCTTTTTTCAAATCCACCGTATACGACCACGTCTTCATAATAATTGGAACATTCCTTATCATCTAAGGACCATCTTCCAGAAGCCTATTCATACCTTCCTTAGAACCAAATTTGAAAAAGAAAAAGCCATGGGAATTCATCATAACACGAACTAGACCATATTTTGACCACGAGTTCTTGACAAAATTATCTACAACCGGAAAAGCCAAACGTTTGCCAAGAAAGTACCCATACAAAGTATTTTCATATTTCATATTTACCTTCTTAACAGACTCAATCGGAATCACCACATCAATATCATCAATGGAGCTTTCAACATTCATAAAGCGAAAATTTACCTTAGTAGATTTCTTCTCCACTTGAACAACATTAGCATAAAACAAAGGTTGATCACCTCTTTCTCCCTCCACGAAAGCAACCTGCTTTTTACCAGATTTTAAACAAGACTCAACCTGTGAAATCGGATCATCTAACATTGACGTATTCACCATATTCTCTTTCATAGTTGGTTGCACATCAACCTCATCAGCAATAACAGACATCCTTTTAGTCAAGCCGAAGTCATCAAACTTCTGATCCTCATTCAAATTATCAGATTCCACTACCCTACTCTCACTTCGCTTTCCAGTCGCTGCTTCGAAAAAAAGCATGAGCTTGATCCGGGGACAATGGGGTTACATTCTGCTTTACATCTGCACCTTCATTAGGGGACGATTTAGTACTAGACAGTTTTGAAGTGGTGTTCCAACCAACTCCATGTTTTTCAAAATACCACGAATAGGCACCCTTTTACCATCTATATTCTTTACTTTAGTAGCGAAACCACCACCAGAATCGACACCTTTCCCTGTTTTCGATCTCTCCATAACTAAATCTCAACCATGCAAAAGGAACAATATGAACCAGACACCAAAAAAACTACAAACAAACTCGGACAAAAGAAAGCAAAACCCTAACCCTAGTAACGAGTTAAAATTCAAAACATTCAGATCCAATTATCCTAACTCATAATTGATAATCATCATTGTAATATAATAGATTAAACAATCACAAGCAGAAATATTAGAGGAAAATAATCGAAAAAAAGGGAATCGCCCACCAGAGAGAGAAGTTAGGGGATTGTATTACCCACAACACCGATATTATTTGATAAATGTTCATGCTTCAACTTACATAATACATAGGAGGAGTATATATAGCTAAAGCTAAACTTGGCACTAAGTAATACATAGAAAAACCTAATCTGGCGAGCCCGCTTGCCGTGCGAGCTCACTGTAGGACGAACCTATCTGCATGCTCTTAGTTTATTAGTTACATGCCCAACAATCACCTAGGTGGAGATAATCAACTTTCAACTCAACAAAAAAATAATCTTCATCAGCCCTTCAGCAATGTCAACTATTCTAGCCTATCTATACAGTTGAACAAACATTGGGAACAAGCCGCTGACTAAACACCGAATCAAAAATCTATCGATACAAGGTATCATGTACTAGACTATCAAACTAGGGTGTCAATTCCATCACTCTGTAATTTAGTCCCATCTTCCTCAGTTTTAAAGAAGTCAAGTTGAAGCACGTCGAGGCCTCAACTCCATTCATCCATATAGAATAATTCCTCTTACTCTATTTTCCTTCCCAACAATCAAAAAACCACTTGGTAATGCTAACACAAATGTCATCTTCAAGGTTAGTATGTGAGAACGCCATCACAACCTTAAACACCCACTTCATCATTTTGGCTTTCCTCGCTCGTGCTCGTACACTGACACATAAGATACTTATAATCTACGAATACATCTTCTCCTACATACCCAATGTAACACCCCGCTAAAGCGGAAACACGAGATGCACAGAGACATAGTACATAGCACAAGACATAGATCATAACACA
>JAOXNX010000033.1:7425341-7438542 GCA_028566075.1 Solidago caesia
TTTTAATATTTGTTGTATAATAAATAAATGACCTGGGCCCCATGAATTTTATGGATTAAAAAACTAAAATGTGAGAGAGTTCTATACCGAAGCTAGGTACATAACAGCCTTATACTCTCCACCCTCACATATATATATATATATATATATATATATATTAATTTCCATTGAAATAAATAGTAGCTTTTTTGTCTTTACGTGAATAAAGTTATAGTTACATTGAATGGTTTGACATGTATTTGTTTTTTGGGATTCAAGACTTCCCCCTAAATTTTGGTTGTTTTTTTTTAAGAATATAACAGTTATATTTTGAGCCCTCAAAAACTTACAAATATAACCCTTATGTTTTATATTTGATTCAATTTTCAATTTATATATATAGTTTTGATCCTTTTGTTTGTCTTTGTTTTTATATAGTAACTAAATTATTAAACATGTTTTTATTTTAAAATAAACTTTAAACTTTTTTGTTGTACCTTTTGCTTTATTTTTTTCTCTTTTTTTTTCTTTTTTTTTTGGAACTTTTTGTTTTATTTGATATTACTTTTGTAAAAAAAAATTTAGAATTTGGTTTTTTGTTTTTTGTTTTGTTTTAAAAAAACTTTTGATCTATTATATTTTTTCCATCTATTTATTTTTAACCCTTTTTTTTTACATATATCTTTTTCGGAATTTTTTTTTTAATACTTTTCGTTTCTTTTTTGGATTTTTATTCATAATATTTTGTTTCTTTGTGGTATTGCCCTTAAAAAAAACGGATAACCACGCAGCGCGCGGCATGAACACCTTTTATGGTAGGTTTTTCTTTTTGCTGATTTTTTACAATTTTTTCCCTTTGTGATTTTTTAGGAGTAAACATAAACATGATGTTGTAATTGTGGTCTTACCCTTAAATACGAAAACAGTTACCCATAACATTGCGCGGGGTTGAACCAACGCCGTCCATCGGACGGCACGGACCTTCTAGTTATAATCAATTTTTAAATTTAATACTTACTAACAATAAAACTTATAAGTATGTAATAATAACCTGTGAGCATAAAAATATACCCTTGTGGCTATAGAGGTTAACCCGTGACAACTCTGGGCTTCCCACAAAGCAGGTAATCATCCTAAGATTAGTCGGCTTGCTAAACGGGTCGGATACTTAGGTTAACCAAAAATAAATTTGATAATATACTTGGTAGCTATATACCCGTCCATTTGGACGGGTATACCTAGTATTTAAGATATGACAACCGTCGTACTTTCGTTCTGAGTGTTTTTAGGCTGCAATTGAAGAGCATCGACGGACATGAAATGATTCAAGAATACCCAATGTCATAAATATGCAGGGTAAATGTACATGCCCATGGTCAAGATAATGCTTCCAAATAGACATGAAATTAGAATGTATAAATGAGAAGATAGCTTGACGATTAATCTATGGGATTGACTATTTCAAATCAAGAGAATTTCTCATATAAATATTCTTACATTGGCCTAAACTCAAGGCCACATACAATAAGGTGTGACATAGTTCCTTCATAGCATATCAATTTCAGATTAACAGGAATAAAATCATTTTGAAGTTCATTGATTGAGCTAAACTTCCACACATTAACCTCCATCCATCCATCCATCTTCCCTTTGTTTTGGAACACAATCGATATCATGCAAATTCCATGGACTTGGGGATCTAAAATAAACATTTTTAACCTCTTTGTTTTTCCTATGGAGTAAATTTCTAACTTTCACCGGACAATGCAGTCCGTGACATTTTTCTGAAAGCTTGAATAAAAGGTAACAGCAATAGTTTGTATCTCGTGAAAACATTTGAGTTTTAATCTTGCAATAGATACGGAATACTTGTGGCGGTTGAAGCTCAACCACTTCTTGAAATCTGCATGTACAATACGCAGAAAACATATACAAGTGTAACTCTTGTCAAACATCCATTAATGCATCCTTGGTGTATTATTAGACAATGAAGACGAAATGAGAAAAAAGTTTGTACAAAAAGCAAACCTGGATTCGGCCGAGGCTTTCAAATGAAAAAGATTCACATTTGAAGAGTCATATAAAACTTCCTTTGCTGAAAGCATAAGATGGTTCTTTCTGTTCACTTCGTTTACCGATAAAAACTGTTGATTGAAAGACTCAGAGAATTAATTTATTATCAAAACCACAAGGAACATTCTAAATCTTTGAAAGAAAAAACTTGCTAACTATACGAATATGACCTTTTCAGTCTGGCCATCATCTTCAGTTCTGATAAGCATCTCATCAGAGTCACCTGGCAGTTGTTGCATCTGATCCGCGTTTGAGTTTGATTTCAGGGATTGTTGAACATCCCCTACTTTTTCAATTTCTTCATGTTTCACCTGTTCAAATTACAAGACGACTTGTTATGAGAAAAAAACATGAAATTATTATCCATACATAAACCACAAGTAGAACTTATAACATAGATTGGAAAGTAAAGAGTAGTTTCAAACTTACATTGTGAATGACCCGAAACTCAAGGCCTTCGACATAGATGGGACCGCTTCCACAATAGCATTGTGAAAAGCTCTCTAGAAGAGCTTCAAATTTGGTATTTTTCTTGTTATTCAAAAATCGGCACAATTCAATTGTCATCCACTCTTCGTCTCTCCATGTTGCAAAATATGCATGGAAGGTTTCACTCCCCATTTTGTATGTGAGGTTCACATACATAAATTTACTTGAAAATTTTCTCGGACCACAAATTTTGAAGACTAAATGAACTCCATAGTTGACACCCGGAGATAAAAGCTGAGATCTTACCTTGATTTTGATATTCAAATTTGAAATATACGACATCTCTGCTACTTTTTGAAATCTGCACTTATCATGGAATATTAAAATCTTTATTAGTCTAGATCGGACTCACTCACCCTTATAACATTTATGATACCACTATAAATGGGCATGAACTTGAAGTATAGCTTTTGTTAGACGGCCCAAATATCTTAAACAGGGCATACATGTTACCTAAAAGAGCACTCTTAGGGTCACAACACAAATTAATGAAAACACTGGAGCATAAACTTTTATATGTAGATCAAATCCAGAAGAAAGATGATGCTTGGATGTTATCGATATCGATCTTTTGAAGTAGCTGAGCCATCACATATTCAAATCTCAAAGTGTTCATGTAACTATTGCTTTTGCAGTACCAAGTCCAAAGTTAGACATCAAAATAGGCGAGTGATGTTACTTTAATTATTAATGTATGTTGCCCCATAAAGATGTCATGCTTGAAATCGAAAAGAAAACAAACTCAGTATATAGCGCTCAATTAAGCATAGAGGTAAAAAGAGAACCTTGACTGCGGAATAGATCCCCAAGTATGTGCCCCTTTATTTTTGTATATGAACTTTTTCGCAGATATCATTTCATTTCTTTCTCCATTACTCCCAAGTAAAAACCACTGTAAAATAAACAAATCAAACCCATCTTTATCATGTGTAAATGCATGAGTTTAGCAACTCTTCGGCACACTTCGTCATTTCATGTGAGAATTACTACATATGTTAAATTAGATTCGGTGCAAGATTAAAATTATTGAGAATTTGACACAAACCAAGGAACATTAACTTTGTAAGATCAAGCATAGCTTATTACTTCTCATGCTACTTGTGTTAAACTTTTTAACCCTGCTTCAATTCTAGAGAAGATAAATTCATAAATGAATAGTGATTCACAAGAAATAATTATGTGAAACTAAACGGCATGACCATATGAACAACTAAGATAGCCGACTTTGGATTTAGTATTTTTGAAAGAGCAAAGCAAACATATTTCTCGCAAAATACACAAAATAAAAGTGATCAGAACGAGTTAATCACCAGTTTGCCTTCTTGAAGGAGGATTCCTTTGATGAGAACTTCGTATATATCCTTTTTCATTCCATCAATGTTTGGAGTTTTTGACATCTTGATTATTTCTTCGTAGTCTTCAGGCAATTTTGGCTCCCATATCTCATAATCCTCCTATTTATGAATTAAAAAAATCTTTTAAAGTATTTCCACATTTAATAAAGTTAGTTTCATTTAATATATAAGAAATATATTATTTCTTTGAAAACAAAACAACAAAATATGGATTTCAAACGGAAATCTTAAGAAATGCTTTTATATATCAATTCATCAATTTTCTAGTTATCTTATTTTAACTAAATATATTTTCTGTGAAACAAGATTTGAATAATTCTGACGGTTTTCTACCAAATCTTTTGTATTTGTGGTAGCTTTTGATTTTCGAAGGAGTTTCCGTAGATATACAATGAAAGTATACCAAATCTTGTTAATTTGAAAATACTTACTTGGAATTCGAGTGCCTGCTTTAGTTGTTTTACCACCTTACTAGCTTCTAGGTTGTCGCCTGCTAAGCAGTTATAGGCAGTCTTTTTGAATCTATAGAATGATTGACTATCAATTTGCTCCTTTATGCCCTCAAACACCATCTCATCAAGGTTATCTTCTTCATAGCACCTTATAGCCAAACGGCCTAAAGACTCATAACCCTCAACTCCCTCAGTCCACGATAAAATCCCACACAACATCTCAATCATAACCACCCCTAACGAATACATATCTGACTCCGCTATCAAGTAACCGGTTTCTTTGTAATCTGGGTCGATGTAGCACAATGATCTATAAGCATTATCAATGACATGATCAATTTCCTCACACTCCCACAATTTTGAACACAACTCCAAATTAGAAATTTTAGCATTCCAATCACCATCTAGTATAATGCTAGAACTTTTGATGTCTCTATGTATCATCTGAGTCCCTTTTGTTAAACCACCTCTATGAAGAGATTCCAATCCTATTGCAATATCAACGCATATCTTGAGGCGTTTCATCCATGTAAGATTAGTATTGTCCAAATGTTTATCAAGTCTTCCATTAGACGCATACTCGTAAACAATGATTTTTTCACCCATTTCATTACAATATCCTACAAGACTAACGATATTCTCGTACATATGCTCAAAAAGAACATTAAGCTCAACAACAAATTGTTTATTTCCTTTATCAGACTTGCTATCGAACCGCTTTGCAACAACAGCAGTACATCCATTAGCATTTGGAATTTCTCCTTCATATTGCTTCCAATATCTTCCTTCTTCAATGCACTTGGTATCACTGAAGTTTTGTGTCGCTGACTTTATGTCTTCAAGTGAAATTTGGAGGTCGTCCTTGCTATTTTTCTGTAAATTATGACACCCACAACTTCGTAATTCAAAATGTTGTTAAGTTCTTGTCTAAAGTTTCATTAGATTGGAATCTTCAATTACTTAAACAATACCAGTCCTCAATCCATGCCAATTTTTTTTAGTAAACTGAATTGCAGTATAAATATGACACAACTTAGCTTTGGGTTGAAATGCAGCCATACTACCTGCTGCAAAAAGCCTCCCTAGGTATATTAATATTGAACCCCGATAAAAGCTAAACATTAAAATGGCATGTACACACCTATACATTAAATACAAACAGGACCGCCAGACTTTACTAGTTACATGATTAATTTTTTATGGAACACACTAATACATCGTATACTTCTAAAATTTAAACAACTTATATATACGTTAGACACATTTTTGTATTTGGACGATTGAACTTATAGTACCATTAACTCCATATATATTATATGTCAGTAACTCAACAAACCTATAAACTTGCAATATAGAAATATGAGTTATGACTTACTTTAATATAAATAATTTTACATACAAATTCTTTATTTTGTTTTTACATGACATAAATATTATTTTTCTTTTAAAATGGTAATAGATGATCATACTAGTCACTAGCAAGGATTAAAAGATATAAAAAAATTAAATAAAAAAAACCCACAAATATACCTAATCCCAGCATAAGCAGGGTATGGAGGAGGTGAGATGTAACAGTCTTACCTTTATCCATGGGTAGAGAGACTACTTCCAGAAAGGACCTTCAAAAAGTTACATAGAAAACAGTTACTTACTTGAAAATAAAATGCTTTCTCTAGTTCTTTGATGATGATTTCGACTGTTGGACGTTTTGCTTGAGTTTCTGCCAAACATTGATATGCAATGTTTGAAAATGTGTCCAAAGAATCTTGATTGAGCCCTCCATTGAGCGTAAAAGTGTTCTCATCAGCTTCCCTTAATTTAGGATCTATAATTTTCTCTAATGTTCCTTCATTGAAGCATCTTCTTGCTATTGATGGAAGCCCTTTCTCATTGTTGACGTAGTAAATATTGTCATATGCCAACCTCCCACACATGATTTCAAATAACACTACTCCAAAAGAGTATATATCTGATTCCTTTTTCAACTTACCTGTAATCATATATTCCGGATCCAAATACACTTCTGTCCCGGCAATATTAGAGGTAATGAAGGTGCTACCTTGTTGATTTGCATGGTGTAACTTGGAGAACCCAAAATCGCCAATCTTTGCCACCCAATTATCGTCCAATAGAATGTTTGCGCTCTTAATATCACGGTGTACTATCATTTCCTTGCCCTTTGTACTAGAGTGGAGGTAATGAAGTCCATGCGCAATATCAAGGCATATTTGCATACGTTCAGCCCAAGTAAGATTAGTCATCTTATCATGGTTCCCCAAATAGTCATCAAGGCTTCCATTAGAAACGTATTCATAAACAAGGATCATTTCAGGACCCTCAATGCAAAATCCAAGAAGAGAGACAATATTTTGATGCTTGCAATTACTAAGCATTTCAATTTCTGCAAAGAACCCTTGTTCTCCTTGCCCGTCTACTCTACTAGAGATGCGTTTAATAGCTACAGTGCTATTTCTCTTAGGCAATTCACCGTTATTCTTTTCTCCAATCTCCGATGAACTGTTTCTATCATAATGGTCAAGTTTTGCTTTGTATACCATACCATATCCGCCTGACCCAATGCAGTGATTAGCAGAAAACTTATTGGTTGCAAACTCTATATCCCTCAATTGTATTTTCAAATGATCCAAGTTTTTCCCCTGAAACGCATTGTGTCAAAAGGAAAGGAGAGTATTGCAGCCTATACATGCTAGTAAGGCCGGTCCCTATCTTGAGTGTCTTTTGCTCGTCGTTATAGTCATCTTGCTCGTCAGGATAGTGAGGAGCCCATCATGGGGTCGTCGTCATCAAGGGTGGTATATTTTGGAAATGTGAAGACGGGGTAAGGTGGGCCTATGCAGTGTTAAAAACAACAAAGCCAAATTGGGCCATGCTCTTCCCACCACACAACCATACTTTATTTTTATTTTATTTTTTCCAATGGGGCCATGACCATGTGTATGTGTATTAATTTATGTATTTTTTTTTAATTTAGGGATGAATAGAGAGTATATGTGTGTGTGAGTTTAATATTTTTTTTATTGGGGATGAGATGATGAAAGGGGTATGATAGGGATGGGGTAGTTCTTGGGTGTGTCTTGGAGAGAGAAAGCTGATGTGGCAGTCAAGCTGATGTGTCTTGGAGGGAGAGGCCTTACGATTTTTTTAAACATATTATATGAGCGACTCTGATAAAAATAAAAGTAGAAGTATGAAAACATTAATACTAAAAATAAAAATAGAAGTATGAAAATATTAATACATCAAATAATAACCACGGGGTCAATGGTAAAGCATGTTGAAGATCTTAAAAGAAACTCGAGTCTAAACCTTTTAAGATAAACGTTGTGAAATGTAAAAAGAAAAATTGAAAGCGGCCACAGAAATACTGGTTAGATTGCATGCACCAAAGTCAAAAACTCGGCTCTCTTCAAATAGTCTGAACAAATATTTCTCTCAGATTGATAAACTACTACCCTCTAAAAATATTAAATTAATAATATACTACGTATATCCAATTATCCACTAATCAAGTGATTGTGGATTGTGGATTAAAAAACTTAATTTGAAATCAAGGATAAGAGTACATGTCATTTTCAACAAATAGAATATAAATCATGATAAGTTGAAAATGTAATATAAATGTAATTGAAGTAGAATCACAATAATCACATTGTTATGAATAATGATATATCATATGATTTCTAAAAAATCCTTGCATTAATCATCACACCACACCTGTTAAAATTAAAAGATAAAATGTTGTAAGGAAAAAAATCATTCTCCATTGTTATTATAATCGATTCAAATTAAGTTGATTCGTCCAAGCGGGCATAGGTCAAAAATTTGGTCTGGGTGGTTCATTATTAAATTTATAAAAGCTTACGTATAAAATATGGGAGTTTAAATATAAATTTATATGAAATTTACACTAAATTACACTAGAATTATAGAGAATATTTTGTTCAGTGGATTTAGTTGCACCCTCTCAAGTGTAATGGCTCCACCCATGCGTCCAAGTATATATAAACAGGAGGAAATCATAATATCCATCGTTTTGGTTATGTGTGTAAACCCAAATAGCCTTTTAACTCCATTATTACCAAAATGACCTTTTGACCCACGAAAATAGGTCGTGGAAGCTACTTTTTTTCACGGGCGGGGTGTGGGGGTGGGGGGACGACAAAAAAAAGTCACCATTAACCCTATGAAAACGAGACACGTGTTCACCCACGACTTCCAATCGTGGGTTGTACCTTTTTCGCGGATGACACGCAAATCAAAGACACCCAACAATTATGAAAGTCGTGGGAGAGCGTGTTGTGGTCCTAGGCGGTGATTTTTAGTGGGTTTTGTTCAAAATTTGAAGACAAACGTTTTTTTTTTTTTTTTTTGGGTAAAAAGTTACCCCGGTAAATTTTATAACAACATAATAATCATGAGTACAAGTAGTGTGATTGGTTATCACACTAATTCATACATATGACATACCGTATGTATGTGAAACAAGCTAATAAAAGCATACAACTAATAATGAAAAAACATTACACATTATGGTGTGAGATGTAAGTCGACCTGCCTCCTAGCTCTGAAAATAAAAGACTTAAATGGGTGTTAGGTGTTTTTGGTTTGTGTGCCATTCGCAAGAAAGGCCCACTCACGATTGAAACTCGTAGGTCAGAGGATGGTTTCGGTGGAAAACTTGCTTTGAGGATGAAAATGGTACACACATAGGCTAAATGTGATAGTTTTGGTGATTTTCTCTATACACAATACATGTATAACAATCATTAAAATTCAGGTCAACATCTTTTCTTAATTAAGATATGATTATGTTTATTAGGGCATGTTTTGCTAGTTGCATGAATGTTAAGTCTTTATCTGCATGAAATTTATTTGTTTGACAATATAACTTACAAAACTATCACTTTAGGTTATTTATATACTTGATGACAAGCAAAGCAAAATTTATTGAAGTTTAACAAACTAGTAAGAACTTCTCCTGTAGAACTCCTTAGATCTGGTACCACTTGTTGGTCCCCGATTTGATGATTAAAGCTTAAATAAAGAGTTAATCAACAAATCAAAATACAGCAAAAGTATGTTCTTTTTAATGTATAATTCTTTATTGATATAAATTAAAGAATTACAAGATGTAGTATAGAAATAAGATTGATAAAATCTAAGCCTAATCTACACCTTATTGAACGACAAATACAATGGATGTATAGATGGAAATAAATATTGTGGATATATCAAGGTAGTTGATATGTATTCATTGGCGTATGTGAGACTCACATATGACCCACACGTCTAACAGTTGATGGATGGTTCCTATAAATAGGAAGAAGTGTATGGTAGAAGCAAGTGGGTTCCGCATGTCATGATCTTGTGGAAGGAAAAAGATATTTGACAGAAATATCTTTTAGCATTTGATGAATTCTTCTACCAATGGGATGTGCATATTGCGAGTCTCGGTGCAACTATTTGAATCACTTGAGCTGGACATTCAGCATGTTATGTCTTCAGGCCTTTCTTTGAATCACTTGAGCTGGACATTCAGATAAATCAGAAAAATAATAGTGTAATCACCGAACTACATACGGTATATTACATAATGCAATTATATATATATATATATATATATATATATATTATTTTTTTCTGAATGGCAAACTATATCCCAACAGAGGGACGTTAGAGTCCGAGATTGATATAAAGTTGATTGAAATTAGAGGAAATAGAACATTATTGGTATGAATAGTTGAGTTCAAAAGGGTAAGGTTGGAATTATTCGATACTAGAAACTCAAATAGGTGAAGTATGAGTCTCCTTTTTGAATTAACCCCATAAAATAATACTACTTCTTTTTCGAAGAGAAAAGAAGTTGATCAATAAGGTAACTATGACAACGTTATGGTGTATTTGAAAAGCGTGTAATGGTGTATTGGTAAAATCTTGGGAGAATTAATAACATTTCTATGAATTACAAGGAGATCAAATGTCAGGTATATAAATAGGAAAAATTGGGTTTCTTTTTCGATTTAAGTATAATCAGTCATATTGCTTTGTTGTGTGTTTTACAGTCAGCGATTTGTTATACTTGCTAATGAAATCGGTAGTTCTAAATAAATAAATTAATAAATCAAAACAGAACAAAACTTGTTCAAATTCTCGATTACAGATTATGCCAAAATAGACGGGTTCATGTTACATATTAAAATGGGTCAAATTTGATCTACCAATATCTTAGCACAATCCCTTACCAAGGTCATGCCTTCAAACGAAGTATGCTCAACCAATCATAATCATGTCATACATATCCTCAAAGAACATGAGTGTATCTAGAAGGCCATGTCGTCAAGGATTTTATGGCATGCCTTCAATCCAAATTTTTATTCCAGGATTAGAGATTTATTAGAGTCATGCACAATATATTAGTTTAGGATATGATATGATGCATTGTGTCATTCTATTTTAAAACCCTTTTTTCTTTTTGTAAAATCTACATGAATTTTTACAATATGTATTGGATCAGATATGGAAAATCATAACAGTTTTAATAATCACAAAAGAAGATTTAAAAACCCCCAAATTAGGTTTTTTTTTTATTTACATGTAATTGAATTTGTTAATGTATACCATTCACGTAGAAATATATTAAATTATATGTGTATTTACATGCTTTCAACCAAAAAAAAAACATTGTTTTCATGTAAACTTTATCATGTATTACACGTAAATGAGCTTAATCAAATGTAATCTAAGACATAATTAAAATTCTTATATTTCTTGAAAAAAGAAGTCTCAAATGAACCTTATCATGATGCACCTTTCAAATTTGTTCACGAGATTAGTCACGACTATTATTGATTTGCAAAGTGCGTTGTATGTGAAGGAAACAGAGCCAATGTAAGCGGTATCATTAAACATGGAGCAATATGGACAAAATAAGAGTGTTGAGTCAAACCAAAATGAAAAGATGGGATTATAATTTTGGTACGTAGGAAGTATGACATAATTAATGGTAAGTAATTGAAGTTATTTAGGAAAGATGAGTTTTTAACCTCGATGTATGTTGCCTAACTGATGTAATTATGTGATCCTTTCTGAACCTTTCTCGAGCCACCTACAAAATTGTATCTAACGGAATTCAAACTTGAGACATCTTGTAAAGAGGTTTAGAATGTTTACCGTTTACCGTGAATCATATCACTCTTTTATCACTTGAACAAGTTTAAGTATAAGATTGTCTCAATGCTAGAAGCGCTCTTAGGCGTCCTTAATTGCCTAGTCAGCTGTTATATCACATCCTTAAAAATCATTAAAATCCCTACAAATATTTAAAATCTTTTAATTTTACCTCCAATCATACAAACATCTTTACATATCCTTCATTTTCCACATCACTACCCATTACTTCAATTTTAATGGCATATATTAAATGAAATGTTAGGTGTATTGGATGTATATGGCTCAATAACTTAGAGCATCGGGTATGGGGGCTCAACCCCGACCCCAAACGTGAGCTGGCACATCGGCGCCGCTCCCTCCATCATACCGCTCCATTTGTTCTGCGTTCTTGGTTCGTGGTGAGGTGTTTCAACGCCGAACATCGGCGTCCAGTTTTTTATTATTTTCTTTTCTTTTCTACCTTTACGAGTAAACCATAAAACAAAACAAAAAACCCTACTTTTATATTACAACCGATGATTAATAAAAAGAAAAAAACAATTTTTTTTTTCTAAAAACTAACCGTTTGACAACGAAGAGTACATACATGACACTTCAAGTCTGCAACTGATGAATCTGCTGAAGAATTCTTTTCTTTTATTTTACTGGATTTTTGGGTTTTGGGGGTGGTTGTGTTGTTAAGAAAGAAAGAAAGAAATGAATGAGAAAAAAGTAATTAAAGTGAGTAGATGGAATGAAAGGAGTTCTTCACTTCACTGTTCAATATAAATGAATTATTTTTGAAGAGAGGTAGTTCACCTAGCTGGTAGCGCACTTGAGGTTCAATATAAAGGAATTATTTATGTTTTCTATAAATATATTTTTGAATAAAAGTGAAAAATAATTTATGTAATTTAAAGAAATAAAAAATGAAAAAAATGTAGTTCTGCGTTCTGTGTCGTTCTGCGTCCATAACGGCTCAAAACTGATGAAATGATGAAAGCTGATGTGGCGCTGAACTGGCGTTCTGGATGGTTCTGTGTTGCTTAACCATACCTGATGCTCTAATTTCTCCAGAGTACCTTCGACACTCTGGTTGGGTCAATGGACTCTTAGTCAACAAAATGTAATGATCTTGTGATCCTACACAGTACGTAACTATGTATACATAGCTGCCCATCCCAATTTTGTTGTGAAATTTCGTCGAACAGTTGGAGGGCAAAGCAGAAAGGCAAGTGAATCATATACCAAGTACCATCTTGGATAATTACAACAGTAAAAAACTTTAAAAAATAATGATCACAAAACAAAAAATCTATTCATTACTAATTATTTAGGAGCAGAAGATATATATATATATAGTTAACGACATAAATCGTCCGTGTGGTTTACCCAAAAAATCACGTTTTGTCCTTGCAAAATCATCATATTACTACAAAACTAAGGATAAAAGGTTTTACATCATCTTTTCTTACTACAACACTTTATAATCTTCAATATGTCACTTTAAAGCAGACTTGGAATCATCTATTTTATTCAATTCACATACAATCATTAGAAACATCGTCAAAGGAGGAGGAGGAGGAGGAATCTATTATTAGAAACATAAGGTAAAAAACTTACTTCAAAATATCCATTTCTTCACTGACCATTCATCATCTTTAATATAGCACTTTAAAGCAG
>JAOXNX010000033.1:7438642-7448837 GCA_028566075.1 Solidago caesia
CGTCTTCAAGTGTCTTTTTTTTGCAATGTTACGACGATCAACTTATACGTATGTGAGAGTGATTTTATTGTTTTTTTATTGGGGATGAGATAATGAAGGGGGTATGATAGGGAGGGGGTAGTTCTTGGGTGTGTCTTGGAGGGAGAAAGCTGATGTGGCAGTCAAGACGAGGGGATGACGGCGTCAGGATAGGGAGAGGCCTAAGGACGAGTATGCAATAATGAAATAAACTGCGTCTTTGTAAAAACTTTTATACCATCCAGCAACCAAAAGTTCTTAGAGACGACATACGTCAAAATAACTTTTAATTCATTTTAGTTAATTTGTTGTATAAGGTAAAAATAATATTGATAAACTATATTAAACATCACTAATGAAATTAGAACAAAAGGACGACTAATGCACGAAAATCATGCAACCCCAGCCTCCAACTCATACTTTACACCACCACATATGTACAACACCTTGAAACACAAAATTGCGTGGTGCATGGATAAAAGTCGGGACCATTATTTATCACAATCATATCAATCTAAAAGAAATTAGTTAATTACCTTCAAATGTTTGTAGGATGTAGCTTCACTTGCATCTGTTGACTGTTCCTTTAACTTTAATTTCAACAATAAGAATAAAATTAATAAACTTATTGACAAATGATATGATAAAAGGTGGACAAGAAAAATCAAAGGAATGGCGCGGGCTTACATGAATTTTATCATGTTTTTGTTGAAGTTCGAACGCTCGCTCAAGTGCTCTGATAATCTGATCCATACTTGGACGTTCTGCTCGAAGCTCCTTCAAGCAAAAATATGCTGTTTTTGAGAAGATGTTTAATGATTCCAAATCCATTTGTTTCAATAGATCATGATCAATCATATCATCCAGTGTTCTGTTTTCATAATGTTCTCTGGCCAATCTAGTAAAATACCAGTTATCCTCGCCTTGAATATCAAATGCTTTTCTTCCAAATAGGACTTCAAATAAAACAACTCCAAAGGAGAACACGTCTGACTTAGTGGTCAGACCTCTGGTCTTTTCATATGCTGGGTCCATATACTGTAATGTGCCAGTATATTCACTAGTAAGATAAAGTTGATGCCTTTTAGCTCTCATAGCAAATCCAAAACCACATAACTTGGGTTCCCAGTTGTGATCTAATAATATTTTGGAGCTCTTGATATTACCATGTATGACACTATGATTGACATTTGCATCGTAATGAATGTAATGCAATGCATGTGCAACACCAACACATATCTTCAATCTTTGAATCCATGTGAGGGTAGAGCCACTTAGATGTTTGTCTAGACTTTCATTGGCCTCATGCTTGGTTAAGAGAAAAAGTTTATCACCAGCCTCAGGAATCTTAAAAATAGAAACGATATTTTTGTGCTCTAGTATTTTGGACATTACTACCTCGTTGAACGCACCGTTATTTGGCAGGCATTCTCGTACTACAACATTGATCAGCTCTCCAAAATGCAAGAGTTTTCCTTTGTAGACCTTTGCATTAGTATCTTGTGATATGAGATTTTCATCAGCGAAGTTGTTGGTGGCTGATGCTATCTCTTTCATTGGGATTTCTAAGCTTTCAATATAATCATATATAGATGAAGGATCTATGTCTTGGGAAGACGAAGACATGATGTTGGCGTTGATCAAGTAAGACTTGGCACCTTAACAACCAAAATAAAAGGGTGGGAGATAGGAAAAAGTTAGGAAAGTAAAAGAGAAGGTTCAGACAAGCAAAAAAAGAATGTCCAAGGCAGACATGTAGTTAATTCAGAGACAGACGCCACCAAGTGACGCTATCTCATACACGGGCGGTACCAAAAAAAAAATTCAAGAGGGGCAAAATTAAAAAAATTATTAAAAAAACTTCCAAGAGTGGGCAAAATTTAAAAACCATAAGAAAAATTTTAAAATCCATGAAAAAATTTATAAATTCATAGCAAAATTTAAATTTCGAGGGGGGCATTGGCCCCTCTTGCCCCCTTTGGTACCGCCCATGATGTCATATATACACGGCGTCGACATTTTTGAAAGCTATTTCTAATGAACCAACTCAGGAGGCACAAACGACAATCGGTCCAACCCAAAGCATCTTAATCAGGAATAAATATATATATTATATATATACATCCAATAGTTTTAAGAGCTGCTTATGGAAGCTAATTAATTAAGCTTCATAAGATTTGTTTGAGGCACAAAAATTTAGGAGCTTTTGGAAAACGTGAACTCTTAAACCATAAGCCACTAAAAGTAGCTTATCGGAGCTTATCGAAAATTAAGTAGATTACATATAATCAATCATGAAGGGTTTAGTACTGTTTGGAAATGTATCAAAAAATCTATAGTATGTAGTCAATTAACCTGGGTCTTGGTGAGTGTCTAACTTTTAAAAAGAGTGATCGTACCTGTGGTTTGTGAAGAAGATTTATGGATACAGTACCTGTGAGTGTCTAACTTTTAAATAGTTGCCTACTTGAGGTGCCGGAATAGTTAAAAGTTTCCAGGAATATAAGAGGAATAAAAAAACATTTTTTGATTTTTAATTTTGTGTGTTTATGAAGATTTCGTGTTGTATGATTTGTGAAAAGGATTATGGGTGTAACTTTTTTTTCTTCTTTGAGTTATAGAGGTTGTTATAAGTGAATGGGATAGATGATATTTTCTGCTATTGGTTTGGATTTGTTTGTAGCTGTTCCCAAGTTATCATAGCTCGGACTCGTTTAAACCGAATTTGAGTTTAACTATTTCGAGTTCGAGTCGAGCTCGACCCAAAAAAAAGCTCGGCTAGTTAGACGAGTCGAATTTAAAAAGTTATTTTTGGGCTCTGCTTCTTCGAAAGATCATTTAATTGTTTCGAGCTGAACGGGTCAAAGGAGCTCTACGAGCTAATCGAGCCTTCCATTACATGTTTAAATATACTACTTATATGCCAATAAGGGGATTATAACTCATGACCTCCAAGTTAAATACATGAAACTTTAACCACTAGGAACAACCGTCCTTTTGCTAAATATAAAAAAGGTAAATGGGTGAAATCTTTCTGGTCTAATGTACCGTCTTAGTACTCAGAGTGCACACCACTTAAAACTCATGTCCGGTGAAACACCATTCTCACACATGGAACACAAGATATATTTTCTCAACTTGCCTTTGGGAATGTTTGAACATGTGACCTTGCAGTCTTCATCTTGTGAGCCCATTTGGTCACATGGCGATACCAGTTAATCTATGATCCATTGGTTCCTTTTGCTAGATATTTTATCTATACTACCTTATAAAGATTATCCAACCCCCTGTTGAAAATTACACAATGCGAAATGACCATTCTAACCTTAATGAATTAATTTATCCTCATTTTATTCAATAATTTAAACATCTCCACTTAAAATACCTATAATACCCTTAATGAAATAATTTACAACATAGACCTCTCAACTCCTAAAATAACTACACTACCCCCCTTTTACATCAATCACCTTTACAATAATAACCACACCGCTGTCACCACCAACGCCGTCACCACTCGTCGCGCCACCACCACTACTAACCACCGCCGCCACCACCACATCGCCGTCGCATTGCGCGGGTACCATGCTAATATTATTTTATATAAATGATCAAAATTAGTTATAATTCACAATCTACATATACTATAATATAAATAGTCATATTATAATGTAAAAAAATCTTAAAATGTATTTATGTATACACATATACACAAAAAATATAATTTAAAATATATTTTATTTATACACATGTATCCTGAATATATATACGTCAACATATTATTAATATTAGAAATAAAGTCTCATTTATTAAAATAACATCTTATTTTTCATGTTATTTTTTGTAAGATAGCTTACTTTTGAAATAAATGCATAAAATATAAATGAACTTTGGTCATTACCATGAATAGAAACGATTTACAAAATTATTATTATTAGAAATAAAGTCTCATTTATTATATACATATTAATAATAAAACGAACTTCAATATTGTATAGTTGATTTTTTTCAAAGTTCGTTTCTATAATGGTAACATATTACTATATGTATATATTAAATCAAACTTTATATTTAATAGTGATAATTTTGACGGATCGAATCTATTCATAATAGTATGATCAAAGTTATTTTCTATTTTATGTCTTTATCCCTTAACTTTTCTATACTTAATTTCTTTTTATATATAAACAAACAGTAATACAGACATCTACACTAAATCCATACATATGTACAACTTGTCTACCAGGAGATTGGGTTATTCGGTTTTAGGTATACACGAATGACGATCGAGCTTAAATGTTTAATGGTTCCATACTTAAGTTTATGTTTTGAATCTTTTTTGCTAGGTCTTATCTGAAACCCCATTAACTTTAAACCCGACTAAATTAAAAACCCTAAAAGGTTTTACCCGGGTCCCCGGTAAGCTTCAATTGTATCTTTGAACTGGGTGAGTCCTTGTTGGAGGCTTCAACTTGAGAGATATCAGTTTCACAACTGTTTCGAGATGTTGACTTGAGTTGGTTTGTGGTTAACAAAAGTCGTCACGTATTCCGTATTGTGTGACATCATTCTTATAAGCTACGTGATATCATGTTATATCTACGTGGACAATAATTAATTGATTTATCTAAGTTTCAGGTTATATAATGGTTAAAAAAAAGACATTTTATATAATTCTAGAGAGTTTTGTTATTAAAAAACGTTTAATATAATTTTAAATAAACACTATAAACGTTTTATATAATGGTTAAAAAAAAGGACATTTTATATAATTTTAAAGGGTTTCAGCATAACTATTGTTTATTTATGTCACATAGACAAGTTATTTTAACAACTGTCTATGACTCTTATTTTTAGTCATATAGACGATCACGAGCTAGTACACGAGTTAATCGAGCTCAAGCTCCTAAACATGGAAACGAAACTCGAATATACATTAATCTTACAAGATTTCAAATAACTATACGAGTATCGAGCCAAGCTCGAACAAATAACGAGTTGAGCTCGAGTTCGAACACATTTTTGAATATTTGTACGATCTCGAGTTCGATCTCACCTTAGGTGAAGAGAGCAGATACAAATAAAAGTAATACTATTTTTAAAAAAAGTTGAAATGGTTTGCAGGTATTAGGTAGAGGAAGAAAAAAAAATGATGTAGGGTAATTGTTATTATACTATTTATAAAAAATGGAAATAATTGCAAGTGTTAGGACAGGCAACATTATTAAATAAAGGAAAATGGAGGTGTTGGTAGATTTTTATCAGCAGGAAACATTAATTAATATATCATTATTATGTATGATCACCGTGAATTATGCGAGACATTATCACCCGTTACATTGTCACCTTTATTTGCTATAATTGCGGTACAAGTGTGATTGAACAGTAGCTTTGATCCAGCAGCAGTTTTATCAAAGAAAGGGAACAAAACTCGGAGCGTATGAACTTTTGAAGAACGACTACACTACACAGCAGTGATGGCCCTGAGTATTTAAATACCCAGACCGAGCCGGGAATAAAATGCCTCTATCCCTTAGCGGAATTCAAACATATAAACAAAATTTTTGATAATTTATGACTAACGCAATAACAATATTTACATTTTATTATCTGAAATATTGTATAGTTATATTTTAGGCACTAACTTTGGAATCAATATATAACACACTACACATTATTATAAATATAATATATATATATATATATATATAAATTTTAAAATTTTGTGTCATTCAAAAAATTGTGCACAGGCCGGGAATTGGGTCTATACACCCCGTAGGCCTCCCCTGACACTATATATCGGTTTCATCAATGTTTTTCTCTATAACATCAATGCAACATCCCACGGATTTCCCCTCGGACATGGCCTTGGCGAGATGAGCCCGCGCTCTTTCATGCCGGCGTAGGATTTGGATGGTGTTGAGTAAAGCCCATCTGACTTGAGAATCTGCTTTCTTCTGAGTGAATCCTAAGCTTTTCAGCAACCCATCCAACTATTTCACATAATCAACAATTAACAATGACCTAATAATAGCACCCTCTGAAGTTCATTGGGGTACCCTTTACCCAAAAAAAATAAATAATAGCACCCTCTATCAAGGTGGAAATGTTTTTATTAAAAAAAAGTAAAAAAAAAAAGAAGTTGAAGCCAAAGTTACTTGTTCGACTAGATCGTAATGAAGTACTGATGGTATTAATTTTAATATAGACTATCTTCTATTGGCATTACAAAGATCTATTGATTTGAATTCACAAGACCCCGTTGTGTCATTGTTATGCCTAGGTATAAGAGACTACGATTTCAAAGTATCATTTTGTTCCATATTAGAAAAGAAAAACCAATTGGGACATATTTAGTATAAAAACCAATTGGGACATATTTCTTACCAAATATGATTTCAGATACATGCAACTAATGCTTTTTTTATTTATAACCTTGGGTGTCCCAATTGCTTTGTGAGCAGACTAATCCCAAGAGTTGACTCGCTCTGAAAGCCCGGAGTCGGAGCAGGTGAACCTCCATGGCCACTAGGGTATCATTTTATTAAGGAACCATGAATTGAACCTGTGACTTCCAGAGAGTTTCATCTTTTTAGACACACATGCTCGACCACATAGTATAATGCTAAAATGGACATAATCAGTATAAAACCCCAAAGATTCTCTATTCACATTCATTTCTTTCAAAAGAATTGAAATTCAAGAAAATGATGTTTAAAGAAGTCTGATAAAATGCAAGAAAGTTTACCGTGTTAACATCCGAAAGTCCTCCTTCAGCATAACCATAAAGAAGATATTCAGTTGCAACTCCTGCTAATGCTATACACGAAAACCTGTTCAACATCTGAAAACGCACTGTCATTAGTAACTAACTTATTTTCGACATTTCTCAATGCATTTAGGAAATACTAGCTAGTGGTATTAAAGTATCCCAATTAATAGCACGAGTAACTCCCAAGGAACTCACTAGATTGACAAATAACTTTCACAGATTTACAAGACGACTCGCAGTTTATACTCGTAAAACAGTAGGAGTATACTTGATCCACACCATAAATACTATTTCTCATGAAATATACATTTTTTATGGGATTTTGTAGGTAAAGATGAGACATACCGTGGCTGTTACTCTTCCTGCGCTTATCTGCACATAAACTTGCACACTTTAGGCGAACTCTACATACACAAACTCCATCAAGAATTTAGATTAATTCATCTTCATTCTCTACTTTCATTTCGGAGATTCCTTTACCAAGATGTGTGTATAAATGCAGATCATGTACCAAATTATGTAATATTTTTCCTTTCGTTTTGTCCCCAAAAATTAAATTAATTAGAATAAAACTAATCGTTTCATGTCATAATATCATTTAAGTTTGAAGAAAAAAAAAATGACATAACCTGTTTATTCTAACATAGGGTTTAAGATGTTCATCAGTAGTTTGCCACAGAACCCGTTCTAGAACAATATACAAATACACAATAATTTATATTCATACAAGTGTTATCCACATTTCACTTAGAGTTAGTGACTTAGTGTATCTACTGATAAAATATATTATCTTCAAAATTGACAAGGGTCCATATGAGTGCCTGAGTGGGAAAATTTATGGTCGCTACAACTCATAGAAAAGCAATGACAATTTGGAGATAAAGTAAATTTACAAACTTAAACTTGGGAAGTAAAATAAGAAGAATAAGAAACGAGTAGACAACAATTTTGACCGTTCACTTTTGGATTGAAATTTTTTCAGTGTAGACCCTCTTAAACATTTTATTCAAAAATTTCAGCATATTACTGTAAATTGTAGTGGTGCTGAACCCAAATTGAGCCATTTCGACCCAATTTAAAAATTCCCATTCCAATTTGAATATCTGATCTACTATTCAACTCTGAAAAGAATAATATAAAAAAGCTTACTTGTTCAGTAAACTCAAAATCCACAAAAACAGTCCCTGCTTGAACATTGAGTGATCCTTCCCTCTGAAAAGCTTCCAAACTTGACAGTGTATATGCCTTGGGAAGAATTCCCAGCAAATATGCAATCAAGAAATGTCCAGCTTCATGCTGCAAGAAGAAAATTATTCAACTGTTTTTCTCGATAACACATAGCACTAAAATCTTAATTGAGAAACAGAGATGTGTAACTTGAATAACTCGGTTGTGATACTTTTGACTGATGTTATGACCAATAGTATCAAGAAGAAGGTTGCTGAGTCCTCCAGCAAAAGCGACCTGTGATCAATCAGTTTCATTAGTCTGCTATTATACCATCAACCTGATGAGACATACAGAACTACATGTGTACAGTGTACAAATAAAACTTTCAGTTTATAGAATCTCATTTTATGAGAAGACAGATTTAATTTTGAAACAATACTCCATTTGTATCAGTTTTGCATGGCACACTTTAGGTGAAGAGTTATTGCACGTAAACTTAGTTTATAAAGATGATTACAGAGTATTACTAGCTTCCTTTGACCTTTGGGCAGGGTTTATTCTTAGTTTATTGACAATGTTGAAAACCATTTTTTGTTATCCTCTCGCTTTGTAAAGGCCAAAGTACATCAAGTCGTGGAAGCTCTCAAGGGAATGCTGTACAACACTCATAGGTGATTATCAGATAATCTTTCAACCTTAGGAAACATGATTTCACTAACCGTTGTGAAAACCTCATCATATCAAATCACAGCCCAAGGTCACGATACAAAAATGCAAATCTCAGATTCAAATATGACCAATTTTTCTGCAAGAAATTCAATTGGTGGATCTTGAAAGCTTAAGAATATCAAGTATGCTTAGACACTAACACCAAGGCAACAGGTTGATATTGAGTGCTTGCTAGTTAGGACAGTGTTGGAGATATATTACAACACATACAGCAAAAAATATATGGAATACATACCAAGTCCAGTGTCCATAGGAAAAAGACTGCCAGTGAAACATATAAGAGCTCTTCAGGGCCAAAATCAAATACATTCCAGGCAGAAACAAAGCCCAACAAAGCAGCAATCAACAAATTTCTTTCTATAGCACCCAGGGTGTTGTCCTTTGGGGATAGAAGCGACGAAGCCTCTATGCCATTCAATTTTAGTTCGCTTAAGGTGTATAGCCTTTGGGGTACCTGTATTAAATCTTCTTATTCAGTCATGACGATTTTGAACTGAACAAGGTGAAAAGTGTACAGTTATTGAAGGTTATAAGCATCTGCAACATACCTAACAAATAAACACAACCAACCAGGTTTCCCTTGCTCGTATACAAGCAGTACCCGCATGAGTATGATCAGATCAAGAAAAAAATAAAAACATATTGTAAACTTTGTGCTGTGAATTTGAAGCCGAACATTTTTTGAGAAGCAAAGTCACAGTTATCAGGTCTTTTGGGACCATAGAGCATTCCCTCCTCCCTCACACACTTAAAAAATTCATCAATCTTTGTAACAAGATAATGCACTGCCATGAGGAATCAACCAGAAACACATAACCTTAGTGCTCACCCTTGTATTCACTCGACTCCAAGCATTCGTTGTTTCTCAAGTTTCACATTTGTAGAAGTACTCTTTTAATCACCAAAGAAATCCAACTTACAGTTTACAATGAAGCTAAGCATACCTTTGGTGCACATTTACCATCAATTATATAAGTTAAAAAATTATTGTTCATTCAACTCAAGAATCAAATGAAGGCTTATTAAGACCATGGGTGTGTGTATGTGTAATTATATTAACATTGTTTTTTTTTTCTTTTTTGTTTTTTTTTTCGAAAGGCAACTTTTTCATACCCATCTTACAAATGACTAGCATGAGAGACTTGGACCAAAACCTCTTGGTTGACGGACACCCTCACATATCTGTAGGCCAAAGGCCCTTTTATGTACATACATACATACAAACATACATAGACATAATAAAAACTTATAATTACCTAAACGAACATTCCAAATAGAGAAAATAACACAAATACCCAAAAAATATCAAAAGTATACCATTTAAACCATTTTTTTTTTATTTACACAAAATACCCATAAAAATCGCAATGGAAAAGTCAAAATCGCAATGAAAAAGCCAAAATCGCAATGGAAAAGCCCAAAATCGCAATGGAAAAGCCCAAATCGCAATGGAAAAGGCAAAATCGCAATGTGAAAGGCAAAATCGCAATGGATCCCATTGCGCCC
>JAOXNX010000033.1:7533301-7545634 GCA_028566075.1 Solidago caesia
AAAAAGTAAAATGGGTATATGTGTACAAAGGGAAAAGTACGTGGGTGATCCCGTGACCTAACCCTTTTTTTTAACATAAAGATGGACAATACATGTAATTTGCATGGCTATATATATACATAATTTTCAATCATAGGATTTATATGTTGATAATCTTTGCTTGTTTCCCAACAATCGCTATCAAATCTCCAGCATAATATAAAGTAGTATGGAAATTACTATATGACACACATTGATAGTAAAGAACTTGTTTAGCCACTGTTATATAACTTAAGAAAATTTTAAAATACAATAGTTACATACCTGACTCATTTTTTGCAAAAAAAGCCAACATTAAACCCACAACTTTATTATTGCAAAAATTAAGTTTCGATTTGTTATTTCTTTCATAGCAAAAAACTTACCAATAAATTCATTTTTTGTTGAAAAAATACCTTAGAAACTTGGGATTATCACTTTGTCACTGTCATCTATTAGAAAATGGGTAGGAAACCAAACATTATATTGAATATAATTCAATTACAAAAAACAAATTAAAATAAGATGGAACAACAGAAAGGCCGAGGCCCGTGTTCAACACGGTTCCCTTAAAACAGACGTCTGTGAAACAGGGTACAACGGTGAAAGCAGTGTCGTACTGCCGGAATTGATCGATGCCCGAAACTTAATCGTATACCTGCAAGAAAGGATGGAGAGATCGTAGAGAGAAAGAGTGTGTTTTGCTGTGTATTTTCTGGTCTGTGAAGGATCAGTATTTATAGTGATCAATAGGAGGTTAGCATTCAAGTGCATTAAACACGACATTAATCCTGGCATTAAAACCCATAAACCACACATATCAAAACCGAAAATTTTGAAATCGGAATTAAATTCGGAAATAAAACTGATATGTGTTTTAATGCTAATGATGCCCGCTCCATCACATCAAGGCCATGCTGCCCCCTCCATCACATCAGTGTACTCGGCATTGTGTCAAAAAAATGGAGCCAAAAACCAGACAGGGTTTTAGCAAAAAGCGGCCATGCGCGGGCCGGAGAAATCAATTTTAGCCCACGAACCAATTTTTTGCCCCCACCCCCTGCGCGCCCACGTAGGTGTTGGTGTAAAACACCACTTAAGAGTCTTACCATTGCATAAACTCTCCCACTTATAAACACACTAAAAGTTTGTTCCTCAACCAATGTGGGACAAACTCTTAAACTTTCACTAAACAAGCTACTTTGAGAGTCGATATCTCATTCACCAATAACCCATTTTGGACACACATTAGTTCATTGTAAACCCCTCATCATAGGCTACTAAATCCACTAATATATACTTAACAAATATAACTTAATCTTATATTTGTTATTGTCCAAAATTGGTGAAAAACTACACTTTTCCAACAATTAATTTCCTCTCTTTTACTCTTTTTTATTTTTTAATCAGATTATCTTTAAAAGGGGGAAATATCTCTCTCTCTCTCTCTCTCTCTCTCTCTCTCTCTCTCTCTCTCTCTCTTACCCCCCTCACGTGTATGACACATGCCATTACTTAACGATTCGTTAGTCTCCAGCAGTGGTAGGTATGGTCTTCGTGCATATTTTAAAGAGTTTGGTTATCTCGCGTAACTAAATTTGCACAGGTATGATACAGGTATGATACGTACAATTTTGATTAAACTATAGTTATGATTCGTGTAATTTACCCTTGATTTTATTGATATCAAATGTATATAGATATGGAAGAAGAAATTAGTGTGTAAATATATGTATGTATTTTGTATTGTTAGGTTATTATTGTTATTAGTTAATAGTTAAAAAGACTAAACAGGTTTTTGGGAGACCGTTAGGTTTATTCCTTGTAGTTAATGAAAGATCAATTAACATTTTTTAAATTCTTTAATTTTTTTTATTCTTTCTCAGTATCTGAGCGGAATTTTTATCATTTCTTTTTCATTTCAAAATCATATTTATTTCAATTACAATCCTCATCTTCTAAAAAACAAATCTATTGATTTAATTCGGTTTAATTCAATTGATTTCCTCTTCCAAGTTTCATTCGGTACTCGGTAGTACTTAAAATTCATTCCATTGTTACTTGAAAAATTAAATCATTCAATCTTTTAAGGTGAAATTCAATCCTAGTGGGTTTGGTGGATTTAGTCTCGGTGATTAAATTCAATCCGTTGTTATTTCAAACGATAGTGATTTTCATTGGTTATTTCACAATATTCGGTGTTTGATTCTCGTTCTTTACTGTACACAAAATTAATTCTATTTAGATTTATTTGCTACTGGTGGGTCGGTGGTTTTGTTATCACAAAACTAATTCAAATTAATCCAGTTGCTGCCTGTTATATACGAATTTGTAGTTCTTTGATTATAAAAGCGAAATTTTGTAATACCCCACTATGGCGGAAATATGGGATGCCACAAAAAGCACAACACGACATGGAATTACATAGAAACATCTATATGAACAAGTACTCGAACAAGTACCAACCACGATAATACATAAAGACACGCACGATATCATTAGAAAGTCATAAGAGTTATAAATGTTACAATGCATTCTAGTGCATGATTACAAACACTAAACCCCACAGGAAGGGTGTCTTCGAGTTCCATACTCGCGGAATTATAAAGTCAATCAAGGAACGCTATCTAGAGCGCATATCCCTGAATTCTATCCTACAAAAAAATGCGTTGTCCCTTGATTCAAAAGCTCCTGCTCTATGCCACGTCATGCTCGCCTAGCCTGATCACCTGAAAAGTATATCAAAACAAGTCAACGCAAGGTTGGTGAGTTCGTAGGTTTTAGTCGAAAGATCACGCCCAGTCATGAAAACCTTTGTCGATAAGAGTTTTGTACAATAAACAGAGCAATAGAGTTACTTACAGTACTGTCTCAACCACACAATTAAGCACATAGATCACAACTAAATATACACATAACAGCCGAGACCGGTACCGGGAGCACAATCCCAAGGGTACCGACGTACAATCCCACGAACACATGGCCAGCTTGGTACCAAGATCGAACACGTCCAGAAATCTCATGCAACACATGCATGGATACGAACAGTAACTCTATACGAACAACTCAAACAATATATTGTACACAAAGAAAGTAATTATCGACATTTCGTTAGAAAAATTAAGTATACTTTTCACCCCTGAAAATCAGTAAAAGAGGGGGCTACGAAACTCACCTGAAAGCGTTTGAATAGGTTTCCATTACAAAGAAAATTTAAAAAAGAATTGGAAAAACAAGGTAAAAGAAATAATAAGTTATCTTCCTTTCCTTCTTTCCTTAACTTGCTTCTTCTTGGATCTCTAAACATTTTGAAACTTTTATGACATAATTAATTTTCATTATTCGCGAGATTAATTTAAATAATTATATATTAACTTATCCTTTCGATATGTTTATAAACCAGAAATATCATTATATATATATATAAAAAATCATTTAAAATATCAATATAGTCATTTTAATCTACCTATTACGTATCTAAATTATAGTATCATACTATGCACCTGGGTTTTGTTTACGGCTTCTATTTGGTCCACAGGGTTTTTTTTAGGATTCTATTTGGCTAACAAGATGAAATAATGCTTTTGTAGACTTCTGGCAAGGCTTTGAGATTATTGGCTGTAAAAACTTGTTAAACATTTTCAACTACATTAGCGGATATCCCAGCAAGCTTGATAATCGACAAATTTGATGAAATCAAAGTGGCCATTAAACAATCCGCATCGTTAAGAATTTGATTCTCAAATACTATTCATCGTATACTGCCCAATATCCAGAATCTTTTCAACATAAATATGCTGGGTCTTTCCCATCCAGATAAGCTGCCCAACAGTTGGCGTTTTTTCCATTTACAGAACTTGCAGCAATATAGCCCCTAAGATTGGAAGAAAGACATTCCATCTAAAACAGGCGTTTTACATAAGCTAAAACCAAAAATCGTTAACCGACAGAAAAAAACTAGGAGCCGTTCTGTTCATAGACTTTAGCAAGAAAAAGAAGAAAAAAAAGGACATATAAATACATCTGAATCTCTTAGGAGAGGCAAAGCACTAATTGATCCCCAAAACCCTCTCCATTTTTCTTCCAAGGGCACATACACTGACTGCACCTGCCATGCTTAACTTTGAAGCAATCCTGGACATAAGCCATGAATATTGTCATTGTTAGTTTATAATAATTACAACTTAAATTTTGATTCTCTCACGATAAAACTGGAAAACTAATAAAAGGGGGTTATAATGGTCCTTGATATTAATGTCACAAAATCCCGTCAAAGCTTTAAAAGAAGGCGTCAAAGTGACATGATTAGAGTAATTATTATCTATGACGAGGTGGCAAATTCGACCCATTTAAAAGAATAGGTCAGGTTGTACCTCATTTTTGACTGGTCAAACGTTTAAAAGGAAAAACTTTAGCCTAAAAAAATCGAAAGCGTGTTTTTGATACATAAACCATATGAATGATTTTAGAGATAACATATGTGGAGGCCACAGAATATTTTTTTTTAATACTAATACGTTTTTTCACATACTATATTAAACAGTTGGCCAACCGACTTGACAGGCCCATTATGCCATTATTACCAATACCATTCGGAACCGACTGGTTATGTAGTTATATATCAACAAAATATCAAATAAATGTGAAAATGCAGCACATACAGATATAGGATAGCAATCAGCTGGTAATAGATTACTCAGACAGAGATTTGAATCATATACATGTATATAATATGTCCAAATATATTTCTCTACTCTATATAATACACATTTATCGTAATATATGTATACAGAGCTGTATACTGGAATATGTGTAAACATTTATGTAATACATGCAAACCACATAACTCCAGTAGAGATGGTCAGATACCTGGAAATTCTGCAAGATCGAGCTCCCAATCCCCTCTCAAGCAACCATCTAGCTCCTCTGTGAAACGAAAGGCAGGGACCCGGCAAAAGAACCTGTCTGACTCAGCAAGCGGTATATCCATAATCCTCCCGAGCCCCCTAAAAACAGACTTGTAGCCACGAACACGTGAGAGTGACAAAACCTTTACAACATCTACATTGTTCTCAACAACTTCAACAATCTCATAATCACCAGCATCCACATCTGGGAATGTATACTTGGCATCCTGTATATCATATAAAATCCAAATCTCTTTTTCCCGTGGATATATATTGTATTTGGTCTTACCATTTAGTTCTGCGTTAACCAGATACAAGAATCTGTCTTTCTGTAATATTTGTACTGCACCATTACAAGTTTTATACAAGCCACAGGCATTTGGCCAATTCGAATTAGAGCATAATTCAAGTAAGTTTACATGCAATCTAAGGGGAGAGTTTTCAATATTTTTAATATGTGCATAGCATCCAAGATTTCCATCCATCCTTCTAAGTGCCCATATCTGACCTTTTTCAAACTTCCAATTCTCTTCATCTAAATTGAAATCATGAACAATTTTTATATTTGATTCTTTGTCATTCAAATTCGCGTTCATGTCATCATCTTGACAAAAAGACTCGTTGCCTTTAGATAAAGTAGCAAGATTGCTCTTGCTTTCAATACCATTTGACTGCTCTGAGTTACCCTTTAAGCCTCTAGGTGATTTTCTAACATTAATCTTCCCCCTAACAAAGTTATTGGCTTTTGGCTCTGGTGATTTAGGGCAAGAAGCACCACTTTGATTAGAGACGTGTTCAGGCTTCACCTTCACATTGTTAGAAAAATAAAACTGATCAAGATCATCTGGTAGAGCAGCATTATCAAGCTCATAAGATCCGATGGGGACGTTTTGTCTTTCATTGCCAGTCAATTTCTTTGACGGGATACGGTGAGAAAATCTGAAGAGTTCATTGCGTGGGATCCGAAGTTCAGCAAATCGTGCACGGCTCGATTTCTGGAACAAACTCACAAAACCTTCCACTTTTACCATGTAAGAAACAAGAACACCATTATCATTGTCAAAATCAGAAAGAACCTCCACAATCTCAAAATTATATTCCATATGGCTTTCAGGATCAGAGCTCCATTCAATATCCCAATCCTTAAAAAGAGCCCAAATTTCACCCTTTCTAGGATAAATGACAAAAGAGGGCTTTTTACTGCCTTTCTCAAATAATATTTGATGAGAGAACATGAGATGATCACTTGTTTCCTCTGAAGCTCCACGCTTAAATCTACCACATGCAACGGGTAACCCTTCTTCTGCCCATCTTCTTTCGAAATGGTTCTCTGGATCTGCTTCCAACCAAGAGATACGTAGCCTGAACCCAGATACATAAACTTTCTTGACCTGTGCATAGAATCTTGGCATGCTGTCAATCTGATCATATACAGCCCAAATTTGATCAACGGCAAAACAATGCGGCTCCTTATCCTTATCAAAATTGCTAAATTCCAGATCTGGAACGTTATGATACACTGGTTCTGTATCCTCTTCAGAGTCTGAATTAGATCTAGCATGGCCATTTTCTTCCTCCAATTTATCACTCTCTTTGATCTTGTCCTTTTGCATGTTTCCTTGACCATTAACACTTGCTTTCGGTTCCTTTTGCTTAGCTTTAACATTCTTAAAATCTTCTTCAAGAACTTCCTTTTGTTCCTTTTGATTATCTTTGACATCACTAGATAACTTCCTCAGCCTCGATCGTTTTTCTGGAAAGAAATCATCTACTGTCTCCTCCCTGTTAGAAACCTGCACCCTTTTACGAGATCTTTTTTGAACATTTCCGCCAATAGAATCAGATACATCAATAGGATTACCACCAGCTTCTTTAGTTGCATAAACCCCTTCCTTTCCACTTTTTGCTTTCAAATTACAATTTTCTACCGTTTTAGGCCTCGCACTGCCACCGACTTTGGCATTTCCAGTTCGTGTAGATTGAGGGCCTTGATATGCAAAAGGAGTAAACGATGGTTCAGCCTTTGGTGGTTCGACTTTAGCTTTTTTCTCTTTTCCTACCTCTTCCTGTTGAAAAGAGGCGGGTCGACCGTTGTTGGACCCTGGCTTCACTTTATGCATACCAGGATGCACAGAGGGAGTTGGTTGGGCTGACTGATAGGCACCTAGATCAATAGCAGTGTAGCGTTCTGAGCAATTTGGACACACCATTCTTTGGTTCACCTGATCCCTGTAAAACTCGTACTTTATTTTACAGAAAGGACAACATGTCCAGAATGATGGCTTCCCATTCGAACTAGGAACATTAGAGAATTTGGAGTGAGCCCCAAACTGCATGCCAGCATGAGAATTTTGATTTCCTTGATGATTCTGTGGTTTTGGTACTGAAGGTTTAGCAGGCTCCCTACACTTAGTGTCATGTAAATACCTTTTTCCTTTATCAGAGAGTATCCTATTGGCTTCGCCAATGAGTTTGAAGGCAGCTTCAGCTCCAGGAAATTGGTTTTTGTCAGGATGAAGAGCAAGTGCAAGTTTTCGGTATTGTTTTTTAATAGTGGCGTCATCTGCAAAATTTTCAAGTTTAAGAATTCCATAAAAGTCGACTACATCGCCATTTATCTTTTTCTGTGCCGAACAATGAACATCACAAACAGCTAGCAATTGGGAAATGTTATCTAGTCCAGGAAAAAGTTTTTGGGCCTTGAGAGCAATTTTTTGAGCACCTTCAAAATCATTGTTCTTCATCTTTCTCTCAGCCATTTCCTTGGCCCTGATGGCCTCATCTTTGTTACACTCCATTACCACAAGGATATACAAACTACTCAAAATCCTTCGTCATACGTGCAACTCGTAATCACAAGTCAACAAAATAAATTAATGTTTTGCTTCCCCCCCTCCTTTTCAAACACACTTTTTTAACTTTCAGTTTACAACACATAGATAAACATTATATACTCCATGCTTAGCATGTGTCCGTTCCAAATTTTAAACAGACAAAGGATACTAAAGTCCCACCAGGCAGGGTAAACGTATTGGCCAAGAGATTGGAGTGTATCTATCTACCTTCTTATAAATAATTTCGAACCAATGTCAATAACCTGCAATTGAATGTACCCCATAACATCACTAAGTTACCAAGTAGAAATCTCTCATATGAGAAGAAAGAAGCAAACAAATTATACATTGATATTAACACGTTAGACTAAACAATTTATGCATCAATATTTCTTAGTTTACTTTTTAAAAAAAAAAAAGTCAGAAAAATAGGAATATTACTGAGAACAGAGTTCACAAGACACACTTCAAAGAAACGGTGAAAGAATTAAGTCCTAACATAAGTCGAAAAGATTATAGCAGCAGGGACCATTTATTGCCGCGCATTACATAGAATGTGTGGACTAGTTAAGCCAAAAGTGTCAAATAACACAGTTATCTATATCTATATCTTTATATACAGTGCCGGCTCAAGCTTTTTGGTGGCCTTAGGCGAGATCAATTTTGGGGGCCTAGACGCCTAGTTTATTAGCATACAAAGTAAAAGGGGGGAGGGTACCTGCGCGGCTGCTGTTTTGCTGTTTGCTGAGAAGGAAACAGATTTTTATACCTTTGATGGATCATCAACATTCCATGCTTCCTTTGATACGTCGGCCCTCGTGACAGAAATCACATTTAAGATTGTTTGTGCAGAGTGGCCTGAATTTTTGTCCCAAAGGTACGTATCAATTGGAGGAATTAACTTGATCTGTCAAATTTGAAACACAAAAGCTTGTTATTAAGTTAAAGCAATCCTTAGATAGGTAAAAGAGCAACTATGAAGCAGACACTCCACATGGATATATAAAAATAGAAAGCAATAAAGTACCCCGAGAATTTCAATGTCTCACTAATTGCATACGTTTTGGATAGTATTTGACTATATATTAAACATCTAAAATACCTTCAATACTAACAAAATAAGGAAATTTTGTGGGCTGATATAAAATTTTCAATATCATCATCGTTTCGGTAATGATGATCATGGGCAAATAAGTGAATCCATACTTGAAATCTAAAAGGGTGATAAAAATCATTAACAAAGGTATTGGCATTTCATTGCAAACTAAAGTAACAACTTTTTTTCTTGTAAATGTGACAAAAGAACACAATAGTTTGCAAAATAGAAGAATTTTTAAGTTATCATAAACGTATAACTGCAAAAAAAGAACCGAAAGATAGTTAGTACCTTTGATGGTGAGAAAGCTGGAAAGGATCCCCCAATGAAGAAACCAAAAAAGATACCAACTGTGATCGTTGCTATAAGCTTTGAATACTCGGTCGATTTCCTGTAAGTTGCATAATTCGTTAATTCCCATACAAACAAACATAAAACAGTTCAAAATAGTACCAAAAATTCAACCATCAAAGATTCAAGAAAATAAAAACCTTCTAGTAAGGTTTCCCTTTCTTTTACTGTCTTCGAAATTCATACTAACAGAAACAATTTAGCCTGCAAGAGCAGTTTCGCATTCTTCGCTAAAACCTACAGAAACCAAAGCAAACTACAGAACATAAGAATCAAGAAAACCATAATATTTATACTTGTAAAGAATTACAACTAGCAATTAAAACCGAAAACTATACCCGAAAAAAACAAGAATAATAAAAATGAAAAACAAGAGTTGCAATGAAAACAAAAGATGGTTTATGAGTTAATACTTATAGGAAACAAAAAACTCCAAACAAGAAAAGACCAATTGAAATGTCCATAAAATACATGTGCTTCATTCCCTAATTTTCCTCCATATAAAACTTACTTTAAATTCAGGCAATCGAACCAATCACATGCCTACTTTTTTTCAATTTAACATGCAACATACCATGTATTTCCCCAACACCCATACTCAAAAATTTTATTTAAACTAAAATAAATTTGCTAATCATATAACGTCATTAACACGCAGTAAAATACTGTACACATGATCATCCCATAAAAATAATTATAAACGACATTATTGAGTTTTAACCACATACCAAAATTAAAAAACAAAAAAAAGTATGTTTGTTTTATTTTATTTTAATTTGACTTAAACCATACTAAAACCCTAAAGTCAAATCAAAACATGTTTATTTTGCTTACATTCAAAGATTATTACACAAACAACAATAATTTTGGCAGAACAAATTATACAACTGTATATACCTTTTTTGTATGTTTCATTATATAAAGTCATATTTAGGCAGAAATTTTATTATTATTTTTTAAATACAGAAAAAAAACATGAAATTGCTTTGAAAAGAAAAAAGAAAAAAAACGTACTTGGGTATTAACTGTTTTTAAAACTGAAGTTGAAACCCACGAATATATCGAGAAAACTGAAGTGGGTTTATGAGGGTTTTTTTTTTTATTCAACTTTGGTTTATGAGCTTTTATTATAAAGGTTTTGTGACTTGAAGATTTTTGCTTTAACTGGAAGGGAAAAATTGAATTGAAGCTTTTTTAAGATGTGATTTGGATATATGAGTAATTTTTGTAAAATAGGAAGGACATGTCCCTTTTATTTAATATTTAATTTAATATCATTAATATTAATTAATACTCCGTACTAATATTGCTTAATATAATATGATTTATGATTAATGCACCATGGAAATTCTTTACCTAGTTTTTGAATATCTAAGATTTTTAATCTTATATAAAAATATATATTATTATTTGAAATATAATAATTAAATTTAAATTTGGATGTCGACCATCGTTTGTTTACTTGGCACGTCATAATTTGAATTCCATTCATACGCAGTGATATTCTTCAAATTTTATCATATAAAGAAATATATATTCTTCAACATATTAAATAAAATGCTCAAAATTCTATTAAAATTTTATAAACTTTAATAAAAAAAATATTTATATTTATGTAAAATTAATATTAGGATTAATATATTGAACTATATCAATATTTCATTGTATCATATTGTACTGTTTATGGCTATGTGGTGCATAATTAATATCGTATTTTTATAGTATAGTGTTTATGTTTACTATTTGTACTGATAAGATATTGTATCATATCATAATGGTTTCGTAATAATATATTGTATTGTATCATACTTTATTATAATGTAATAATATGTTTTACTTGTATCGACTTGTATCTAACCTGAGGTATGATATTGTATAGTATTATATAATTATATTATTATTATATGTTATTAAACAATATAATAATATTAGTGTTAATATAATTAGAGTATGATACACATAGTTGTCGAATCGTGTATCGTGTGTCGACTCGTTTTGTGAATTTTTGAATCGTGACTCGTATCGTAAAAGACATAAAAATAAAAGATTATATAGCAAAAATATATAATGTATGTGTAAAAACATACATATATATATATATAACTTTGTCACTTTTATTAACAATTTCTGACTTTCTAATTGATTTTCAACTTATATTCTTTTAATATATATATATATATATATATATATATATAATGTAAAAATTAAGCATGAAGTATGAATAAAAAACCAAAACCAAAAATGATAACACAATACATAATGATTAATGTTAAGTAAAAGGATATTAAAATATTTATAAAAAAAAAAAAGAGTTTACAGCCTATATATAGCTGTAAACCTTATGTCATAGTTTTTGAATAATAAAGTTTAATTAAAAAAAAAAGCCTAAACCACCCTCACTCATACTACGAGGCTCTCTCTTCTTTGTTCTGTCATCTTTTCTTTCTCTTTCTTACATTTTGCTTTATGGATTCTTCAAAACAGACCCACCCCTTCAATAATTACTGAACGACAAAGACCTAACCCTTCAATGGCTTCTTGGAAATCAATGATAATATAAATATATTCTTCTTCTATTTCACAATCTGATGAAAATAAAGCCCATATTTTCATTGTTTTTAGAAGATTCAAAAGTTGCAAACAACTATTGGTTGCTGATGATAGCCGAATGATGGTGGTCGGGTGAAGGTGGACGCAAAAGAGGGGTTTTTGTGAATCGTACGTTACACGAGACGTACCGTATCGGGCGTCTCGTTACATGAATCTTACGAGACAATACGAGTCAAAACCTTGTCCGAGACACCTACTGATTCGTTACTTTTTCTTTGAGTATTGTCTCGACTTGTACGATATGTATCGTGTATCGTACGATACTAACAACTATGATGATACACATTATTACTTATATTAATAGAATTGGATGCATAGTAACTTTTTGTGAGACAAAGTTACTATTCCGTGAATAGTAACTTTGTATTCCAATTTTGCCCCTTCCTTTTTAATGTTTTTACAATTTTGCCCTTTTGATTTTTAACGCTTTTGGTCCCTGGTTTTTAATGTTTTATTACTTTTGGCTTTAGTTTTCGTTCTTGGTTTTCTTTTGTTAGAATTTTCTTTCTTGGGATTA
>JAOXNX010000033.1:7568834-7595340 GCA_028566075.1 Solidago caesia
GGGAGAAAGGGATGACGTGGCGCTGATGTGGCAGTGAGAATTTGAGAATTTGGTGTTATGGATGGGAGAGGCCTAAGATGTGGTTTGTGCTCATAAATGTCCACTCTATCAACTTTGAACCCTAAAACTTTGGCGTTTTACCAATTTAGTCCCACTACTTTTATCATAATTTTACTATGAATGTAATTATGTAAACTCATTTAATTCATTATTGATTATTATTTTTAATCTTTAACTTTTTATTTTATTGAAATTTATCTTTAACAATCAATTTTTTGACTTCATGAATGATCCGAAAATACAACTCTACAGTCGATTAAAGAAAATTCCCATTTTGGTAAATTTTATCACCAAGTTCAATATATATTATTTATATATCAATGCATGCATTTGATATTTAGGTGGAGGGACAGCAAACGTACGTGAATTCAGTGACCAATGGAAAGGTCCGATGCCGAATCAAGTACAACGGGTGAGTTGATCAACAAATGGATGGCATTTGACCAAGACTCGAATCAAAACAAGCCTCCAATAGCTCGAGTCACTCCACCAGAAGATGACGAATATGACATAACAAAGATAGCCGAAAGGACCGCGGAATGGCCGGGAGGGTCAACAGTAGCTAATGTAATTGGAGACGAGGAGCGAAACAAGAGGAGGAGCTCAACAGCATCATGGAGGTCGTCACGGGATGACTCTTTATCATCTATCGAGCCACGAGTTTCACAAGATTTGAAAGATGCACTTGCGACACTTCAACAAACGTTTGTCGTGTCGGATGCCACAAAGCCGGATTGCCCGATCATGTATGCCAGCAGTGGTTTTTTTACAATGACCGGTTACTCTTCCAAAGAGGTCATTGGTAGAAACTGGTTAGTATATATATATCTCCAGTACGTTATTATAAAGTAAAAAAAATAACATTTGGGTATGAAAGTTTTAAAATCTTGATTTTACTATTAGATCCTTGTAAAACTAAACTTATTTTGAAGCAAGTCTTTAATTAGTTTCATCATTCTTGTTTTCTTTTTTTAGTACAGTCATATACATAATTCTTTTACTACAATCATATACATAATGAAAATTTAATAGGAAAAATCAATAGATCAATAAAATTACTTATTTATATACTAAATAAATAGAAGGCTCAAATGAGAAACCTCAACATGAAAAGTTAACTATACATGAAAACTATATAGGATAATATCAACCGTTTATACATAACATTAAAAAGTAATTATAAAAAAAGAAAAAAAGATCGAAACAATTGACAATATCGTTGATGTTCGGATATTTTTCTAGTTTTATATAAGGGAAGACATCATTTTTTTCATCATATATATCACAAAATGTGTTTTACAGTATTGTACAAACACTTTAAAATACGTTTGGCACTTTGGCTGTGTACTAACAAAAAAAATAATATATAGATTATTACCCTTTATATAATTATATTGACCGATGAGGTTTTTACCTTTTGTGACTATGTAAAGTCTTTGACTAGATGTACTTCCCAGCCGTTTACGAAGTCCAAACCTTTTCACTTGCCATCCTAAAATGTTTATTTAAAATGTTTGTAAAGACATGACCACTCCGGCCATCTTGGGGATGGTTTTGTGTAGTGTAGTAGCAGACACGAATGAATGTTAATGTTACACGGTAAATGTTAATGTTTTTACACTACTAAAGAATGTTAATGTTTTACACTACTAAAAGAGATACTGGCTGGTTGGTGGCTTGGTGCAGCCGGTTTTTACAGGGAAAGGAAACAGACCAGAAAGAAGTGGATAAAATCCGGCATGCGGTTAAAACAGGAACTAGTTACTGTGGCAGGCTATACAACTACAAGAAAGATGGCACCCCTTTTTGGAATCTACTCACCATCACTCCTATCAAAGATGAAAATGGCAACACCATTAAATTCATTGGGTATTTTCTTCATTTTTGAATCAAATTATCAGTTTTTTGAAACCTCTTTATCAGTTGAAATGTTAGCAGTTTTAATAACAATCTGTCATAACCTATTTAAGATATGCAGTTATTAATATAAAGTTTAAAAAACATAACACAGTCATAAAACTGCAGCAGTATTGTAAATTTTACATATATTAGGACGCGTTTAGTTGGAAAAAAAACACCCCCTATTTTTCATTTTTGTTTTTCAAGAAAACATGGAAAACAGAATACGCTATCAAATTAGAATTTCCAAGAAAATGGAACACCATTTTCCATTTTATAACATGAATTTGGAAAACAACATTTTGATGTTTTCTATTTTTCATTTCCATTTTCCATCTCCCCTTCCCTCTCCCTCCACATCTCCAATATGTATTCTAGTTTTCTAAAATTAAAAATGAAATTAGCATATTCTGAATTTGAACACGTTTTTATAATTTTCATTTGTTTTCTAGAAATTGAAAACCCCTTTCATTTTCTAGAAAATTGAAAATGAAAAACTAGAAAACATTTTCTACAACTAAACGCGCCCTTAGTGTTTCAATGCTGAGAAGGTGATATTTTTATAGTTCATTCAGCATATTTTTAAGAGTAGCCAATAATTCGTTTGTGGTGCTTGTAAAGATGTGTGTCAATTTGAACTGTAATTTGCTAATCTAAAGAAGAAGGCCTCGGTTTACGAGAAAAAAAAAAAGGAAAAGAAAAACGTCTTTTTGGCTATAAGGAATGTAAATTTGTAATAGTAATTAGTAATTAGTTTGCAGGTAAATAACAAAAAAAATGAATATCCGAATTCCTGCATCAGATGAATATATTTTTTTTATAGATAACGTAGCTTTTTAGCGAACCGTTATGTTAAAATGAGTGACAGACATATATGATGTATAATCTGCACAGAATGCAAGTGGAAGTCAGCAAGTACACTGAAGGAGTGAATGAAAAGGAATTGCGACCAAATGGATTGCCAAAATCACTAATTCGTTATGATTGTAAGTAAACCCATGTTACTTTCTCCATGTAGTCCATGAAAATAAAAATGTCTCTTGAAGCTTGAATTTTGCCCATTGCCAGCTCGTCAGAAGGAAACAGCGCTAGGTTCCATTGTGGAGGTTGTACAGACTGTGGAACGTCCTCGTAATCAATTCCGGTCTAGTCTAACTGAAATTCAGGAGAAAATTGTTGAATCCCCGCTTGTTGAACCAGCAGAAAATCTGAGCCTATATACACCTGGGAGAGAAACACCCCTCTCAGACCTAACTCGTACAAGCTCTTGGAATTCATCTAATACAAAATCCAGGAAATCAATTCGCAGTTCCTTAATGGGGTGAATGCTTTATATATATGTTGGTGATACTTATTTCATTTCTAGAGGTGGCCAAATTGATGGGGTTGGGTTTTGGGTTAAAATGGTCTTCGGTAAGGTTTTAGTTGACCGGAAACCTCTTTTTTTTTCTTCCAAATTTCTAGTTTTTTATTTGAATAATAAGTGTTAAATGGGATTACAAAAGTATGTTACTTCAATAATAGTCTAATGGTTTGAATAAAGTTATTTAAGAGGTCTTATATGCATTAAAAATGCAGTTTGGGCGACTTTCAACCCGTTTCTCCATTTTCTTTTAGTCTATTTTTAAGTTACCCATATGACCCATTAGAGATAAAACATAACGCAAATCTATCCGTTCATTAGTCGGTTGAAATTGCCAGCTCTAGTTTATCAAATCATGGATTAATGTCAAATATTGTCTGTTTCAATCTTTACAGGTTCAAAGGAAGGTCTTCAACCAATGAGCCAACTCCTCCAACTATTGAGCCAGAGGAGTTAATGACCAAAGATATAGCTCGAACTGATAGCTGGGATCGTGCAGAAAGATATAGGGACATCCGTCAGGGAATAGACTTAGCAACCACCCTGGAACGCATTGAAAAGAATTTTGTGATAACAGATCCTAGGCTCCCTGATAACCCCATTGTAAGTGCATATTAAACATTTACTTCTCATCCATATACTTTTTTTTTATCAGTTCTTACTAGTAGAGATGAAAATTTTGACCCATTTTTTTTTGTACATGGGTCGATTTGGGTTAATTTTAATCTCAACCAGTTAAATTAAAAGGTTTAGCTCTAAAGTGAAGGGTCAAACGGATTTAAAGTTGCCCGAAGTGTTCTGGTTTATGCACACAATGTTCTAAATCATTATATCCGATGATTTTAACAATTATTGTAAGACTACTTTTTGTAATCATATTTAATGCTGTAATCATATATTAAAAATTTAGAAAAGAAAAAGAGAGTTTTTTTCCTGTCATCCTTGCACTAGTATAAAAGATGACCTGTTTTGACTGGTTACCCAACCCACCCGACCTGCCCTTATTGCCACTTTTTTTTTTTACTTTGCATTTGTAAGGTCTATATGACATACATCAGTGTTTGAAATTAACGTACTGTCCTTTACAAGACACGCCACAGAAAACTGAATTACTGCTCACTATGCAGATCTTTGCATCAGATAGCTTCCTTGAATTGACAGAGTTTACGCGTGAGGAAATTTTAGGAAGAAACTGTCGGTATGAAGTTTCAGCTTTTATGATAGCTTGTAATGTCACAATATGCTTGTTCGATTTTAAGTGTGCTTCTGTGGTGTGCATGTGTAATCTTCATAATTCACATTGTACAGATTTCTGCAAGGGCCTGAAACAGATCAAGGAACTGTTGATAAAATAAGAGCTGCTATCAGAGAACAAAGGGAAATTACTGTGCAGTTGATTAACTATACAAAGAGCGGTAAGCTATGCTGGCCTCAATTACAGGTGGAAAAGTGGGCGGTTGGTTAACTGGTCAAAACTGGTTAGGTTGGTTGCACTATTGTAAAAGAATTTAACTTCTTCGTTAACAGTTAGTGTGTCAAATACAATTAAAAGATAGTTTTACAACCCATTTATCCCATTTCCTTTTTTCTTACTTATTTTTTTATTTTACCCATTAGAGATATAACACATTAGCATGTTCTTAATTAAATGGGTCAAAATTGCCATTTCTACCTTCAACGTTTCAAGCTTTGTATATTTGAATTTATGGTGCTACATAATGGGGTCCATGTGATTGATTGTTTTCTCTGTATGAACTAAATTTGTAACAGGGAAGAAATTCTGGAATTTATTCCACTTGCAACCTATGCGTGACCAGAAGGTAAAATGCAAGAATTTATAATATTACTCATTTTCTTTTTTTAACTTGGGCCAATCTAATATTTTCAACGTTCAGGGAGAACTGCAATACTTCATTGGTGTCCAACTAGATGGAAGTGGTCACGTGGAACCACTAAGGAATCGCCTTTCAGACACTACAGAGAAACAAAGTGCTAAGTTGGTATACTTTTGTACCCTCTTGTAATTTATTTGCAAGTTATACACTTTGTCTGTGATCAAAACTCTCAATCGAAGTTAAATAAAAGAGATGAAATTTTCCATTAAGAATGACATCATAGTTGACTGATTTTAGCACGGTCCTAGGCTAATTTTTCCAAATTACCCCACATCATGCTTTGTCTGAAGATACAAAATAAAAAATATGTCAAGGTTGTAGTATATACTGTTGAGAGATAAATGACACATGTGTCATTCTGATTATGGTTTACTTTTGGTGTTTGCTAAACGTTTGACTTGCTTCTCTTCACCAGGTAAAAGCTACGGCAGAAAATGTTGATGAAGCTGTTCGAGAACTTCCTGATGCCAACTTGGTAAGGTACTCGTCTTTCCTTAGTGTTCTACTTGATATTCAATGTTTGTTTTAGCGATTAAGTATAGTACAAGAAATTTTACTTGAAATAGTCATTGACCCTCAGATTTTTCATGTCTCATAGTGATGTTTTTTTTTAACTTATATGCTTTACAAAAAAGTTTTATTATTTTGTAAAGGAGTATAAGCCACATGTTCATTATATTTCAAAGTAAAGAGCAATAGTTTCCATGTCTTCTTTGTTAGTACTTTAATATAACAAGTTCCCACGATGGTAGCCTACTGGTGGGGACATTTGCAGAGATCGGGGATTCAAATCCTACCCCATGTCCCTTTAATCATAGTGTTACATGATTTACCTTCTCTTATGTTGACCGCGGGACTTGTCGGTGAGGGGCCGATAATGGGTTGTTTATCCGTTATTTTTTTTTACCTTAATATAACAATAGTTGTTTAATGTTTTTTTATCTGACAAAAATAAATATGTCATTTTAGAGGCCAGAGGACTTGTGGGCTATCCACTCTCAATCTGTCTCCCCGAGACCTCACAAGAGGTACAATACGTCTTGGAAAGCAATACAAAAGGTAACGATCCTTGAGTTATGTTTTAACATTTTCCATGTCTGTAAGTCTTCTATAATGTTATACTAATCAGATACCTCTGGCTTTGCAGATCACTGCAGGTGGTGAAATAATTGGACTCAGTCATTTTAAGCCTATTAGACCATTGGGAAGTGGAGATACTGGCAGGTGCATTTTCTGATTTCTATTTGTAACTGAACTTTAAGATGATTTTCCGTGTGACGTTTATTATGATCTCCATGTTTATAATTTATATGGAGGCTGCAGTGTCCATTTGGTTGAACTGAAAGGTACTGGCGAACTTTTCGCTATGAAGGCAATGGATAAATCAGTAATGCTGAACCGCAACAAGGTATGATCATCGAAAGCCATTTCAATTCAGTATGTAACTTGACAGCCATAAATATTGTAATCGTTACTGTTATATAAGTGTAGTTATATATAATTAATTATTTGTATGGAATATGAAACTTGGTTATTATCTTGTAAATGCAGGTTCATCGAGCTTGCATTGAAAGGGAGATAATCGCGCTATTGGATCATCCTTTCCTCCCAACACTATACACATCTTTTCAGGTTTTAAATTTCCCTCTTTTGAATCTGTATTTTTTACAGTGCTTAATATAAAACAGACAGGAATATATCTTACGATAAGATTCTATCGGAAAATGTTATTCTATTTATGTACATAAGAAATATATCGCATTAGCACTTTGTAGTTCTTGATGAATGATCCATGAATATGAGAACATCAATGGATTTATAAAATCTACAGAGAATCATATCAAGTGATATGAATCTATGATCTATTGCATTTACAATTAATAGAAAGGTTCTTTGTTTGATTCACTTTATAATCATATTATATAAAATATAACTATTAAACTATATACTAACCTGTCTTTGTTTGTGTCTCCAGACTCCGACACATGTTTGCTTGATAACAGACTTTTGCCCTGGAGGAGAGTTATTTGCTTTGCTTGATAAACAGCCTCTGAAATTATTTAAGGAAGAGTCTGCAAGGTACTCTCAAAAATACTATCATTTCGAAATTATATTATCAACTTGGATATTCATACAATGAAATCTACATTTTGGAATTTTTTCTAAGCTATAATGGAAACCTTTTAACCCGTTGTTTTCTAGTAAGGATTACTTTAGAGTTCTGTCAGTGGAAAAAGATGTTGAGCTTAGTTAAATTTCTAGCATAATTCTTATTTAATGTGTATCTGCAGATTTTATGCGGCGGAGGTTGTAATTGGCTTAGAGTATCTCCACTGTTTAGGTATCTCTTCGTTCAATGTCGTTAGAAATTGATGATACTTCCTGTGTAACTTTCGCATTTTGGCCTATTAAAGAACATCACCTAATACAGTTATCTGTATAAATCAGGATTTCTATTACTAAAGAAATTCCTTCTGCTTTGGATCATTTATGATTAATTAAGTATGATTAACTTTCAACTTCAAATACGAGATAAATTTAATGATCTTTACACCAGTACTTGTTATTTGCAGGTATCATCTATAGGGACTTGAAACCGGAGAACATATTACTTCAAACCGACGGACATGTTGTATTGAGTGACTTTGATCTATCGTTTAGGACACAATGTAAACCTCAAGTATGTTGTCATCTATCTAAATTTTTTTATGTCACATTTTAAAAGTCGTCAATAACTGCGTCTTTTTTACATAAAGGAAGCATTTCCTAGTATGTATTTTAATAGATTCCGGTTTCCTGTCTTATGTTGTGAATTGGCAGGTGATAAAGCATGCTCCGTCTAAAAGAAGAAGATCTAGGAGCCAACCCCCACCAACATTCGTTGCAGAACCATCTACACAATCAAATTCATTTGTTGGGACAGAGGAATACATTGCTCCGGTATGTCACCACTTCTTTGTTTAAGTTGGATTGCTATCCCATGTTGTTTAAAAGTATCTTAGTCATATCGATTTTATAAAAGAATTCCCTACTTATGGTTTACCTGTAGCACACCTTCAATACTGCAACGATGCTTATACATGGAAATATTTCAGGAAATCATAACAGGAGCTGGCCACAGCAGTGCTATTGATTGGTGGGCTGTCGGTAAGCTCATCAATTTTCATCCATTGTTGACTTCTGTGCCTTTCAACATCTATTGTTTGTTCTTTCTTCTTTCTTCCATGTCAACAATAATTGTTTCTGGAATGATTATCGGTTTTGTGTTTCAATATGTTAATGCATGATATTGATAATGTTGATTTTGTAAGTAGCCGATTGTGATCATTTGTAGGCTTCTGATTGAAATTGGATTCTAGCTGTTAAGTTTTCTAAGAAGTTAGGTTTAGCTGTAATTACCTCTAAAAACGTGAATGATCTAGAATTAAGGGATTAAGTTCATAGCATTACATTGCAAAATAATATCCTGGACTTTGTTTAATATCGCTGTTTAAAGACACATGTTAATTTGATTTTGTGTGCATTACATTTAATTTCAATCTATGATCTTCTTACTTGATTAGTTTACGTTTAGGAATTCTGTTATATGAGATGCTTTATGGCCGCACACCGTTTAGAGGAAAAAACAGGCAGAAGACATTTGCAAACATTTTGCATAAAGACCTAACATTTCCAAGTAGCATTCCGGTAAGAACAAAGTTTAAATACTTATTACTCATGCGCTTTTCATTTGGCTTCCATATCTCATTATCTACTCGAGACTAATTTTTATTTGCCAATGGATGTTCAGGTAAGTCTTGCTGCAAGACAGCTGATTCATGCATTGTTAAACAGAGATCCTACCGCCCGGTTAGGATCAAATGGTGGTTCCAGTGAAATAAAAGAGCATGCATTTTTCCGTGGAATAAATTGGCCTTTAATCCGTTGCATGGTATGTACTCTTGATTTCTGCTTTAGGAAAAAAATCAGGTGAAAAATTTGAACTATTTACTCATGAACAGGTCAATTCGGCTAACCCTTATTTCTAGCTGGTCAAATGTGAAATAATTTTTTTGCTAAAAAGGAAATGGGTCAAATGGTTCGAATTGGATGAAAGCCGGTCAATATGTGTTTTAATATTCTATTTAAAAGACCGATGCTACTAAAATACTATAAAATTTGTAATCGTATACTATGACACTAGTTTTTAAAACATTACATGTTTTTGACAACAAGTGTTTTGGGTCAACCCAACCTGTACCAAAATTAGCTTGTTTTGACCGGTTAGCCAACCTGACCGATTTGCTATCTCAAGAGAAACCATTACTAGTAAATAAGAACAAATTAGATGGCATGATTACCTGTAATAGTACTTGATCATGCCCTTCCATGCAGACCCCACCACCGTTGGATGCACCTCTTGAGTTAATTGACAAAGACCCGAACACAAAAGATGTACAGTGGGAGGATGGTGCCATGCTAGATAATTCTTTGGATATATTTTAGAGGTCTGTTTTCTTATTTCGCCTGCTTCCCTTTTGTGAAATATTATAATATTCGCCTTAAATTATTATTCCTACATTTCTGTTGTTCGTTTAATGATAATATTTTCAACATTTCAGCTGCAGGAAGCTAAATGTAAATCACGAATAAAAAGCATTGTTGTTCCTGCTTGTTCGTTGTCTCCGGTCTCTTGTATATGTGAAATCAGCCTTCATATTGTATAAAGAACATGCCATGCCCTGTAGGTTTGATGTTTTCATATAACTCTGTGGCTCTTATACATTCGGTTTTTAGGTAGTTGTATGGGTTGTGATTTTTCCCATTCACTCTCTCGAGTGAAGTATTTAGTTATGTATTTTTTTCAACTACTTCATATCGAATGTCATAAAGCAACGTATGCATAAGTAAATAATGAATAAACATGTTTTGAATTAGGCAGGGGTCATTTTGTAGCTTTTGTTGGCAGTCTCACGTCTCGTTAGATATCCTTCGGAACTTTATGCGTTACAGTTATATAATATCGGGTGGTCGATGTTTGTTGTTGGTTCGATGTTGGACCAGAAACACCAACATAATCAGTGTGCAACAAGCCAACTAGTACTTAATTTTTAGATTCGAACGAAATGTTTGGATTGTTAACACTTGAAAACGAATTTGGAAAACGATTTTCCAATGTTTAGATTCGAACGAAAGTAGTATACTAAATTATCTATACTACCATAAAAAAAATTAAACCCTCTGTTAAAAGTTAGATTTTTAAGATGAGCAAGATTACCATTATATTCTTAATGAATTAATTTACACCACCAGTCTCTTATCTTTTAAAATATCTCCATTACCCTTTTTGCATCAATTACCTACACCACTCGACGCCGCCACCACCACCAACAGTCGCCGCCTCTAGTCGCCGCCATCACCACCGCCGCCGTATTGCGCGGAGTATTATATTATCTAACATGATGCCTTTGAAAATTTTATTTTATTTTATATAACATGATGTTAAAAATCCAGACCGGGCCAAAGGCAAAGCCGATATGTAAAATCAAGTCAAAAACATGAGCAATGTGTAACATGAGGCCAAACATAGGATTTAGCGAGCCGAAAACATAGTTGGGGACTATCCAACATACTGAAAATGAGGCGAGTGTTTAATCACAAGACTTATGAAAAGGTGCCACATGGCAAATCAGCAAAAGTTCAGTTCAAGTATCAAATGAAACATGAAAAACTCTAGACAAAGAGCAGAATTACATTACAACAAAGCACATAATGAGACCCCGAAAATAGCTCCAAAAACATATAAAGAAATCTTGATAAATTATCAGCAATAATAACCAGAGCCAAAAACACAATTTAAGAAGGGAAAAAAAAAATTAAAACTGAAAACTCGGTCTGAGGCAGAAGATACCGAATATACAGAGCTCCAAAAAAAAAAGTGAGACCACTTGGGTTTGGCTCGAAGCTCATTTAGTAAGCTACTGGTATTGGTAGGATGACTAAGTTGCTGGTGCAATTTCCGCCACAAATTTGCCACAAAAGGTGAGAGCACGTTCGATCAATATAGAACTACTACGTATCTGTTCCTCATAAATTGTTGTAAGACGATACAGTTGTATGAGCTAAAGTTTGCATGGAGGAGTAAATACATAAAACTAAAAAATAAAGGGCAGGACATCTTGTTATGATGTGTGTGCCTACAAAAAAGAAGTAAACACATAAAACACATGATCTCAATGGTTTTACTTTGTAGAACCCCATTATCCTTCCAGACGAACTATATTGTCAACATGGTTTTGTTATAATCCAAGACAATGCTTAATTCATCAAAATTTTATCATACAATTCGTTGTAATACAAAAGGTTAACAAACAGGAAACCCACAAGGCCTCTTCAAAACCAATGGAAGAGGAGACAAGTAGCACAAAAACACGCTCTGGTATCGATGTGGTTAGCTTTTTAAATTAAGATATTGGATAATGAATCAACAAAAGAACTGAATGTACAATATTCCTTTCCAGAGTAAATCGTGTTTGATCAGATTCAAGCTTTTGAAGGTAAGTAGTCAAAAAACCAACCTTGTGTGATAGAAGATCTACTATGAGTCTTGTAAATGTTTGAACTCGTGACAATTAGCTCCTACTTCATTGAGTGCTGATAGAAGTTTTGGCACAATCTTGGCTAACATTAGTTTAAAACCAACTGAATTTGCATTTGCAATACTTGTTTCACATATAGAAGCGTCTTCTGTAAGGGAGCCAATCAGGTAGCCTTTCATGTAAGCATCACAAGCCTTGAGAATGTAATAACCACGATCTCTGAAATGCTCACTCACAAGATCTTCAAAGTCCTGCATAAATAAGAAGTTTAGTTAATGTAACTTCGAATGAAGCAGACTAAGGTGAGTTTGGAAGTGGTTAGGTGATTTTTATTTTTTATTTTGGGAAATGCAACTTTTAATAATCCCCTGCCCAACTAGAAGAGGGGAGCCAACATTACAATCTGGTTCTCCAAGGGAGAGAATCCAAAATCCACAAAATACATGATCTTACATTAATTTATCAAAAAAAGATAATTATTCGCACTATAATGTATATAAAATAGAGGTAACGATCTCCCCAAATAAGTTAAGGAAAGGGTAAATAAAACAGCTTTATCCTACCATCAGATAATTAAAATTAACAATTCTGCTTTGTTGCAGCTGTAACTAACTGTGCCCTCCATAAAATATAGATCAGTGGTGAAATCTATTTATCTTACCACTAAAATCTGATTATTTGACTCCAAGTAGCAATAATCAGATGGTTAACTTCAAAACGCAAAAAGAAACAGTCCCTAAGGATTTCTAGGTTTAAGGTACAGATTAAGTTCGACTAAACTGTCGACGTAGTGATCATTGCCTTGATAAGAAAATTAACTAAGCTCTACATAGCTAAAAATCACGGTAAAGCAACATCCACGCCAACTTTGGCAAGGGCCCAAATGGCAATTCACTGTATGGTAAAAACTATTAATACAATTCATTTCAGAAAATATAGTTGTCATTTTAGTTGCATTTTTCATTGCGGAATCCAAGGAAAAACAAATAAAGCTATTTGAAATCATCATAAAATATTATTGTGCCAGATAATAGTTAAGTGGGGAAGTATCTATAACTTCCCTACCAAGACCTACCCCCAACCTAGAATAGCGGGGAGGTAAAATTAATCCTTGTTCACACAATCACACATAGGCTTCTCTGGTACGAAATGAGTCACTTCAAAAAGATTCATAGCTCTGCCCAGAATACGATTAATCCAGCATGGGCTACATGAGCCCCTAGTAGTTTACCAGATAAATTGATAACCATCACACTGTGATCACGCATCCTATAATACACATAGAAATATCACAGTAGAGTTGGTATTTTCGACCCCTCTAACCTGAAAAGATCAATGGAGGTTGCATATTCTCACAAACGGGTCAAACGAGTCAAATATATAAGCTACCTACAAAGGAAAGGGGTCAAAACTCGCTCAAACTGTTACTTTATCCAAAAACATCCTAAAATCATTTATTCACAAACTTATTTTATTATTGCAAGGCTATAGTTTTTGTATATGTATTTAATGTATTAAAATTTTCAATATAGACAAAAATGTTCTGTAGGAAAACCCAACCCGGCCCATCATGACCCAGCCCCCTTTGATTCATTACCTAACCTGCTCAACCAACCTATCTTTCCACTTCTAGTTGTAAGCAAACTTGAAGGACTTGAAAAAAAATTGTAAAAAGATAAACTGGATGTAATAGATGTGTTACCTTGGGGGGCCTTCTCATGAGATACATCATCGTTTTGCAGTTAAGTAAGAAAGTATTCTCATTGTAAGACAGAGAGTTCTTCTCTCCTTCTGCAGTACCAAGTTGTTTGTCATACCCGGCTTCATTGAAATATGGTTTGGAATTAAGTACAAGACCCTGGAGTGAAACAAGAACTTGAAGGATGCTAGACGATGAAGAATCCCAAACTTCATTACCCCTTCCTGACCATGTATTTAACAGGCTAAGGCAAACTTTTCCTTCCTCGTATAGATTTGGATTGATTCGCCACCCCCCTGAATGATAATACGCTGACTGCATCAATATCACAAACAATTAATAGCAGAATGATTTTAAACAAATTATACCAAAGAATAACCTGACTGTAACCGGCAGAATGAAAAGAAGGTAAAAGTGAAACATCACGTAACGGGGCAACTTTGAACTGATTATTTACAAATAGACGGTCAGTTCCGGGTGTATTTTGAATCCCTCAAATGGCAAAAAATAGGGTTACAAAAATATAGAAATAGCTAAAGAACAAACAGATAAATGGGTTGCTTGTCACCCAACATTTATAATGCAGAAAACATCAAAACCTCTTGGATCATTTTATTAGGATAAAATAATAGATTATTATTGGAAATAAAATGTTTTGTAACCCGAACTCAACCCATTTTACACCGTTATTGACCCCACTGCTCACCAGCCCTTTTTCCCACTTCTAGTAGCAAACCATGGTTCGCATGAAAATATGAAATCATGAAAAGGGAAAATATAACACAAATAGTTGCTACATTTACAGTTCCACAATTGTCCAAAATCACTTATTCTTGCAAGCTAGACTAATGGTTTTTACAAGCATTTACATGAAGAAAATGATTAGTTTGCAACAAAAAGCAAATTAAATTGGTTCAGAAATCCAATCACAAAAATGGTATATAAAAGAGAAATAGTTAAGTGCCTTACAGGTGGAACATCAGGGTATTCTGGAGGAAGATGAAAGTCAAAGAAGAAAAGACCATTTTGATAAGGTGTTCCATATGCTCCAACTATCACAGCTCTCAATAGATCCATTCTATTTTCATAAACTCTAACATAAATTCCATCTGTATACAACACACAAAAAAAACAATTAGCTGAAACCTCACAAATATGAGAAATGAGAAATGAAAAATGGAGCACTAACTCAGAAAATACCCGGCAAATTCTTTTTAAGGCTGTTCCAATCTTGTTGGACTTTTTTGAGCCATCTCCTTCCAGCGTTAGTCTGCGCATATGAACAATGTGTTACGATATAAAACGAAGTAGTAGATTGAGAAAAATTTGATATGAAGTCTTTGCTTTTCAAATAAAATAGAATAAAAAGGAAAAACGAAAACTTGGATATGGAAATAGTAGAAGCAACTAGCAATCACATTGGGAATGTAAACTGAATTAGTTTAGGGACTTTTAAGTTTCAACTTTCAACACTTGGTATTCATATCTTCAACTCATCTTTCGCATGGATTTTGAATAATTGAGAATGAAGATATCTGAAGAAGGCAATAGCAGAGAACGCACTTTTAATTTATATATGAAACTTTAACAATAAAAATTATAATTAGGTTACATATTATGTATAGTATAAACTATAAAGTATAATCAATAGCCAATTTTGTATTGTAGAGTGCCACAAAGATGAAACCCTGGTAATACCAACCCTCAAATTTTAATAACCAACATGAAATATCGTAGCACCATTAGAGCATATGGTTGATGAACTCAGAGTTTTATTATCTTGAGTAAATTATAACCTTCATCTTGAATTACCCGCTTAAGCGCATTATATCAATTAAATTTCCCAACATAACTAAGGTGATCTCGAAATCAGAAAACTTTTAAAAACACCTAATCTAAGGTCAACGTCAATGCTACTGGATCTATAAAATCAAGACTCTGATTTATACAACTATAGGAGCCCAATATCCAACAAAACACATGAATCTCTTACAAAGTTGGCGGCAAAAGCTGAATCATTATCAGTGCATAAAATGCATTGCTGTGACACTATAAGAGTTAATCCTATAATTATTTTGAGGGAACACTCTTTAAGCTATTTCATGATAAGAAGGATAATCCATGAATCCTCATGTCTTGATACCAATAAAAAATGAATTGCAAAACTAAAGATTGGTCATCTTTCGAATATCAGCATCTCGTTACTCTTTCATGAAAAAGTTCCTATAGATTGTAGGAGTGAGCCTGCCCTGACCTCTACCATCAATGTAACAGGATATCAACTAATGTTTAATTTCATTCGGGTGTCACTCATAAAATACAATCCTGCCCCTCACATGTTTTGGAAGCATAGCCTATACACATGTTCACTCTCAACTTGCATTTTTTGGAAGCATAACTACCTATATACAAGTTTGAAGAGAAGTGTGAATATATAGATAGTTGAATAAGACTATCGTGGTATTTGGCTGATCAATAGATGGAGTGGTACCCGTTACCAATGCAGCTTGGGCCCACATGTGAAGTTAAGAGACACATGTTCAATCCTTAGGGATGCCCAAATCATGTGGGTATTAAGTGAAGGTATTTTACCGGTATCATAACCCTTACGGGGTGGGATGATGGGGATCCAATGTGGTTCCGGGGACAGGGTGCCCTCCTTTACCCTTTTTTTTACACATTTGACTGATTTTTTGTTATTCTAGCTTAATTCTTTTCTGAGACACTCCACCTGTTGGTTTGGTTCCTTATGTGATGTCCCATCTTGAGACGGAGTTGCGATGCACGGTAGGTGCGAAAAGTGTTTTCATTCAGTGAGATTTCATTAAATTGAGAAAGAGTTATTTTAAAACCATTTCTTAATTATCGGGTTTTCCAAAACAATCCCTACATTTCAAGCTTCCTAAAAACTGCATAAACCATAGAATTCAAAGCTATAAAAGATCTACATAGATCCTAGATTTTGTTTTTCAAGTTAAAACTTCAGAATTCTGGAACACACAAGTTCTCCCAAGAAGAAAACCTGGTCTTCAAATGGTAACGTGCAGTATTACTTTAGAAACATAAAAATATAGAGCTTTATAGAACCAAATATGAACCACAGCATTGAACAGATAAAAACAAAAACCACCATAAACCCTAATTCTAGTTCTGCAGCACACAACAAGCCAGATAAAGTGAGTCTTGTATTGAAAGTTTCTAAGGAAGATATTGAAGCGAACTTCAAAGCATAATAAATGTGATAAAAATGTGCAACTAACCTGTCCATTGGCACCAAGATAATAATGGTCAAGAGGGTCTTTAACGATATCAAATCCTTTAAATCTGGAATTGTCAACCTCAGATCTTGGGGAGTCACTTAGTTTACTACCATTAGTGCTATGGAGTTCTGCAGGTGCATCAGATGAATTTGATTCCTTGATAACATCATGTTCCTCTCCTCTATCAGGAGCTGGTGTTTCAACAGATACACCTGCAGTGTCGTTTCTCTCCACCAATATTTCAACGTCACCTCCAGAAGCTATACTTGAATGATCGCTATTTCTTTGACCCCTTGAAAAGATTCCGCTGGCCAATCTTGTCATAAATTCAAAAGCAGCAAGAGGTATAGAAAGTGGACCATTCGTTTGGATATTTTCAGATGTATTCTCCTCCCCATCAAGACTGATGTCGGAGCCATTTTGCATCCCAAGATCCTGAAGAAAAAATATTTTGCATCAGTCATAGAGGCAACTAATAAGTGAAAAAGAGGGTGTTTGGATGTGCATTTTGATAGTAACTATGCCATTTTAAATAAGCAGAACCAGATAATCAGCTGTAAGAAAACAGGTTGCAAGATATATTGTTTGTATGTGATTTCGCCTTTTGAAGTTGTAATAATCTATGTTATCGATATCACCGCTATAGCGGTGCTATAGCGGTTATCGGTCCTCCTCCAAAAAATCAGTCAAAATATCGCTCAAAATATTGGTCCCGATATTATCGGTGAAATTTACCGATATTCCACCAATATCGGTCATAATAGCGGTGGGATAGCGGTTTTACAGGTTTTTTTATTTTTCTTTTTTTTAAATTTTTTTTTTTTTGTTCAAACTTAAACACAGCATAATAAACACTAATTTTTGCAACTATTAACACTAATCTATCAAATATTGACACTTTTAAGCTTGACTTTTGAAATTTCTATGAAGTATCAAGTATTAATTATTATATATAAACAGATATTGCATAATATTAAAATTACCGCTATCCCACCGCGATAACCGATATCTCATATATCGGTCCTCGACCGCGATAACCGATATCTGAGTATATAACATAGGTAATAATCAAATAATCATTCGTATAAATGTATAGTAAATTATGACTATTAAAAAAAATAATAAATTATATGGACCAAGAGAGACATTCTGTGAAAAGGAAAAAGCCTCCTGTGAGATGAGAGTAAAAGTCTCTTAAATAAGGTTAGATAAAGTAATTAGGAAACTTCTTTATAGACTTTTTGCAGCTAGTATGATAATGTAGCTAGCATGAAATTGACTATCCAAAAGACTGATTAATTAACAATAAAAACATTAATTAACAATAAAAACAAAGGCGCCACAATCAAATAATTGGACTAGATTAAAACTAGTCATGAGATTGAATATAGTGCTTTGATAGGAAATAATAGTAAGGCATAATCATCAGATGGCTGCTTCTACAAAAGAATATCAGGATGGATAATGAAAAAAGCGTTCTAGCATCTAAAATTAAAAAACGTGATAAAAAATATGATATTGCCCAGTACAGACATCCCGATAAATAAATAAATTAGAGAAAGAATATCATGTGCATCATAAAAACTTTAAAAGAAATGAACCTCTAGTGTCTTCTGAAGGTTTTCCATTTCGGTATCCTCGACAGTTTCCCAACTGGCTGCATCATCACTGACTTCACTTCCACCAGCAACAGAATCGTCATCATCATCACGGCCAACAACATAAATTGCTTGCGGACCAACCTGATCCCACGCAAAAGATTATATGAATGAAGACTGCTTGAAACTAACATCGCAAAAAAGAATAACCTTATTCCACAAGTACAAACAAAAGAAAACTTATAAGAATCATATATGCTTTTAATTTGTGTAATGGTGTAGAGAAAGAAAGGAATTGGCGCTGAATGACTGCTAAGAACATGAGTTTTTGAATCTTGTTAAATTTTATCATTACGAGTTGTACCAATACAAGAGTGTTTTCTTTCTAATTAATAAGAAACACAATATTCCTACACAATTCCCAATAACTTTAAAGAAATTCCAAGCTTCAGAATTCCTAAGAAGCTAATATCTTATTCAACAAGAATAATAAGGGATTATTGTAATAAGGATATTATAGGGAAGTATTTACCAAAATTATATATGATGTTAGTAGGATATGCTAGCTTTTAGCTTGATTTGTTAGGTTAAGACTTTAAGTAGTGTACTTAATTATCTTTTATGTTTCCTAATTCTATAAAATTTAGAGCTCTAGAATGTTGCCATGTGGTCCAACATCACAGTGACATAATACGGACGCTTAATGTCATGTTGTGTAGCCAATGAAGTGGTCATTTACAATGAGCTTTAATAGATATCAGCATTTTCTTGGACAATGTCGATTGTTTGATTGTAATTTGCATATCTTACACAAAAGAGGCTCATTTTGGTACTAAAATACCCTTCTTGTGTGAGGATGGCAAGATTTAGATTACTATTTTTCTAACAAAAGTTAATCTGTGGATTTTTCATTGATTATTTAAAAACAAACAAAAAAGTGTGTGCAATTCAACCCAGCCTGTTTCAGCCCGCGCTAAATATGGCCTATATTGACCAATCACCCAACCCGTCCAACCGAGCCATCTTGCCACCTTTATCTCGCAGCATAATATTCAGGTATCAGAAAATAAATTTAGAGAATGCTAAATAGAATAATGGGCCTACGTTTCGGATATATGAGACAGCTTACCATTGATACCATTCCGTCAGCCCAAGTAACTTCAATATCACCATTTCTGAGCCCTGTAATATTTCCGACCCAGGAGAGGTCTGAGAAGTTGGTTGGTAAATCTCCTTTGACAAGCTCTGCCACATTCTCACTACCACTAGCACCTGAAGAAACAGATGGCAACCGAACAACTACATCCCCGTAACAATAATCATAATCTTGATGCCCTTCAAGCTCATAAACACTTACAACCTCCTCTTTATCAAATTCTCTAGGGTCTTCTGCTCTAGCAACCTGCTTTAACCACCTCACACAAGCTGTGCGTTCTTTTGCATTAACACTTCTCACAACCCCCACACGGCTGATCTCACCACTGTCATCATCATTGCCATCACTCGGTTTTTCCACCACATATTGTTCAGACACAAATTCATGATCTCCAGGGTTCTCAATAGGTATCAAAGAAATTGAATCCAATTCACGTTCTATGGTTCCATCCTGCCACGCTACATCAACTCTTGTTTTTGTATTGATAATTTGGAGGGCCTTTTCAAACTGTTCCTCTTTTTTCCGTGACCTTTTATCCCTCTTAACCACAACCTTACGAACCTTTTTCCGGTGTAAAGGCCAATTTTCATGAGCTGGCACTTTTGAAACAGTCAATGAGCTACTGCATGGACTAGTTTCAACTGAAGGGTCAGAATTCTTGGTGGACTCCTCATCATGAACCACTTCCGAATCACTCTCAGATTTATCCACGGAACTTTTGCCACGACAATCTGTAGAGTTCGGTTTAAGTGATGGAAGAAGACACCAATCACCAAGTTGCCAATTTGCATGTGCAAAACAGGACAATAACCTTAAGTTTTTAGGGTTCTGCTCCTCCGACGGGGTTATTGAAGAATCTGGCCCATAGCCCGCAGAAGCAATCCAATAAACGAATGCTGAACCCACTGTAACATTTGTTACGATTCCTTCCAATCGTGAAGCTTTCCACAGCCCCGATACCCATCTAGAATTCTTAAACACAGATGAGGAACTGGCCTTTACTCTCTGACCCGGATAATACGGAAAATGTGCATCTTCTAGAAGATTCTTGCGGACTGGTTTGAGCCGCAGTGGGTCGGCCTTAATAACTTTGCAAACAGAACCATCACCGAACATGACTGTTACATTATCAAGTACATCATCTATTCGACCCAGCCATGGGCCAAAGACAACATAATCACCCACTTGAAAGTCCCTCACACGCTTTAAATCTTTTGAAGAGAGATTATTTATGCAAGTTCCATCAATAGTTGCTAAATCAATAGATATATTGACATTAACCACAACACCCACTTGCCCTGTTGCATTGGAAGCAGCAGCAACATAATCTCCATGTAAGAATCCTCGGTCAATAACTGTGACGTCATTAAGACTTTGGGTCGTTTCTGATTCATCCATCCAAAGCACTCTAACATGATCAGCAGGAAGTGGTATGCTCTCATCATCATCCTCATCGTCATCATTATCAGTATTTTCAGTAGCAATTTCATTTAAATCTTTGTTATCATCCTCATTGGGACCCTCTGCTTCAGTTTCTTCATTCTCATCATCTTCATCATCACTGGAGCTATCTGAGTCCGAATCACCCGCAACTTCAGTCACTATCCCAGTCTTCCCTTCGGTTTTGCTAATTACAACATCTTGTCGGTAAATATACGTTGTTGCCCCTGGGTGACTGCCCTTCTCCTCTATATTAGCCATGGAAGACGAATCATCCGGATCATAACCATCTTCTGTATCTTTATGAGCATCAAAATCCAGTTTGGATTCCATCTACAAAATATGGAAAAAGAGGATATTAAATACTAGGAAAACGGCTCTACAGAAAGAGTTGGTATCGTCATATATAAAGGATATGCATATGAGAATGAGAGAAAACACTTGAAAGAAAAACAAAATAAATCCAGACGAACTCATGTGACGCCTTTAGTTCAGTTTGAAATTATTCTTTTTTCTAAATTGGGCATTAGGAAACAACAGACAAACAAGCAATATTGCTAATTAAAGTAAAATAAGCAGTATTGCAACTATAGTTACTGAAACTGAAAACCTTCAGAAGGCACTAGCCGTTCATTTCTACTCAGATACATTTTAATATCATTGTTGTACTATACATATCTTAGAAGCAGGCAACCTGGTTCGGGTTATAACAATTCTTTAACCTTACATTCTCTCATGTTTTTAATTTTCCGTTCAATTATGGTGATAACTAAATCAGAAGAATTGAGCAAGAAGCTGTTGTAAGAGAACTAACTTTAATTTTTCAAATCGCAATAATCACTTTCAGATATCAAATCCAGACAAATATTAGTCTATTACAAACATTCGTTAATACTATTTAAAATGAATGCAATGCAAGAAGGTGTTTTGGATTGCGTTTTGTGGGAGATTATCTACTTAAGGCGTTACGCAATGCAAATAATCATAAAACAGTGTTAGGCAAAAACATCTTAAAATGAAGGTGATTATATATTAGGAAAACAAAAAAAACCCGCAAATTACGATATGCAAATGCAATCAAAGACAGCCTTAATTCCCATTACTACTTGTTAACTAGGGTTTCATATAAACAAAATATACCTTTAAATTGAGGCAGTCAGATGAGTATCAGATTTTGGGGATATTAAAACCTGGATAATACACATTCAGATAACAATTATTATAAATAATAAATTAAACAACAGCTCAACAACAAGATAATAAATTTATAAAAAAAAAAAAAAATTTATTCAATATTTGAATCGATAAAGCAAGAAATCAGCTGCTGCTACTTTAAATTTACACACACACACACATATATATATACACACATTAATTAATGATAAAAAAAAAAAGGAAAGGAAGAATACAGATAGAATGGAGAAATCGTGTACGCTAATGAATGAAGCAAGTAATATGTACATATACATATATACATAAATAAATATATAGATATATAGATATTTGCCTTGAACGCAACGAATCTCTTACCTTTAATAATAATTAAAATTAATATTATTATTATTAAAAATATATATTGATTGATTGATCGTGAAGACGAAGATGAAGAAACAAAGTAATAAAAGTAGAAGAAGCTCAACAATTGCGGTGAGGCTATATTTATTTATTTTTATTTTATTTTTACTTGTGTTGTATCGTATGTACTATGTATGAGAGCCAATTTTTTCTTAGTATTAAATATTTTCATTTTCTTTTAATTTATTTATTTTGTCTAAAATGTGAGTAAGAAGTACTGCAAACTTGTCAGAATCATGGGATGTCACGAAATACTTGAAATTATATAGAAACATCTAAATGAACTAGTACTTGCACATGTACAAGAATCATTTATGAATGAACAATGTACTAATATGTTATTACAACATTCATCCCATAAGAGAGCATACAGGTCTGAGACCACGTGAATTTAAGTCTATTAAGGAAGTGCTAACAAATGTTATATCCCTAAACCTAGCTAACAAAAGATGCGCGAGCATTTCTTGATCCAAGCCTCCTTGCTCTATCAGATCCTAGTTCTGGATCCTTTGATTCACCTGATTACCTGAAAAGTATACTAAAATATGTCAACACGAGATTGGTAAGTTCGTAGGTTATTGTACGAAAGAACTAGTAATGAACATGGAAACCTGTCGATTCTTTATGAACATAAAAGTTTTGTACAATAAATATGAGCATAGAGTTACATATCAAATGTCTCGAACACACAAACAATGAACGCAATCACACATAATGTACCTAATGCACACACGGCCAGGACTAGTACTAGGAACGTATCCCAAGGGCACTATTAACGGGTCCCATGAACACAGGCCGACTTGGTACCAAGGAATGAACATGTACAAGTAACTTTAGACAAACAGCTCAATAAACAGTAAATATTGTACATAATGAACATCAACCGACAAAACTGTTAGAAAATCATTTGTATACTTTTCACCGCAAAACATGTAAAAGATGGGCTACAAAACTCACCTGACGAAATGTACAAGCACAAACAATCTAGTACAATGATCTTGAACAAGAACAGCCAATGACAGCCTACAGTATGCACACGTACAGTCCAAATGCCTCACACTGCCATAATTCACACAGTTTGAACTTAATTGCACATGTCTATGTCCTATACTAGTGTCTTAAGAAATATCATTATGCTCTGTTTAATGTCAATGTACGTTATGACTTATTTATTGTCGTATTATTTGTAATTAACTTAATTGTACTTGTAAAATACTAGTAATATTCATGACTTGTCAAATGTACGTATGAACGCTCATTTTAGCTATCTTATTTTGAAAACACTTTTACGAGTTTTTAAGTTGTAATTCATTATTTAGAAAAATGTCCGTTTATACAATTCTTTTTAAAAGTCAACTCTTAATTCGTCGAATAAATGGTAACTCGTCATTAGGTCTACTTTAATGTCACTTGATATATATATATCATTTGATTAAATGTCCAATATGTATCTATGCTTATATGTCCTTAAATCTATTTGTTATGACTTGTTATAATGTCCATCCAAGTGTCACTTTACGTATGTCAATTGTCATTTGCGCTCAATTAAATGTCCAATTTAACGTTTTTAAATGTCATGTGCACTTATATATGTATGTCCGGTTTACTTATCCTAATTTACTCAAATCAAAATTTATTATTAAAATTCCAAATGACAAAGACACGATGAAAACCCGCAGATGAATACTTGGTACAAAACGAGAAGGCACCCGGACACGCAACACTCGAAAATAAAATCACTAGCGAAGAATTGGGCCAGAGGATAGTAGCCCATGAAGATGGGTCACGGCATAGAAGCCCCAAACACACACACATACACTGATATGATTTTTGAGTACACACACTAATAATATACATGCACACGATATAATCTGCGCATACATGCACTCATACATCAATATACAAACAAAAATACAAAGAACAGAAAGAAGAAGAAAGAAAGGAAGAAGAAGAAACAGAAAAACTCGACCCTCACTGAGAACTCCTACGTGCTGACATCAGCATGGAGTTCTCGACTTCCACGTGCTAACGTCAGCACGTAAGAGTCCGAAAACCCTAACCCTATAACTGAGGAACGCGAAGAAGAAGAAGAAGAACGTTGACCGGCGTTGACCATTGCGTATATGTCCTACGCGGTCTCAAGGATAAAAGCTCTTGACACAAAGAAGAAGAAAAACAAGATTTCGAGACCATAGCATCAACTGCAACATGAATCCATCACAAATCTAACCGATTTATGTTTATATTTTCGAGTTCTAGCATTTTCGAGCATATACATGTTTATAAATCCAATTTATAATAAATATGAGTATGTAATTTCATAAAGAAAACGATTTAGCGTTAATCCCATTAAAGATCCTTACCAATATTTGATGAACAAGAAAGAAACCTAAAGAGAGAGAGAGAGAGAGATAAGAAGGTAGAGAGAGAAAGTAAATGGTGAGAATGAGGGAGAGAGTGGGAGAAAACTAAGGCTTTTGAACCCCAATTGCAAGCTTTGACCCAATTTGACCCCTTTGTTGACTTCGTTTGACCCGACTATTACTAGAGACTCGATGCTTGACAAAACTTTTTAATGGCGCGGTTAATTGTACTTTTCGATGACTTTCTAATGACTACAAATATGACTATGTTGATTATATGAAAATTTCATTTTGTTAATTTTTAGTCTTTTACAATTTATTGGCATTCCTATAGACAACTAGTAATTCCTTTCGTTCTCGAAATCTCGTACTTACTTTCCAAACACTAAATGTACTTAGAACATAAATGAACATCACTCGCTTAAATTTCAGACATAATGGCACCCGCACATGGACTTAAATGACTTTCTCTGACTATATGGACATGTATAACAGAAAAGTACAGTTGGCGAGACGCTCCGACAACGGCTGTCACAAATACTTATATCTATACTATCTTATAAAAATTCTTCCTACCCCCTACCCCCTACCCAACCCTATTTTTAGAAATGTTGAAAAATGCGAAAATACCAAATTATCCTCACTAATTAATGTTCCCTATTAAAATCTAACTCATCTGTCATAAATTCAAATTTGTCCATTCTCCCTCTCTCTCTCTCTCTCTCTCAACCCATCCAACCATTCTCTCAAAAAGAACCACCAACACCGGAAACCCACCGAAAAACACACCACCATTACCAATTGTATCCGCCGCAACGCGCGGGTACATGCTAGTCTAAAACTAAATATTTTTATTCATAATGGCAAACTATCATACTCTTATTTACAAAAATACTTGTATACAAATGCTTAGTAAGACATTCAAAACAACCCCTTTAATCCACCCCGCAAATGTGAGGAGAAGGATTCGAACTCTTTGGTGAGAAACCTCAAGTTCAATGACCTTACCAATGACCCACAAACCCCATTGGCTTTATATCTACTATGCATGTAGAATTTATAGATAATAGATATTATGAAAATATATACCTCCAAAAAAAGACACAACAAAGTTAGTAAAAATTGTTTTAATATGATTATGATATCACTAAATAAAAAAGGATTTTGTAACACTAATATGAATAGAAAGTAAATACTTTATTGACGAAATGAAATTACAAACTTGTTTACACTTCATCTAAAATGGAGTTTTTAATATAATTTAGGATATGACCTTCTTTATACGAACTCCTTGAGTCCTTGCTTGCTTCATACTTGCGATAAAGCAACATAAAGTTATTTATTGCGAAAATTTGAATTTTTTCTATACAATCCAACTTGCGACAAAGTTTGTTCTTAATTTTTGTTAATAGTCACTGATGCAAAAACAAACACTAGGAGGATAATGACTTAGTTTGAACTTAAACATTATTCTTTGTTAGAGCATGTTTTGTGACCGTCGCAATACAATTCTGTAAAAGGGCTTCATACGAACCTCAGGTTGACCTCGTTTCAACATATATGTGATACGAAGTTCGTTTGGGCCAAAGCCCAAACGAAGTTCGTTTGAGGAATGTCATA
>JAOXNX010000033.1:7608354-7618359 GCA_028566075.1 Solidago caesia
TTACAAGGTTTGAATCTTAAAAGCAAAGGTTGGAATAAAAATTAAACAACAAATGTGACATTAGAAAGATTAACTTCCATAAATGAATACTCACGCGACGTGGCGGCGATGGTGGTAGTGACGGCGTGATGGTGGCGGCGAAGGTTAGTGGTGGTGGCGATTGTTGGTGGTGGCGGCGGCGGCGACGAGTAGTGTAGATTATTGATGTAAAAGGGATAGTGTAGTTATTTTAGAAATTAAAGGGTAGAGTTGTAAATTAATTTCATTAAGGGTATATCGGGTATTCAATAGAATCATAGATAGTGTTAGTTATATTAGTAAGAGCATTTTAGATATTTCAAAGGTAGAAAGTTGAAAAAAGAGGGATGGGTATTTTGTTTTATAAGGGAGTAAAGAAGATATATATATATATATATATACATACATCAGTATTAATGCCCGTACGATTGATTATATATATTATACGATTGAATATTTGTGTAATGAAAATAAAATTTGAACATACTCCATCACATGCATTTGGTCTCTCCAATAGTAGCCTAATAGTAAAAGACATGTATCATAAAAGTATTGGTCAAGATCTAATTTTACTTGTGATATTGGTAATAATATCCACATACTCACCTATACTGACAGATTTTGAAGTTTTTAGTAGGGGGCGAAAGTCACGAGACCTAGAAACATTTTACCTATCGTTATGTTTTGGGTATTCTTTTTGGGTTGACGTTCCGGTTCGGTTCGAATAAAAAAATAATAACACTAAAAATTTAAGTAATATTCAATCTAAGTAATAAAAAAATAATAACACTAAAAATAATCGAGTAATTGATAAACAAAAAAGTTAAGTTTTTTTTATTGTTTGGAATTCGTAGGCTGAGCCAGAAGGGCAAAGGGGATGGATCAACATTTCAACAATCAAATGTTGGGGTTATGGGCTTAGGCAATTAGGCTATCAAATGGGTTATGGGCTACAAATATTAAAATGAATAATTATTAATGAAAATTTATCAAAAATATCAAATGAACTGTATTAAAAATAAATAAGGGAGCCAAAAATTTTAAGAAAAATAATCAGCGGCGGCTTGGGTCCCTATAAGGATCCACCCCTGCCGGAGTGCCGGCCTTAGTATTAGCGTAATGACGTACAATCGTACATGCATGTAATAAACACATAACGCAATACTAGTTTGCCGTACGGATGACAAGGAGGTAGAAATGTTGATGTCTTCATGGCAGGTGAATGCCGCAGTTAAAAGTAGTAAGAGACCAGATGTATAACAAACTTCGTTCAGTAATCAATATGGATTGGACACGACTCATTTCTAAGTTCACTGATCAGTTGAGCATATTATTTATGCGAAATAGCCATAATCATCTTTCACATTTTAAGCTTTATCATGCAAGATATTTACCATGTAAAAGTCATAATCAGTTTACCCAGAGGACTAAAACCTAGTCATACTTAGAACGAGTAGAATCCATGTATTAGCATTATATTCTTGGCCAATTTTTAAGCATATCAAATTAGCCACGTATATCATTACTTTATTTTTTATGAAAAATGTTAAATGTATGTAATTTGGTGGGCCTACAAATATGTCTAAAAATCTGGTGTCAACATATACAGATCAAAAATTAAATTAAGAGAGAATGAGTGGAATCCATCTGTTACCAAATTAGTTACATATAATTTTTTTGTAAGACTGGAGTATATATGTGACTAAGATGGTAGACTACAAATATGCTTAAAAATTTGGTATTGACACATGACAAATCAAACGTTAAGATTAAGAGATAAATTGAGTGAAATCCATTGTATTAGAATTAGATTTTTAGTCGTGGTTTTAAATCTATCAAATTAGTCATACATCCTTGGTCCTTTCTTATACACCATTGCAATTGAAATTTCTACAAAATGAAATATATCAACTAAATAGGATTTTGTTAAATATAATCGACAGAATGCACAAGTAATACATATTTAAGACCAATCCATCAATAGATGGAGTGGTACCGTCATCATGTGACCACATGAGCCCACGCATGAAAGCTATTAGTCACAGGTTCGAAATTTGCCAAAGGCAAATAGAGAAACTATATCTTTTGATTCATGTGTAATAATGGTGACTTACCGGACATGAATTCTATGCGGTATATCTTGTGATACATGAATTTTATGCAGTATACGCTCCGAGACCAAAGGGTTCCCACCCATTTATCATTTTTACATATTTAAGTGGTGGTTATACCTAGGTTTTTATTTTTCATATCTCAAATGTGATGCAGTTTGATTTGATATCTGCGGTTTTAAATGTGTTCCAAAAGTATACAAACAGACTTTATAGTTTGTTCTGTAAAACAAAGACTGTCTGAAAGAATATATTTTTTACTTTATTTGATTTGTGAAAACCATCTACATTAAAACTGCATAAAAATAAAAAAACTTAATTTCGTGATCAACAAATTAACTATTGAACTCTTAGTCAACAACCATAAATCAAAGTTCCTGAAACTTTATTAAATAACTCCGTTAACAAACATAAATAAATAAGCAAGCAAATCAATCCAACCCTAAACACTACAAAGATGGAAACAAAGAGGCTGATGCGGGAATGATGGAAACAAAGAGAAGCTAGCAGATCCTAGCCTGGTGGGGGTGTGGCTGGCACAGGTGTCCACCGGAAATATTGGCCAACAGGTTACAGGCGGTTCAATAATTCATGTTTTACTTTTGTAAACTGCCATATCTGCGGTACTTCTTACGGAGTATTGCAATTTAAGCTGCTGTTTTACGAGTGGCCATGGGCTGCTTACCTGCTGCCATATCTGCCGGTGCCGGTGGCCATGGGCTGCTCTGCAACTTTTGGGAGAGAGGGGGGGCGTTAAAGCTTAGAGAGTATATTTTTGGGTTGAAGATAAGATGGGTTTTTTGTTTTGTGCAAAGCAAGAAGACATGGTACCGAAGCTTCTTATTTAACATTAAAGAAGGTAATATTGTGTCTTAAGTCTTCTTCTAAACAAACTATATTATAGCTAAATGTATAAGACCTTTTGCAGATCTTATTTAAAACAAACAAACACAACCTTAATGTACAACCCATTAATGAATGAAATTCTTTAATATTGTCGTAGGCACTTGACAACCGTTATCATCAAACAGGTGGAGCTACTTTGGTAGTAGGGGGCACGAAGGGGCTTGGACATCTCCAAACATCACAAGGCATTTAGTGTACATTCACTGCCAGAAAAATTGTAATCACCAATGGTATTAACAGGCATAAAATCTATTGTTAACTTTGTATTTGTTAACCAATTTGCCAACAGATTGTTGTTGGGAGAAACTCCAATTACAATTACAGCCACCACATATCAACTATAACAATTCATGTTTTACTTTTATAAAAAACCTGCCATATCTGGGGTACTTCTTACGGAGTATTGCAATTTAAGTTACTGTTTTACAAAAATATATACAAGTATATCTGATGTACCTTATTGTATGAACAAGATATTATTGATAGATATGCACATCCGCGTGTGTTTCTTGCTTGGGTAATTTCATTCTAAGCTTGTTTTATCAGGATCTTTAAGTTTTTGTCATAATCCTCTCAGTAATATTTGATAAGATCTGCAAGTCAATTAAATAAGACTCAACATGAATAAAGTAACAAATGTCATATGTATCTTTGCCCTAAGATCAAATGTCAAGAAAAGTGGAAGTATTTATTATTTATCAAGTGAATTAGCAAAACAATTCAGGTAGTTTGCCGACTGGGGCTCCAATTCAATAATGCTAATCAACTATTAAATGCACGCAAAATATGGTGTATGCAGATTGGACATGATCATCAAACTCATGCTTATTCTCCATTCCAACTTTAATAGAACCCATTCCCATATTGGACAACTAACCAAAGTACCAAACATCACCTAATTGTTTAAATCATGTATATTGTTGATATGCGAGTAAATCCCAGATGAAGATTAGTCGGCACTCAGCAGTAATGTTAACCAATGTCTTAATCAGTTAATTGAGTAAAAATCTTCAACAACATATGCAATTGTATGCTATAACAAATGTCAAATACACCGATAAGAATCAGATAAAAATGACCTGGTTTTTTCGCCGTCTAATCTATCACATGATGCACTTGTAAAACTACTATAGTAATGCATAGTTTTCCAACAAGGAAAGCATCAGTTATACCATTTAAGGAAGACAGGGAAACACTTATCTCTCAATGTAAGATTTCAGAAGCTTCAAGCGTTGTAAATGTTCAAGTTTATCCTTGTTCCACACATAACGATGTAAGAAGATAGAAAGATCTTTGTTTACTTCCCTTGCATTCAGGAACTCATAAAGTGCATTCTGAAACTTTTTATCCAAGCCCCTGAAAGAGCCACAGTATTTAGAGCATATTAAAGAATAGATTTGGTAAGGTCAGGTCAGGTAACCTGTCAAAACAGGTAACTTTTTTGAGCAGGTTGAAACGGGCCGGCCTGGGTAAACGTAAACTACTATCTTAAGAAGTTAATCACTCTATGATTTTTCTTGGGACATTTCAAGATGGGACTTCAAATTTTCAAGAGCAGAAGCTGGTGATTAAAATGGACGACAATAAAAGAACAAACAAATTAATGTAAAATATTTACCTGAAATCAGGACCCATATAGGGCCGAGATAATGTTACATCGAGCCCAATTACATAAAACTTCTGAATCTCCAAACGTTCTGGCCAAGCAGAGCAAACAAATTCCAGAATGTTGCCTCCTCCACTTTTTGATATATCAATTAGTAAACTGATGTGCAGTTGAGGATTGGGTTCAGCATTTTCACCCCTCGGGTTAGGAGATACAGTGGCATAACCATCAAACATTGTAGCTTCAATTTTAATATTTTCATTAAGTGCAGACCTACCCAACAAAGTAACAAACTGCTCTCCGGGTCTATCTTCCACCATAAACGCATTGAACTTTTTGTCAGGCTGCAATCGGTTAACATGACGTCCATCAAATACAGCAACTTTTCAAAAAGAAATGAATTTAAATACACACACTCATATAGATATTCATATAGATATAAAAACATTGTACACTCAAGCATACTACACTTACATACACACAAATAATGTATCATATTCTGCCAGAGATCTTTCTGGAAGCAAACTCTACTCCCGAATAGAGGTATGATTGTTTACATCCCACCTCTCTCATACCCCACCTTTGACAGGATAAGGTATTGTTTTTGTTGCTGTTGTTGTTAAATTAAGTCAATTGGAATTTGGATGTGCACATAGTATTACAAATCCTAATCTATCTGCCAAGGCATTGCATTAAATATAACTTTTCAACGAAAAAGTAATGCTCCAGACTTCATTCTATATAACATAAGATATATAATATTTAATTTTAACCAGGGTAAATCCCTTTACCCAAAAAAAAGATATATAATATTTTGCGTTACGTGATCAAACACTAATATGACCCGAACTTAAAACATGATCAAAAGTGATGACTAGTCAAAAAATCTATTTGGTTTTTTGCTGCGAATAAGCCAACTAAGAAGCACGAATGAAAACACAAGTTTTGGCGCGATTTTAGTTACATGAAAACGTCAAGTAGAATGGCTTGTGGAAATAGCTTTTTTTGGTGCAAAGTTTAGTGTGCACAAGATGTATGGTCAAATCTTGGGATCGAAACTTTTATACTCACAATTTTCCAAAGTAAGGGTATGAGTGAGAGTTTATTAGAACGCTGTATGTGTCATTTTAGAGACACAAAGCCACAAAGGGTTCAAAGGATTCGATCCTCACCCTGCAAAATGGCCAGAAACAACCTCATTACCTTAGAGTAAGGTAAGTCTCCATATCTTGTGGAAGATGGGATTGGGTACGAAAGTACAATTATTGTTGTTGTATTTATGTGTGTATATATATATATATATATAAAGGGGATAATTTATATGCTTCGGAAGCATATTAGCTAGGTGTTTCCCCTCACAACAATTTTAAATAATGGATATAATGTGCATATTTAGCGAACTTCAAAGTAGAAAATGAAAAAATTTTATTAATGAATTTGGTAGAAGCATTGTAAGTTATTCCCATATATAAATACAAATTGTACAACTTGTAAAGAAAGGAAACAATAATGAAAATAAATGAAAACCTGATGAGGAGGGGCGTAATCTGACTCGAAATCGATCTCGTCAGTAAGCATGCGAACAAGATTAGATTCAAATGGTGACTTCTTATTGTTTAGTGATCTTGTTGATGATGTGGAAAATGAATTTGAGGGAAGAAGAAGATGATGAAATGGTGGTGGTGGGTTGGTTTTAGAAATTAGGGTTTTAGCCAAGGAGATGTATCTTCTTGATCTCCCAAATATCCAAACCATTGCAACTGTATTTGCTAAAGTAATTAGTTCCCTGATATAATTTTCTTACTCCTCTAAGGACTAAGGTTATAAATTGTCCGGATATTTTCACACCTTAAAAAAAAAAGGTAGTGATCCATACACCACCTAGTTTTAACCGTACACCACCAAACATGTTTCACAGTATTGTACAGTACAACACCCTAAAGTGGTGTACGACTAAAAATAGGTGGTGCACGGATCACCACCCTAAAAAAAGGGTTAAATTATATTTTTCGATCTTGAACTTGGCCCGTTTTGTACTTTCAGGCACTAAACTCAAAAAATTACAAAAACAGTCTTAAAGTTGGCAATTTTTTTGCATTTTTGGTCCATGCACCTAACTCTGATACATTTTCACCGTTAACCTCCCCACGTGAGAAACGCGTGGGGGTATTTTCGTCTTTTGCAAATCCAACTTATTAAAATAGCCTTATCTTCTTCTTTGGCTTATCTAGTTCAAATCGCTCCAAATCCAATCACCACCACCAACAAATCTGAGATGCACCAGATCCAATATCAAAGTTATACACACATATAAATATCTATATCTCAAATTTATATCTCATAGATATATAAACTATGTATTTGTATCTACATCTATATTTGTATCTCTATCATCTATATATTAAAAACCAATCTATACATGCATCCATCCATCCATTCGACAAACTCATCGGAGAAACTTAACGGAAAATATATGAACCATCGGATGTGGGTTTGAAAGAGAGGAGAGGGAGGTTGTGGTTCGATTCAAATTTCTTGCCGGAGTTACAACAAGAGTTGGTGATGGCGGTAGCAAGAATCCACAAAACGAAAAAAGAAAACCCACAAAACCAAAAAAATCCACAAAACCTGAATAGCATCAGAGCTAGCTATCGGTTGTGGTTTTGTTTCTTTACTTGCCGTCGACCAAGAATCCACACAACCCAAAAAAGAGTCTTAATTGTTTTGATTTCTTGGTAATATTACGAATAGGATTTTTTATTAAAAAAAAAAAACTTACAAGAAAACAAATTAAAGAGGGTGGCCAGTGGCAGGTGGTTTTTTTCCGGCGAGAAACCAAAGGGGGAGGCCGGGTTGAAAAGTTTTTTCCTGTAAAAGGCTGCAGCGGTGGTTAGATCTTCCGGCGAGATTAAGATCGAGAAGAGAAGATGGGTTAGTTTTCCAGACGAGATCGAGGGGAAACATCTGTTTTTGTTGTCCGTCGTTGGTTAGTTTTCCGGCGAGAGCCAAAGGAGGGCGGGGTTGGAGGTTTTTCAGATGGCAGGCAACAGCGGTTGTTGCTTAAGAGGGGGGTGCCGGCGGTTACTTTTTTCCGGCAAGATTGAGGTAGAGAAGAAAAGGATGAGAGGAGATGAAATGATTTTTATTTTTAGATAGATAAATTTGTGTTTCAGATCTATATGTATATATATGTGTGTGTTATGGTGAGAAAAAAAATGTGTTTCAGATCTATATGTATAAATTTGTGTTTCAGATCTATTATTTGATGGGGAAGAAAGGTGGCAAAAGACGAAAATGCCCTCACATGTTTCTCACATGGGCAACTTAACGGTGGAAATCGTAACAGAGTTAGCCATTGTCCTGAAAGTGCAAAAAAAAGCCAACTTTAGGACTTTTTTTGTAATTTCTCGACTTTAAGTCCTGAAAGTGTAAAACGGGCCAAGTTCAGGGACGAAAAATGTAATTTACCCTAAAAAAAAAATTGTAGGCGGACGAAAAATGTGTTTGACCAAAACTTTGGTCAATGTTGATGTCATAAAAAAGATCCAAGAGTGGAAAAGCAAGATTGAAGTTTAATCAAGTGTCCAAATTTCTTCATATATTTTTTATTTTTTATTTTAGTGTGTTATATTTGATATAATATAATTAGTAGTGACATTTTGTTTATGATCTTGGCCCCGACAACAAAATACCAAGGACCGGCCTCTTCCAAATATTCTGAACCTGTGAAACCAAAGGCTATTGGACCTTAAAAATAAAAACAAAACAAAAAAAATCACTTTTTTCGATCGGATGAAAGATCGAAAAAATAGTTTAAATAACATAATTAATTAAGTAACACTTTTTGTAACATGCCACATCTTTTATATTATTAAATTTTCCACACTCTACTTATCACCTTTGCTATAACTTCAAGTAACCTCGGCAATATCACCAAAATTAAATAAATAATAAAAAAAAGAAGTGATATATACAACGCAAATTTTTTGATTTATTATGATTTTATCTTTATGATATAAGCATATAAGACATGACTAGCTTCGGATGTTAAAATAAAATAGTTAAACAAAGTAGTTTGTTACAAATAAATTTTTGTATTTTTGTATTTTTGTTCTTATATATGTAAAATGTTCAGACATATACTAGCATGGTACCCGCGCAATGCGGCGGCGACGACGGTGTGGTGGTGGCGGTGATTAGTGGTGATGGCGGGGACTATTGGTAGAGGTGTCGAGTGGTGTAGGTTGATGTAAAATGTAATTGATGTAAAACGTGGCAGTGGAGATATTTTAAAAGATAAAGGTTTAAGGTGTAAATAAGAAGATAAGGGTTTAAGGTGTAAATTAGTTCATTAAGGGCAAATTAGGTAATTTCTTATAACTACTTCCAAAAAGGGGGTTCATTAAGGGTAATTGGGTCATTTCGCATATCTTTTTTTCAACATTTTTCAAAAATAAAAAGGGTTAGAATTTTTATAAAGTAGTACTAGCATGGTACCCGCGCAATACAGCGGCGATGGTGGCGACAGCGGTGTGATGGTGGCGGTGATTGGTGGTGATGGCAGGGATTATTGGTAGCGTTGTCGAGTGGTGTAGGTTGATGTAAAATGTAATTGATGTAAAAGGTGGATATTTTAGAAGATAAGGGTGGGTGTAAATAAGAAGGTAAGGATTTAAGGTGTAAATTAGTTCATTGAGGGCAAATTGGGTAATTTCTTATAACTCCTTCCAAAAAAGGGGTTCATTAAGGGCAATTGAGTCATTTCGCATATATTTTTTTCAACACTTTCCAAAAATAAGAGGGGTTATAATTTTTATAAAGTAGTACTAGAAATGTACCCGCGCGATGCGCGGTCTTGAATGTATTTTAAAAATAAATAAATTATAGTGTATATGAAATTCGTAAACTTCATTTAGTACATGGATCAAAAGGTGATGGTGGTCGGCAGCCGGTTTCGCCGACTGCCGGTTATAGATTGCATAACACACGGGTATATAAAAATGTGTTTATTATTATTGCTAGAACATTTAAAATTGATTATTTATTTAATATAAAAATAATATATAGTTAATTAATATATAAATAATATAAATATAAATATTAAATGATAATAAATGATATGATAAATAAAGAAATGTTTAAAAATTTTGAAAATTAAGACACCCTCCATTTGATTTCACTACTAGAAAATCTAGATTTTCCAAGGAAGTTTTTTCAAGGAACTAGTGTCTGAAACACCCGACTATTTTTTTTCTTTTCTTTTTTTTAACGTTATTACGACATCCACGTCATACCTTTAATTTCAATAAAACATATATATTTAGAAATCCTTTATTTCCAAATACAATTATTTGAATCAAAATA
>JAOXNX010000033.1:7824545-7835101 GCA_028566075.1 Solidago caesia
TTTTAAAATTTTTAAGATGGTTCACATAACCAAATAGAAGTTTCACATGCACTTGCTCACCTAAACATGCCTTATTTCTCCTAAATATCTCTTAATCGAAAGATTAACTTAATTAATCGCGATTAAAAATATCGTAAATTTTACGGATGTTACAATTCCTCCATGTTGGTTCGTGATCGTTAGATGGTTTAATTAAAACATTAAGCAAAAACGTAATTGAAAATTAAGAATACAAAGTCATTTTCAATGAAATTCTTTATTAATAAATAATCAAAGAATTACAAGAAGTATTGCAGAATACAGGATTAAATAACAAATACTAATCCTAAATACTTCTCATTGACTACAGATTCTACTCATAGAAATCTAATAAGTTCTTACACAAAGAACTGCTGATGGGATCAACTGATGAATAATATTTAGAACACATTTGTAAAATATTATTCTTGGATGAATCGACACCTTAATAATGAGGGTATGTACCCCTTTATATAGGAAGTATGCAGGTTTGCATTTGGAAGAGATAGTATATGCGTCACAATGTCATTGGACCGATATATTATTCCTCGGACCTTTTTGTCGGACCTACCAACTCTGACATGAAGTGACATATCAGATCTTGTGGTTAGATATTTGTCGTTGTTTTGAGTTCATAAGCGACAATGAAGACTTCAAGAATGTTGATACTTCAAAATCTTCTAAGTCTTTTCATGTAAGCTTCTATCATCAGCAAGTATCTGTAGAACTTCTGCTGATGAATCTTCGATTGTATCTTCAATAGATCTTTAGTTTACAAAGTTATTTCCACTAACTGTTGATGACTCTTTTATCAACTATCTTCTTTGAATTCAGCTGATAGTATACTCTGATCAATTGATGATAAGTCATAACTGCTGATAAATATACTTAGCAGTTATTCTAAACTTATTAAATTCTTAAGTCCCATTTTGGGACTAACACTTTGTATTCGGCTTCAGCACTAGATCGAGAGATTGTGGGTTATCGCTTTGAGGACCAAAAAATTAAGTTTGGAAATATGAACATACAATAGCCAGAGATGGACCTACGAGAGTCGGGGAATCCACCCCAATTCGCATCTGAGTAGGCGGTAAGTTTAATGGTCGAGGAGATATGCTCAGATCTTGAGAGATAGTACCTTTAATATACCTGAGGATCAGTTTGAGTAACTGAAAATGTGTTTCACGTAGAGCATGCATGAAGAGACATATTTGTTGAACCACATAAGATATGTCTGGTCGAGTAATGGTGAGATATTGTAGAGCACCGGCTAAACTATGATATAATGCCCCATCAGTGAACGCAGCACCTGTAGTGGCGTTCAGCTTGGAGCCGGCCTCAAATGGGGTAGTTGGATATGTTAGCACGTGATAATATATCACATGCATATGTGGATTGTGTCAGGAAGAGTCCACCCTTTCATTTTTGGACAACAATACCGAGAAAACGATGTAACTCACTGAGACCAGTCATTTTTAACACAACAGATAGTGATTTGATTATACTTCTTAAAAGAGAATCACTAAATACTGTGATATCATCCACATAGAGAAGTAAATAAGGCATTTGATCTTCCTTGTGATATATAAATAATGAAGTGTCACATAGGATACTTTTGAAGCCGCATCTAGAAATATAACCTGCAAAACGTTGGTACCAAGCTCGTGGGGCTTGTTTCAAACCGTATAGAGACTTGTTGAGCTTGCATACATATTTGGGGTATGAGGAGGTAGTAAATCCAGGTGGCTGAAACATATTTGCGTGTTGTAATGGGCTTACCACAGGGCTGAATGTTTCATCACAGTCAATGCCAACAGTTTGACTCTTACCATTAACTACGAGTCGGACCTTGTGTCATTCCAAAGATCCGTTTGCATTGAACGTATGTTTGAATAACCACATGCAACGGACAATAGGAACATCCTTAGGTCTAGGTAAAGTTTCCACATATTATTTGCCAATAGAGCTTCATATTCGGTGGTCATGGCATTTTTCCAGGTAGGGTCGGTGAGTGCAAGGAGGTGGGATTTAGGTAATAGTGAGATGTTCGTTGATGTTTTGGTGAGAAGAGACAAGGGTTGACGGGGTTTAAAGATTCCAGATTGAGACCGTGTCTGCATGGGATGGATAGAAGTGGTAGCGATATGAGGTGGTAGGGTGGGGTCTGGTGCATTATGATGATATTCGGTTAGTGAAGATGGGAAGTAGGTTGTGGGTCGTGAGGTGTAGGGTCATGTGGTGGGCTGTTAGGTGATGGGGCTGGGTTATTGGGTCGGGTTGTGAGGTAGTGCCATAAGTGCATGGGGTGTGTGAATGGTTAGACATGGAAGTAGGTTGGGTGGATATTAGTAGCAAAGGGTCGGGAAACTTATGGGTAGGTGCGGGTTTAAATGGGTTGGCAAAGGGAAATTGGGTTTCAACAAAAGTGACATGTCTAAAAAATATAATTTTTCCAGTTGAGATTTCTAGAAACCGGTACGCGTGATAGTTGGCCAGGTATCCAAGAAAGACACACGGGGTGAAACGGTGGGTGAGTTTGTGTGGACAAATGGAAGACGTATTTGGATAGCATAAGCAACCAAACACGCGAAGGTGCTCATACGATGGTTGTCGGAAATATAGTAAGGACGTGGGGGTGTGGTATTTATGGAGTTTTGTTGGAAGGATATTGTGAAGATATGAGGCTGTGTGAAGTGCCTCGACCCAAAATGAGGATGGTAGTGAAGCATGAGTAACTAACGTGAACATGTTGTCGTTTAGGCGGCGAATCATATGTTTGGATTTTCCATTTTGTTGAGATGTGTGTGGACACGTGTAACATCCGCCATTTTGGCCCGTTAACTTTGTAAACTATTATTGGTGAACTTTGATAAATCTATGATATGTTATGTGAACTAGATTCTTATTTGTGTGAAATGTGGTAAACTATTGTTTTGATGACACTATTGGTTAGCTAGAACTATGTTTGGTAAGTGAACTTATAAAGCCATAGCATAATTTATGCATTTAGACATTTACATTATACCCACGAGTTGGAAGAGCCAAACACACTCTCTTTTCCCCCTTTCTTCTTCATCTTCGGTTTCTTCAAAGATCCAAGTAAGGAAATCAACTAAGTTTTGTGTAATAATAACTTTATATTTCATCAAAGGTCTCTCTTTCTCTTAGCAAATTTCAAGAACACAAGTTTTCATCCCCTTTTGGTCTTAAATTCAGATTCAAGCTTGAAAGTAACGTTTGTAAGTGATTTTACTTCCTAAACACTTAGATCATGTTGTTGTATGTCTTGGGTTGTTAGATTTCTTCACATCTTGGCCAAATCTTTGAGATCTAGGTCTAGATCTAAAAGTTTGAAACAAAAGAGTGGTTTTTGTTCTAGCAAGTGCATGGTCGATTTTTAGTCATTTATACTCTTTTTTTTTTTATGTTTTTGAAACTAACAGAACCTTTGATTTGGCGTTTTGATGGGTCAAAATGAGTTTTGAATCTGCAGACCCAGAAGTTGCGCCGCAACTTAGGATTTGCGCCGCAATTTCATGCCCAGATCAACAACATCTTCAAATCTTCATCCTTTTTTTGTGCCACAAGTTTCATACTTGTGCCGCAACTTTTCCCAAACCAAAACTTGCGCCGCAACTCTCAACTCCCTGGTCTAATAATTGCGCCGCAACTTTTGTGTCGTCCAGCTTTCGTGTTATAAGTCATGTAATCTAAGTGTCCCTTGGCCGAACTTTGATTCCACTGTTGTCATACAAACATCTAAGTGCGGAATTAGAAACTTAATGAGTCTAGTCGATAAACTAAAGTTAACAAATGTGGTACGTGTATTATAGGAATCGGTCATTGTGGACGTTGATTCTACTTCCATCCAACTTGGGATTGTATTGCTCGTTTAAGGTGAGTTTCATAGCCCCTACCTTTGTAGAACTTTGGGGTGGAATGTATACTCAGTTTTCTAAACTAGTGTCGATAACTTTTACGTACAATATGCCTAGAACTATCTAAGAATACTTATGTGAGTGTCTTAAGGAATGTTTTCCCGGCACTTGAAACTATGAAGGGAACTATGATTGGAACTACTATGGGAACTAATGTGTAAACTAATTGTTTGTAACTATTGGTTAGACAATTGTGGGTACAATTGTTGGATCTAGATACTTTTCGCCGGTTGTGCGTCTTCATTTGGGGACTTGTGAGCTATGTGAACTACGTGGAACTAGATTCTATATATGTATGATGTTATGGTTTGTTTGTTTGTGTCATCTATGGACAACTATTGTGTGTGAAACTAGAGCCAAACTAATTGAGTTGCAATATCAAAGACATTACAATATTTCAATGCGATTACTTTAATCATTGTAATCATACTAGAAGATTACCCGCGCAATGCGGCGGGTAATTGTGGCGGCTGTGAGACGTTAGAGCTGAGTGACCAGTTGCGCGGGTAATTGTGGCGGCTGTGAGACGTTAGAGCTGAGTGACGACTGATGGTGGTGGTGATGATGGTGGCGGCGATATGAGAGTATTGTAGGTATTTTAGAGGATAGGGGTATTGTAGGTATTTTAGGTGATATTATTAAAAAGGTAATATGAGTATTTTAGGGAATTAGGTGATAAATAAAAAAATATTTAAAAATATTTTAAAATAGATTACTCCGGAATTATTATGCAATGCATACTTAAAAGTTACTCGTTTCATTCCAACTTTTAAAAGATGGTTAATTATTGAATTTTGTAGTAACAAAATGACAAATTTATCTTACTTTTTGTACAAACATCTAGGAATTAGTTTATACAAAAAAGTACATCAAGGATATATAGATATCTCATTTATGAAAGTGAACCCTGATGTTGAGACAAACTAAATTAAAAAATCGAATACTTATTATTTTATTATTTTGGAATGAAAAAAAATATTAACTAAAGGAACTTCTTAAAAAAATTTCCTACCCATTATGAATTAATTATAGGAACTTCTTAAACTAAATTAAAAAAATTTCGTACCCATCATGAATTAATTTTGTGCTAAAAAAAACACACACACAACACTAGAAATTCAACCAAAATTCAACCAAAATACACATGAAAAACATCTACTATATATTTTCATAATATTAAAACAATACCACAAATTCTAGATAACTAGAAAGTCAACTCCATCGACTTCCATTCACCATTCATTTCACACGAACAGGTATCCAACAAAACTAAAATATCTCTAAAAAAAAACAAAAAAAAAAGACATTCATATTCCTGTTACATAACATATGTTACCAAAAGGATTTCTCTGTATTGACTTGAGAATTTATAATGTTTCCAACTGCATGAACTTTTCTGTCAGACGACTTCTTTTTACTATTTTGAGCCGGTGCTGCTGGCAATTCTTGTTTTAAGTTGTTGTTAAGCTTCTTCTTTAGACGCTGCTGCTGTACGTTCACCTGAGCATAACTGAACCCAACTGAAGACATTTTTATGTATTTTTTTTATATTTTTATATGTATTTTTTAGTTTATTTATTTAGATAATATTTGAAGTAGGAGAGATTAGGGTTTTAAAATTGTTGTGGGATAAATATAATATCGGGAGGGTTGTCTATTTATAGGGGGAAATGAACATTGGAAAGTTCCTAATCTGCCTACCCAACAAATCCATGGGCCAACAATAGATAAGATCGAATTTTAAATTATGTTAAATTTAAATAAATAAATAAATAAATAAAATTGGTGAATATTCGATATGGGGGTTTAAATATAATTCTAGAGGATACGGTATCCCGGTTTTATTAATAAAAGAATATTATTTTTTAAATCTTAAAATAATATTTTATTTTAATATTTTAATTTGTTTGAAAATAGATGTTAACTTTAAAATACTTTGAATATACTTAAATAATTTTCCTATATTATTCTTAATTAAAAATAAAATTAAACTTAAATAACTAATAATTAAATGATATTGAACAAAATTTTCATTTTAAAAGCTAGTCATGCTGCTTTAAAAGTTGCTTCATGCAAAGTGGTCAAACACGAGAAGGTGTGCCTTGAAAATCAACACGTGTTTATACCATTTGCATTTGATACCTTTGGTTTTTTCCGCACCTGAGGCCGTTGAGCTACTTGGCAGGGTCCAACGGGTCATGCACATTAACGTTATGATGCCAAGATTCATTATTGTAGTTTTTAAGCGTCTTGGCTTTACAATACAAAAAGGTTTGGTGACAGCTTGTTGCCCGTTTGCCTTCTATTTCTATGTTTAAAAAAAAAACTAAACTTAAAAATCACTATATAACTATTATTATTAATTACAAAAAAATAAAAAAATTAGAAACAAGGATTTATTTGCCCGTACTTCGCAACGGGAAAAAGATTATTATTTGTGTTGGATTTAAGTTTTTATTTTGTTCGATCAAAACTTCTTTTATATGATCCTTGAGTATAATCTAGTTAAAACCTTTAGGTTTACTAGAGAAGTACTTACGCAATGCGCGTGTGGTGGTGGCGACGACTTGTGGTGATGGCGGCGATTGATGTGGTGGTGGCGGCGACCGTTGGTGGTTGTGACGGCGTTGAGTGGTGTATGTAATTGATGTAAAGAGTGGTAGTGAAGATATTTTAAGAGATTATAAGGGATATATGGTATCAAGGTGGTAAGACGGGCAATATAAGTATTTCTTATATCCAAATTATCTAACTTTCAACATGAGTCTATAATTTTTATATAGTAGTATAGATGAATCTTTCTAAATCAAGCTAAATTGATAATCTAAAAAAGAAACTTAAATTAAAAAATGAAAAAATAAGAGCCATTAGATAAATTTCAACTTGTAATTAGATCCTTTAGATCAAATTGATGATGTCATTATTGATTTTATTATTGGTCAAACACAATATTAGTTCTTCATTTTTATATAATTATTAAAAATACAACTATTATTAAAATACAACTTTATATATAGAATAACATATTGACTTGATTATTAGTAAAATCTGTCTACTTTATTAGTTCATCGACGTAATACTTTGCATATTTAACATGATAGCTAGCACTTTCCTTCTCCCATAACAAGGTTTTATATATTTTAGTCTTATAAGTTATTTTAGTAGCATACATTGAACGTTAATTCATTAATCAATCAAATATTACTATTACCAAGCCTATGTTCTATCATATAGTTCAAAGTCTTACAACTCCTGTTCTATTAATATTTACTGAGCATATTATATATCCATCTTATGATCAATGAATATTTTGAATATCATATAAAACCCAATAATTATGTTATTTTTTTGGATCATTTTATTGTTAGCAGAACGTCTTCTCAATTGGGTATGTATATATAATTTGGTTATAACTCCTCCATTGGAGAGGTTCTAAGGTCTTGCTTGGGACATTACAAATTGTTTCGTAAAAAGGCGGTGATCCGTACACCACCATTTTTTAGCCGTACACCACAAAATATGTTTCACATTATTGTACGGTACAACACCTTAAAACATGTTTAGTGATGTACGGCTAAAAAATGGTAGTGTATGGATTATCACCTTTCGTAAAATGACGTATGTTCGTTTCTCATGATGAGTTGTGACTCTACTAGGCTTTGGGGATGTACTTGCAGTAGTCATTAGTCACACGTTGTAGTCTCACTTTTTCTTCAAAGGAGCAAATGCTAAAAGCTTATATTTCAATACTTTAGGTGTAGCTAGCGAATTATACTTTTGTTATGGGAGGTGATATTTCTACCATTATTATTGATAGATGTACCATAAGTCCATAACATATAAACTTTATAGCTGACTATATAAATCAATAATGCACAGTTTTAATATATCTATTAAAAAAAATGGTACTAATACCCTTCCCTTTTGTTATACCATATGTGTAAACATGGTATAACATTTGGGTCAGCCCACAACAACGTACATGCCAATAAGAGTAATTAATTAATTTATGGCAATCAATTCCGGTTGGATTGTATCGACTTAGTTATACACACTTTTAATCTATTTTTCTGAATAATATTAAAATTTAATTTAATAAGTTATAATGATTTTAAAGAATGTTTAATTATTATTTTCTGTATAAGTAAATAAGGTGTGAGCTTGAAGGAACTACATGGAACTTAAAGGAACATGCTATTTTTTTTTTATTGGCCATGACTATATTGTAAGCTTAGTCAAATTTATGATTTTGTTTGTTATATTAGTATAAGTTTTTAAAAAATATATATATATACGTTGATTTATATTTGTATTATTCTATTCAAAGGAACATATGTATGATAAAAGAAAGTGATATACCATACCATTAAAATTATCCAGAACAAGGATTAGGTAATACATGTGTTTGAAGAATTTATATAAGGATTATGTAATATTAAAACAAACTGTAACTACGTATTATTTTAAATCTTAGTATTTTACATATGCTTTAAAAAAATTCATTGTGGTATCATATATCATGAAATTGCATATATGTCATTACGTTTAGCACATAACTTTGATATATATATATATATATATATATATATATAACTATCAATGTATTTTATTATGAAAATTTAACATATAATTAACTACATATGTTTATTCGCGTATTACGCGGAACAATAATCTAATTATGACTAATATAATAAATTTATGATAATTTATAAGATATTCCAAAATTTCTTTCAAGACAATTTGTTCGATTACGAATAAACCTATATTTTTTAAGCCTTCTCTAGAACTAATAAATTAAGCTATAGGCTACCCATTGCTACATATTTTGAGTAACGTATCCAAAATTTCAACTATCGAAAAGAAGAATTAAATAGGTTATTAAAATATTTGTGATGTTTTTGTTGTTACCACATGATTGGGTATTATGTAGTATTTGTATGGTGGACTTTGTTGTATATCAGTCTCATGCTGATTTTGGGGTTTAATAAAAGTTTTGATTGATCATTAAAAAGAAATAGGTTATTAAAAAGAGCAACAATTTTGTCACGCTTAGATGACTTCATAGACATATAAACACTTTTCAACACATAGCGATCTAGTATTTTAAAATTAATAATTGATAACAAGGTTGGATCAAGTGATTAGAACCTTTGTTTTTAAAAACAGAGATCAGGAGTTCGATTCTCACTATTTGTAAGGACGAAAGTTTGGTGTTATTATTTTTTTTTTTTAGTTTGAAATTTTATAGTTACTAACCAAATGGTTTGGTCCTAGTGATATTTGTGATAATCCGTCAAACGAATATGTTATGGACAACAATAACCAATAATGAGTATTTTCATTACTACTAACAAAAGTTTACGTCTAAGATCTAATAAGGATATCTAACATTAGTGATAATGAATATTTTTCAATTATTATATATAAATTTGAAATTATATGTTGAAAACTTAAAGATATTTAGTAAAATGAAAACCTAAAAAATGTTTGATAACTACCAAAAAAAATAAATGTCGAGTCTTCGTTGGAGCGAAGGCAAGGCTTTGTTCCGAAGGTGAAGGTTGTAACCGATCTTTAGAAGTATGAAGGTCTAGTCTTTGTTCTGAAGAAGGTATATCATCACGTACTATCTCCATCATTGTTTGTTGTCCAATTCATATCAAGAGAAACAGAGATCGCTATGTGGACAAGGGACTAAGAACGAGCCCGATAACGACTTGGATACAAATTACCAAATTATGATAAGAACGACACTTTTTAGAAGTGGTTAAGATCGTGATGATGTGTCAAAGATATTAGGATCCGATAAGATCCATGTTGTACGATACTAAATATGGTTTTTTTTTGTTATTGACATGTGCTCAAGGATCCTTTGTTTGCCCTTTTGAATGTATAGTTGTTAGATTGGCATCTATAGTAAGTGCATTGTGGGGTTGACTTGCCACAAAAGACCATGGACCGTTCCTAATAAATCCTCCACTTGTGGATATCACTCTCAATTCAATAATTTCTTGGAGTCGTACCTTCAAAAGATAGAGTTAGGGTATGTTTGGTTTGACCGAATGAAATGACGATGAAATGAAATGGATGATGGAATTGAATGAATACGGTAATTGAATGACTTATTACATTCCGTAATCATGTTTGTTACAATTTTTTTTTACAATAGGAATGAAATTAAATGAACAGTATATAACCAAAGACTCTTTTAACCTTATAAATTATAAACGCATCAACTGTTAGGTCCAAGAGTGTGAATATACCAAAGTAAATCCACACAGATTAGTTGTAGAGGGGGGTGAATACAACTTTCCAAAATCTTAGTTTAAATAAGCACCTCTTTTAAATCTTTTTCGAACAATGAGTAAATTAAACTGAACATAAAGATTTAACAGATATATGTAAAGAAAGTAAAGAACATTAGACAATAAAGCAGGTAAACATGACCATCAACACGATATGTAATTTTCAAGGTAATTCTTTATTAAGAATGAATCTATACAAAGAATTACAGGGTTGTTGTGGAACAAGATAACCTACAATATCTAAACAACCCAGTTGAAATGACAAATTACAATCAATAAGTTTCTACACAAAACA
>JAOXNX010000033.1:7908054-7931252 GCA_028566075.1 Solidago caesia
TGGCACTAAAGGAAAATTCAGATCCTTTCATCTTTTTGGCTATCTCATCCCACATGGAATTAGCATCTTTGTAACTATCTACATGAGTGTAGATCTCATTAGTCAATCCTTGAAGAAGATAAGAGCGAGCCAATCTATCTGCCTTAACACTTTCCAATTCTCCAGTTGTCTTTCTTGGTTTATCTTTCAGTGGAAGTTTCTTACGAAGAACAGCTAGAGCGGGTGCAACAGTTCCTACAGGTACAAGAGGATTCGGAGGTGCTTCCTCATCATAGGTAGCTGGACCATCACGATATCATTGTAGAATCAAGTGTCCATTCTCCTTTGATTCAATGAAATCCTCAAATCAATCTTTCCATTGAGCATAATCACCATGAAACGGAACTAGAGGTTTGGTGTCTGAACCAATCGCTAGTGCTTCCCGAGACATGTTTAGACAAGTTCCAAATCTGGACCTGTAAACCTCTCAAAATCAATACGAATTGAAGCTCCACACAACAACGATGAAGAACTCACAAAACCGAATCCAATTACTTCAATTCTGAACCAAACCACAGCAAATAAGACCAAAATCTACTCCGAAAATCACAAAATTAAAACCTAAATCATGTTCCTGATGCTCTGATATCAATTGTTGGATCGTTATTGTGTTGATTTAAGCTTTGATTTGTGATTAATTGAAATATTTTTGATATTGTGTGTGAATGTAGAGAGAGAAAGTAGGGATAGAAAGATAATATCTATTATGCCTTGATTGTTACAATATTCATATGGAAATGGGCTATATATACATTTCACAAGTTTCATTAATAGCCCCTCCTTCCTTTCATAAATATCAATTTTAGTCCTAGCCATACACAATCATTAAAATAAAACTTGTTCTAACAAAGTCAAATATGGACGGGAAAGTGAAAGATAAAACTTGGACCCAAAGGGTCACATGATTCACATGTAATAGCTCACGTGACCTACTTTATCCGTTTCGGGATAAAGCCAAGAATGTGTAAGTCTTTACACAGATTTTCTCTTTCACCCAAAATGTCAAAAGATCAAGAAGACAGATCAGATGCATTTATTGTCAAAGTACTTTACCAATGGAATATTGACAACCTCTTTCACATCAACATCCACATCTTGAAGACGATTGACTCTCTCCGCTATAAAAGGCAACCTTGTGAAGACAATTGTTCTTGTTCATTCCATTATATGACTAAGTGTAATTTCAGTTTTATAGTTTATATAGGTTGTAATATTGTAAACCTGTTTGAATCTTAGTTAGTCTAGATTCAGTCTCTAGTTAGTCTAGTGATAAATATATTTATTGTAATCAAGTTAGTTATATCTAACTATACATTGGAATATTCTTCGTTATAATAGAATACAACATATGACTAGAATATATTTAGATCTTGTTCTATGTATTTACCTTTTTGTCTTGCTTATTTATTTTCTTACTATTTGTTTAATTGACTAAGTTGTGCCAAGTTGAAAACCAACTCACCTTATTAATAAAAAGTTGGATATTTGCACTTTTATTAATTCATTGTATATCTATAAATATTATTGTTAAGATTTATTATCTAGATTTTTATTTATTTTTTAAGAAAATAACAACGTGTAGATTTGATTATGCCATCTTAACCAATGGTGAGTCTAATATAAGATTATTTTGTTTAACTTTTATGATATAAAGTAGTTAAGCATGTTTTGTATACTTTTAAGTATGCATTTATTGTTTTCAACTCACTCATCTTTTTATTTTTATTTTTTGAAGGGCAAATTAATCACTGACAGCCCACTAGTTCATCCAATCATCTCCACTCTTTATTGAAAGAAACTCATCTTAGATAAGAGAAAACCCTCTGACTCAAAATCAAACCCCAATTTTCTTTATCATATTTGAGATTTTGAACCCATGACTTTATCTCACCTCAACTATTTATCTCACCTCAACTATTTAGGCCGAACTTAAAGAAAAATACAACTAAAGAAAAAATTTGAGTCATTAGAAAAGGAATGGAGAAAGGTCTCCAATGAATATATATATTCCCTTTTATATGATCTTAACTAATGCAACATTTATACACAGATCGAATATGAGTACACACTACAGTAGCATCATATGCCTTGTTAATTATAAACCTCCATGTTCCTAAACAGTAACCAAAAGTCAAATCGCATGTGACATCCATGCCACTCCATTATTTTCATACATTTTCGTCAACGTTTTCTTCAATTCTTCAGCCTAATAATCCAAATTTATCCACACACATATTACTTACGGCATATAAGTGTTTGGTGTTTGAAAGGTTACACACACTTTAGTCTATAGAATCTTATATATATGTGGGTAAACTTAAATACACAGTTACACACCCTAAAATCTAAATTAACTTGCACACCCTCTTCTCTTCATATATCAATTTAGCAAATCACATCAAAATACTTGTTGACATTAGGTATTATACTATATAACCATATAAGTATTAGTAGTATGTTATGGTTTTGTTACTATAGTTAGTACGTAATAGAATCATATACGTATTATTATTATTATTAATTATTATTATTATTATTATTATTATTGTTATAAGAGTCATATTTTGTTTAACATGGTACTTCTTTTTAATTATTATAATTCTAACTTTCCTTTGTATTTCAAAAACAATAATGACAAGACTTAATTATAATTATAGTTTTGTTCCTTATTTCATATATATATATAGAAACAAATAAAATTTAATCCACACGGTAAAAAGAGATTTTATTCATGGTTATTAGTTCATTACAGTACGAAAGAAAATTGAGAACTAAATTAGTTTGAATAATATAAATTAAGTTAGTCAATATAGAAGTAACTATTTAAAAAACTTGTTATTCAAAAAGATAAATAAAGTTTTTCATATAAAAGACGAAGTACCAGCAATGAAGAGAAAAAATCCATAAAAAATTTAACAAACTGTATTATCGTATATATGATGGAAAATTAGTCTAACACTCTAAAAATAAGGTTAGAGTTAGAGCACTATTAAGATGGCTTGTCTTTAATAACACACGTCCATATAAGCCATCACGTCTGTATGCAGTTACAATGGTTAAAAATTAGATATTCAGGCAAATAATAATTTAAAGTTAAATACATACAATAACAGTACATTTAATTTGTAGACTATAATTGGATACATTTACTAACAGTTAACCCAATAAATAAAACCCCAAAATCATATTTAGAAAAACGTCACCACTGCTAATTAATTATAACAATTCACTAATCTTATGAACAAACCATTAATTCATAGGTGATCAAGTGGTTGAACACATACAAATTAATGATGGCTAGTTGCTTTTAAAAAAAAAAAAAGTAGAAAAAAAAAACCTAATTAATCAGATGAACAAATCCATGGTTCAATAAACCCCTGATCACCTTTAACACCAGATGATTCTTTTCTGTTGCCGTCCCATACGTTGCCGTCTGATGCCACTTGATCATTAATGCTAGTGGATGTGGGTAGTTCAAGAATCTGTGGTTGTCGGCCAATCATATCGTCATCAAACAAATGATTTGAAGAACCAACATTTTGTATGGTTTTAGGGTCTTGATGAAAGGGTGATAATTGGTTATGAGAATTACAAGTAGGAAATGTGATTGTGTTTTGTTGCATGGAATAGTTATCCAACAAAGATGAAGTAGAAGATGATGAAGATTGAAACATTATCTGTGGAAATGGGTTATCAAAAAGGTGGTGGTGATTGTTGTTGTTGCTAGATCTCATAGCCATGGAAGAAGATAAGAAAGATGGTCTACCAAAAAGATCAAAACTACTTGTAGAACTTACCCTAGGAAACAAGGGTGATGCAAAAGGTGGTGCAGGAATGCCAGTGAACTCTTGAACCATGGCTCTAAAGTTAGTTGTATCTGTAGTCAACACAGTAGTTGGTGCTTTACGTGATGCTCTTGTTCTTTTCTTGGGGTTTTTAGCAGGAACCGAATGAGGGTTTGGCTTTGGGTTTGGGTTTAGGTTTAGGGTTGGCATGGGTGTGATAGGTTCATGAGTTGTGGTCGCTTGAGAGAATGAAGGTAATAGGGTTTTTGACCATATGACTGAGTCAAGTTGGTGTTGTGGGGTTGGTGGAAAAAAGGTTGGGTTTGGGTTTGGGTTGTTGATCAGATTAAAACTATTATAGATATGTTGGTTGAAAGGTGGTAGTGGTGGTTGGTGAGGTTGGTAAATATTGGTGGTGATGGTGGTGGTGGTGGTGGTGGTGGTGCTAGTAGTAGCTTGAGAATCACACTCTTCTTCAGCACCACTTGACGATTGTAAGCTCATCCCACTATTAACAGAATCCATATGGTGGTTAATTTGTCTCTTATAAGTTGTTTTTAGAAAGATCAAAAGGGGAGAATCAAGTTGATGAAAAGGTGTGATCTTGAAGAAACTGATTTGATGGTAGTGGTGTGTTTATATTATGTAAGAGAAAAAGATAGGGTTTCCATAAGAAAAGAAAGCATCAAATATTGAGATAGATACAGATTGAGAGAAGGCTGCTCATGTTTCCACTAGAAAGAAAGAAAGAAAGATCAAAGAGAGTGGGGACATATAGGTATATAGAGCATAGCATTAGTTCACAAAGCATATATGGTGTTTCTAGACAGAAAAGAAACGTAGGATTTGTTCAAATGGAAGGTGTGAAACCAAGAAAAAAGATGGGACTAGTTCAGTCCCAGCACTCCATATATATAAAGCAAAATCCCCCATCCATTAATTAACAAGTCATGATTTATAAACCATGTTGATATATTATATAAATTAAATTACTGCAACAAAAATATGGATAATGATAAACTCATAACACTTTATACTTATTTCTTCACACGTACACTGCAACAAAATGTCATTTGTCTAAACAATATTCACTATAATGTAGTTATTAACGTTTGACTTCTAGTTACTCGTATTTAGTTCTAGTTGTTAACACCATACTTAGGCCATCTCCAATGGCTTTTACAAAATGCTCCAACATACCGGCCACCTCAGCAATACGTCAGCAAACTGTTCCAGCATACTGAACCAACAAACTGAACTTATTTTGCCTCCAACCCAGCATACTGAATCAACAAATTAAATAATACACTATTTCAGTATGTTGGTGGGCATACTGAACCCAGCAAACTGGTGGGCATACTGAAACTTCAGTATGCATACTGATGGGCATACCACCATTGGAGATGGCCTTAGAGATATTTTGTTGCTAGTTGGTATTAGCGATGTAATAATTAAGATGTGATTATATCAATAGATGTGCAACAGCATGTTTGTTTATGGTATTTGATAATTGCTCAGAAATACCTCCTGGAAAAAAAAAAATGCGAGAACATATCCAAACTTTTGATCTTGATAAATCATAAGTTTCATTTAATTCTTTCAGAATGTTTTATCTTAAGTACTATACATTGTTAGAAGAAAAAACTTATATGGGTAGTTTTAAAATTTCGTCTTTTTTCATTAGAGAGGTGGCTCGATATACTTTTGACGACTTTTTACTTTTCATTTTTTTTGGTATTTACACATGTACAAGTTATATAGTGTAAGTCCCTGTAGCTACTAGGATCTACGAGATTAACAACTAACGTTTAAGTACGGAAAGTCTTAAACACTAGCAATCAACAATAAGAATATCATAAACACAATAAATATGATATTACTAAAAGCCAGAGATGTATATTACTTCAATATATTCGAATACAAGTAACACACCGAACTCTCTTCTCAAAAATTACCAGTACGAAAATAAGACTGAGGATTAAACCTTAATCATAAGGTTTAACCTCTATTTGTACTACAACTAAACGGGCTAATCAAGTTTCAAGATCCATGGGCTGAACCCCAACTCGACTGGCTCGTCTGTACTCGAGCTCGACCTGGTCAACTCGAGTTGACCAGCTCGAGTTCGACATTACACTTACAAAAACTTTATCGTTTAATTGCTAACATTACATAACCACTCAAACTAACATCCTAGAATGTTGTGGTCGAATCTTTATTAGTCTTCACAATCTGCATGTACATTCTCCTTCACACAAAAAGCTACAAACTTTTCATATTGTCGAGCGACTTCAAAACAGCTTCCCATTAAGATCATTTTTGTATTATTCAATCTCACAATATCATCTCTAGTCAAATTCACCAATTGCATTGGATCATAAAATCGAAGAAGATCAACCTGATTAGTGTCTCGAACAATAGCTTCATGTGATTTCGAATCAAGTAACCACCATCTCATATCTTTAAGTATATTTGGCTTCCAAGTTCTTAAAGGAACTTTAGGTAGACATTCAACTTCCTTAAATATCAATCGGCCTTTAGCCTTCTTTGTTACTTGATTAATATCTTTTGTCTTGATCAGCTTCCCTATTGGCAAATTAAAATTCTTGTAGTTTCCTGTGCGAACATCTCCTCTTAATGTTTTTACCAGATAATTAGCAAAACCAAAACCAACATTACCATGATTAAAGAAAGGTGCCTCTGCAAATGCATTAAATTCATCTATCGGGAAAGAACTCAACGCTTTCTTTGTAGGTAGAAAATACGTACTGAACACCATCAATTCTCTTAATTGCAATTATTCTAAGTACATCATCATAGAACTAACTCCGAATTAATCCATGCAGTTTAGGTTGAGAAGAATAACACGAACACAATAAATACGATATAACTAAAAGCCGGAGTTGTCTATTACTTCAATACATTCGAATACAAGTACCATACCAAGCTCTACTCTCAATACGAAAATAAGACTAAGGATTAAACCTTAATCATAAGGTTTAACCTCTATTTATACTAAAACTAAACGAGCTAATCAAGTTTCAAGGTCCATGGGCTGAACCCCAACTCGACTGGCTCGTCTGTGCCCGAGCTCGACCTAGTCAACAGCTCGAGTTCGACATTGCCCTTACAAAAACTTTATCGTTTAATTGTTAACATTAGTACATTACATAACGACTCAAACTAACATCCTAGAATGTTGTTGTCACACGAAATTGCACCAACATATACCTTACGCATGTGAAAATGAGATATCTAAATAAAATTAGTTCGTTACACATGTGCAAGTTATCTATACCGCCGCCACCAGAAACTATGATTTGAAGCGGTCTCCACCCTTAATGGTATTAATAAAAGGTAGATGGTGGGGGTGATAGGTCATAAGGGGTGATAGGTCATAGGGGGTGATCGGTGATGGGGTGATCTACTTGGCGGGCTCTGCCATGATGGCTAACCATGGACTGACGAGCTCCGCTCTTAGCCATCATGGCTCCATCATGGCTCCACCATAGATTGACGGACTCCGCCCTTAGCCACCATTGCTATGCAGATATGATTATTTAGTAATTTACATGTGAAAGCAAAGGTTTTACACATGTGTAAATATACAAGTACAAACAAAAAAAATGAAAATTAAAAAGTTGTCAAAAGAGGACGAAATTTTAAGACAGCCCATATAATTTTTATAATTTATCGATGTAAGGTTTTTGAAATAAAACATTTTGAATAAATTAGATGAAACTTATGATTTATTAAGATCAAATGCCAGGATCTGTTCTCGCATTCTTTTTTTTAGGGAGTTCTTAAATAACCATTCCCCTATATATATATATATATATATATATATATATATATTCCTATAGGGTAAGGTTATTGTAAAATAAATATGAAATTAAAACAAAATAAGATAAAATCTTGACCATTAAATCATGATAAAACTGATGTACGTAGATTCACACACCACAAGTGTATAAAACAAGTAGATAAAACTAATGCATCATAGATAAAACCAAATAATATTATAAATTTCATGATTTATTGGTACCGAAGGATAATGCACAACGATTTTTAATTAAAAATGAACGATTGTTTTATTTGTTTTACTTTATTAGTTGTTTTACTTGAACCAATACCTATTCTTATATAACTAAGTTAGGTTTCTTCTATTTTAATTGGATTCTAATCAAAGTATTCACATCATCATTAATCCTACGTGTTATATAAAGTAGTTTATTTGGCATCCATTGATTATTTATAAATTTCATTAATTAAATAAATATGTTTAAGTAAGTTAAATATATTTCAACTTCAAACTTTAAAATTCAAACTTTACGAACTTGAATGCAAACATTATTTAGTCAAACATTCTTGGCTATACCACATGATTTAGTTAAAATTATTTTGAATTCACATTGGTCTCTAAGTTTGTATCCATAGTTTTTCAGTATTACCAATGTATTTTTTTCAATGTTAGTTTTTGTGGTTGTAATAAAATTTGTATCCATAGTTTTTCAGTATTTTTTTTGTATTTCTAGAATTCGGATATCACTGAATATATTTATAAACGACACATATCTTTTTAAATTTATTAAGTATATTTCCTTACCTATCTTTGTTTATTTTATGTTATTGGTTTCTTTATTGCTAACTACAACCCTGTAGGTTATTGATAACAATAATATTTCTTTTAAATATAGATAAAAATAAATTAAAGATTCCCTCAATTAATTGTTTCCTAACTAAGTTAATATTTGATTCCTATATTTTTTTAAAAATCAGATCTCTTTCTTCTTTTATTTTGTACTTTTATCAAAAGCAAAAAAAAACCTTTCAATGTACAAACATTTTATGCAGGCTTATTGCCTTCCAGTATGAGATCACACCTAATTCTACTTCTCTCTATGTGCCACTTTTTGTTATGTCAACCATATGTATGTATTTATTATCAACCTATTTGTTATTTATATATTTTTGTTCATGACATGATTTTGATAAATAAATATTGAAACTTATTAGCTTTGCTTCTTTTGTGATGCATCATATCCATTTGACTTTATGTGTCATCATAAATTGTTGTTTACCCTTTCATGTCTAACAAGATAGTTGTTTGATATTTAGATTTTATGTTCCCCACCTTCAAGTAATTATTAGTCATCCATGGTGGTGGTTGTTATTGCGGGTTTATTATCATTTGTTGATTGTTATACGTACATTCCATTGTATAACGGCCTCCCTTGCTGTTGTTGCGGGTTGATCATTAGTTGCTGATTAGTATTCATTCATTATAACCATTAAACGCGGTCATAGACATCCATTGTTGTTGCAGATCTTGCGGGTGGTTGATCATGATAGGTTGACTATTCGTATTAGTAACTTCAATGTAACCAGTAAATTGGGTTATATATTTTTGTTCATGACATGACATGATTTTGATAAATAAATATTGAAATTTATTATTTTTGTTTCTTTAGTGATGTTCCATATCCATTTGACTTTTTGTGCCATCGAAGATTGTTGCTTTGCTTGACAAGAAAGTTGTTTGATTCGTAGATGTTATATTATTATTCTGTTTACATTAGTAGCTACACATTTCATTTTTATCTTTTCAAAAGTATAACATACATGTTTGTATGAGTATATGGATTTACCAGATTACATATATTGTATTTTTCTTTCTTCTGTATATATTAGTCATTAGTTGTTACTAATAACCTTGTTGCACGATCAGGAATTATGTTGGATTTGAGCAATCCTACAAATGAGGAATACAATAAAGATGTTATCGATGACACTGAATAATGAACCTATTATTGGCCAAAATTTTAGCACTCTTCAGGATACATATCTTTTCTACGACACTTATGCCAAACAACATGGTTTTACGGTTCGTAAAATTCAATCTAATAAAAGAAATGATAAGACAATTAGAGATATTTACTATCATCGTGAAGGAACGAAGTGATTAAAACTAGTTGATCTTTCCAAGAATCAACAAAATAGGGGGTCAATAAAATGTGAGTGCAACGCTCATGTGCATGTTACTTTGAAAAGGAGTTGTGATATATTTCCTGAAGAATAATCTCATGACATTTGTGAAAGCTCACAATCATGAATTACTATCACTTGATGAAATGGGATTTCTTCCTTCTAACCGCATTATCACTCCAGAGGATGAACAACAAATTTTATCATATAAAGAGGTCGGGCTCAATGTTTGACAGATAATTCAAGTAATGGAACTCAAGAAACAAGTTAAACATGGTGATCTTTCTGTTCAGATGAAAATCTTATCACTTATAATTGTATTCATGTAATTCACCGTATGTAGTTCGGTGATTGCATTGTAATTGTTCTGATTTATCCAACAGGCCAGCTTCAAGTAATTCGAAGAAGAACTTGAAGACATGACGTGACCTACTGAAATGGAAATCAGTAACTCGTCAGAGAACGTGTTGGTCCAATAAGGATAAACAAGAATATCCTTTCACAAAGATTTTAATGTCTCGTGAGTTGTAGAATGGAGTGAATATTACTATTTCACTTTTAATTGTCTTTTAAAAATAATTTAATATTTAGTCCAGATTATAACCAAAGTCACAAAAACAAGTAATCAAAAATATTTAAAAATAAAGCATAAAAAAACTTAATACCATAATATAATTTTTCAAGCAACTCTATTGAACTAACTATAAGGAATTACAGGGTAGGCTGGTAGCTACGGAACAGAATTGCCCTAAAGTTCTAATTTGAATAAACAAATTACAATCTGGAACTCTAATCTTTACTAAATACTAGCCTAAGCTGAGTATAAAAACACAACACAGCTTCAAGCTGATTATACTATTACAGTATGGAATGATGTGAGAGTAGAGTGTGTGAAAATCTCCATGTCTTTCAAGATCCACTAAGTGTAGTATTTATAGGAAAATACCATACATTGAATGGCGTCCAATACAGCAACATGTTCGCATCTTGATGGCTCTGCATAAATTGAATTGTGTGATAGTGACATCCTAGATACCTTCCACGCATTTGTGTTAGCCAATAAGAGAGAGGACAGTTCATAGAATAAGATAACCACCAACCTTGAAGATCTGTAGGTGTACCGCATACGACTTGTCTTTATGTTGATCCTATTCCAAGATTGATTCCTTATCAAGATTGATGTCACAGCTTGGAACATTTATTAAATTCCAAGTGTCAAGTTTGTTCTTCCAAGCTGATTGTAAGCCCAAGCTGACTTCCACACTCATCTTTGTCTTCTACCTCTAATTTTCATCTTCAATTCAGGCTAGATGTTATCTTCCATGTTGATACAGCTTGAAGAATCACTTAAAATTATTACAATACATTACAATGAAGTGAGAAATAGGTCAGCTTAGGCTACCAAGCTTAGTCGTCTTAGATGTGTCTAATTTGACCCAGACTAGAAACCAATGACTTAAGTATTTCTACATTGTTTGTCATCACCAAATCTAAGGACTCAACAATCTCCACCTATTTGATGATGACAAAACCCTACCAGCTTAAACTTTATCAGCTCAGAAAATACTTAAGAACTAGAATGGTCATTATTTTGATGACACTATGCACATTGACGCTTCTAGTCTTTTCTTTGGGTTCTTTTGGCTCTTTTCATCTTTTTATACACATTTACACAATACAAAATCATAAAAGATGTACAAGAGATAAAACTGAGTATACTTAAAAGATTTATACAATAAGGATAGAGTACTTATAACCTGAAATTCTAACTAACTATTACCATCTTCACTTAGCCTAGTAGAATTCAGATTTAACTTCAACAGGACGAGGCTTGGTGAGATCAAGATCCCTGTTCACACCTTCTTCAATCAAATATTTCATGTAGCTTTTATGTAACACCCCAACTATGGCAGAAGCATGGGATGCCACGAAAGCTCAGCATGACATGGAAATTACATAGAGTACACTACATGATTAGATTAATACATATCATTTTTACAGGATTTAAAGGTATCAACTAATTTGTTATTACATAAGACATCCCAAAGGTGGGAGCCTACGGGACATGCAGCCCGCGATTTCTTGTCTACCAACGGTTGATAACGAGCCATATGCATTTCTGAGTCCGCTTAACAAGGTCGTTTGTTATCCCTAAGTCCATAGTCAACTCTAGCAAGCTTCTTCCTCTACTTGATTCGATTACCTGAAAAGTGTACTAGAGTTTGTCATCATAAAGCTGGTGAGTTCGCAGGTTTAAGTTAAACGAAAACGAGTTTTGTCCCGATATAACGATAGTGTGTACAATATAAGAGAGCTATAGAGATTACTTACATTAAGCAGCACACACAGTTTAGCACAATTACAACACAACACTGAATACTCAATCAACACAAATAAACGATTACACACAAACATAACATCATAACAACATACTCGGTCCTCAACAGGACATACAAAATCGAACCACCAGTCCTATACTGGACGTATAGAGAGGACCACCAGTCTACACGGGATGTATAAAGAGAAGCACCAGTCCACACGGGACATACAGAAAACCACCAGTCCACATGGGACGTAACCACGTACAGAGAACCACCCGTCCACACGAGATGTACAGAGAACCACGAGTCTACACGGGACGTACAGAGCAACCAGTCCACACGGGACGTACAGAGAAGCATCAGTCGACACGGGACGTACAGAGAACCACCAGTCCACACGGTACGTACAGAGAACCACCAGTCCTAAACAGGATGTATAGAAACATAGAAGTGCCGAGAGATCACCCCGCGTGGCACTTACCAAAGTAATACTATACTACATCATATATTGTACAGTAAAAACTAAGTCTCATCATTACGTCTTAGGCACCCTCCCTTTCCTTACTAAGTCAGGCCTTTTTTGACATTCTCAAGTTTAGGATTGGTTTTGCAAAGAAGAAAGCTAGAATCAATTGGTTATGTAAAAACTAAGTCTCATCATTACAGTATAGTAGATGAGACATTTATGCTTTGCAAAGAAGATGATATTGGTACTGTAAACCTTTTTTCACATTATCAAGTTTACACCCTGTATTATTACCTAAAGTTCTAACTTACCCCTATATTTCATATATATTATTATTTAATTTTTTTTAATTAAAATATGGAGTACAGCTATTACGTGTTATGGAAAAGATAAAAAGTCAAAAACCATAGGCCTTGTTTTAATTTGTTGGTATCCACTAGAAAATGTAAGTTATAAATTTGTGATATATATACATTTAATTAATACTTTGGTATTTTATGAAAGTTTTCATGTAATTTTATAGTTATTTTTTTATTATTAACATAATGTTTTATTTTATGATTTTATATTATTATTTTGTCATAATATGTTCGAATATTAAAAACATTTAGTGTCATGATATTACGTTTTTATAATTTAGGGGCCCATTTTCTTTTCTGAGTCGGGCCCCGAAATGTTTTTACATTCTCAGAGACAGCCCTGATTAATTATTTTCTTTTTATGTTTTTTATTTTAAATTCATGACAAACCCCCAAACCAACTCGAATTACATAATCTATTGTTACTACTAGCGTCTCTGAGAAGGATCCTGAACTTACCTACTATCTAAACTACATACGAACGGGTCCATTGCCCGTGAGTGTGTGTTGTAGTTAGGAAGTATTTCCTTGTAACTTTTGTTTAAATTTAAAGCACATCAATTATCTACTTCATATGTTGTTTCAACTTATGATATGTTAAGTATGTCATAACTAATGCCCAACCTTTTATGTTTACGATAAACAAGTGTTTTGGATAACGAAAACCCAACAGTGGTATCAAAGCTCAAATCATGTCTGGTATAGTAAGCTATTAGATGCACAATTTTATATAGGAAAGAGCGAATGAAGCTTTGAGTAGGAAAGAGCGAATGAAGCTTTCTGGGATAAGAACAACTGAACGTATAGATTTGAGTAATCATGTAATTCAAGATTAGGAGGAAGCCTTAAGTCTCGAAAACATAAAGATAGAAGTATTGTGTTCTGTTGAGCAAAAGTTCAAAACTGATGACAATGGGGTCAGATATTTCAAAGGACGTGTGTAGATCCCTAAAGTGAACGATCTAAAAGAACTTATTATGAGGGAACTCATAATTCTAGATACTCAATTCATCCTGGTGCGGACAAAATGTGTAGAAACTTGAAGGCAGATTATTGGTGGCCAGGTATGAAGCGAGACATTGTTGAGTATGTCAGTAAGTGTTTGACTTGCTCGATGGTTAAGATTGTACATCAAAGACCATCTGGTTTGTCGTTGAAGCAATCAGAAATTCTAGAGTGGAAATGGGAGGATATAATGATGGACTTTGATATGAAATTACGCGTACGAAAAAGGGTCATGATGCGATATGGGTAATAGTCAATCGTTTGACGAAGTCTGCTCTCTTTCTCCCTGTACAAGAAGATTATAGTATGGAACAGTTTGCGCAATTGTACATCGATGAGATCGTCACAAAACATGGAGTTCCTTTGTCTATTATTTCTGATAGAGGTAGCAGGTTCACGTCTAATTTGTAGAAGTAGCTTCATAAGGCTTTAGGCACGTAGTTGAACTTAAGTACCGCTTATCATCCGCAGACAGATGGACAAAGCGAGCGTACTATTCAGACACTAGAAGATATGCTCCGAGCGTGTGTGTTAGAGTTCAAGGGCTTTTGGGACGTTCATTTGCCTTTGATAGAGTTCTCGTACAATAATAGCTATCACACGAGCATCCAGTGTGCACCGTTTGAAGCTCGATATGGTCGTAAGTGCAGATCACCATTGTACTGGTTAGAGTCGGGCGAAAGGAGTTGGGTCCAGCTTCCTATTGTGCAGGAGACTACAGACAAAATCACTATGATCAAGGACTAGCTTAAAGCTGCTCGTGATAGACAAAAGTCATATGCTGACAAACGTCGTAAACCTATGGAGTTCCAGGTGGGTGATAAAGTACTTCTAAAAGTGTCTCCTTAGAAAGGCACTGTATTTAATTTTATTCAAACGTTCTTTATTTTTTTTTAAGTTGTGTACTTCTAGTCTAGTGAGACTTGTACTATTGATTTGTTGTGTTCAAGCTGCAAATTTTCAAGTGTTTGGTCATTCTAAACTCGAGTTTGGGCAATAGAATGTTTAACAAATGGTCTCTAGTAACTAACAAAATGCCAAGATCCGTTAATTTTATTACACTCTTAGTCCTAAAATGGTGGAAATATCCACTAACTAATAAAAAAATATTTAATATTGCGTGTATGTAATGGAAGACACATGTATTATGTATAAAGTGACACCGCATTTATGTAATGAGTCATGAATTCTACTAACTTAAAAAAAATTGGTTAGTAGTGAATTTTAGTTCATTTGGAAAAATCATTCTAACAAATTTACTAACAAAATCTCCTTTCTTTTCTTCCTTCTTTGTTATTTTCATGATCATCGAAGAGGCCAAGAACAAGTTTTTTTTGTCAAGTGAAATCTTTTACATTTTGAGGTACATTTGATTATACTTTTGATTCCTAATCAATTAAAATACCAAATTATATGTTAGTTCTTTAGAATTTTGTGAGTTTTAATAACAAAACTTTTGTTATGAAAATTTGTATCATTTTCAGAGTTTTCATGGAAATCTAACTATGGGCTTTGTTCACCATCATCGAGATTATATAAAAAGTTCATTGCATGTAAGTTTTCGGATTTAAATTCTGTTATTTGGAAATTTTTGTGTAAGCCGTATATATTCAATCTTAACTCGGCATTTGTTTTTATTTAACTCGGTATTTTGTTTAAAGACTTAACTCGGTATTTAGCTCAAGTATAACTCGGTATTTAGCTTTGATATAACTCGGTGTTTGGTTCAAGATTAAACTCGGTATTTATATAACTCGGTATTTCTTGTAACCAGTATCTATGTAACTCGGTATTAATATAACTCGGCATTTTTTTTATAACTCGGCATTTATGTAACTCGGTATTTATTAAATTAAATAAATGAGAACTGTTTTCAATCTAAGTTATTTGTTTGTGACTAATTATAAAAAGGTTCAAAAACATTATTGGCATTTTCTTAGGTACTAACCCTTAAATATAGGTTCGTTATGTTAGGTGTTAACCTCAGTTGTGCTAATGTTTTAGGTCAGGTGTCCATGATGTGTGATCTGTTCGACTCGTACTTGTTTAGTACTTTGTATTGTTCTTGTAGTATTATCGCCAGTCAGGTGAGTTCACTGCCCATTTTCCATTTTAACTGATTTGTGTGGGGCTGGAAAGCATGAAAACTGTTTTAATCCAAAGAACTGACTTTTACTGTTTTGGAACTGTTTTAGAACGTATTAACTATTTGAACTGAAATGGTCTTTTTAACAGACATGGTCTTTTGAACTGTTATGACAAGGCCGGTCTTATGAGCTAATGGGTACTTTTTGAACGATTATGTTATGTAGATCTATTTAGGCCTTGTATGGGTAGGGATTAAATGAGTGTACATGATATACTTTTATTAATGAACTGTTTGGACGTGTGTACTGTACTGAGATTTTTTATTGCTTATCGTGCTTGAGTGCTATCGTAAAATTCCTGGACACTACTATGAATTCAATCACGCTATTCTGTGATTAGACCGTAGGTAATTATGGCCAGCGCTGTTTAAGGTAGACCATCCCTCACTCGTACCTGTACGTTGCGAGTGCATATTACTTGTACTATTTCATACTAAGGATAGAGTATGGTGTTGAGCAGGGTGTCGGTTAATCGGAATAGTAGTGGAGCTCAACATAAGCAATAAGTCTATAATGATTTTGTTTGTGATTAATGTACTCAACAGGTTTTGTGAACAAAGAACTTGGTCTTTAATGAACTGTGAACTCACCAACTACTTTTGTAGTTGACATTTGAAATCTCACGCTTTTCAGGTCTAGGTAACTAGAGTGTGTACTCTGCAGGTTTTAGTCGTTCAAGTCTATGTTTTGGATCATCTTTCGAGATGGGTCGTCTTTTGTGCAAGTTCAATCTTAGTTTCTGCTTAGTAGCTTCTAATCATGTATCTTGTGCTATGTACTATGTTTGTTGTGCAACTTGCGTTTCCACTTTAGCGAGGTGTTACAGAAGGCTTGCTATTTATAGAAGAAAAGGATGGTGGTTTTCAAATAGTGGCATGGTGGTTTAGGAAGGTTCATTGGTGGTTTTTGGGAGGTGGTGGATGTGGTTTTGGAGGGGAGGGGACAAGGTGTTTATGGTGGTGTTAGTGGTTTAGGGGGTGGTGATGTGATGGTGTTAGAGTTGTGTTTCCTAGATATGTTACTAGTAAGTTAAGATATTTCTTTGGTTTTTCCCCTTAAATTTCGTGACTTAAGAGAAGGAAATGAAGGGCATTTAGGTCTTTTCACTTTAAATGTTTATATAGTTTAAACCTTGCAAAGGTGATACCTCGTACACATATACTTATTCTTACGCAACTAGTTAATGTTAACTAGTTAAAACGAAACGTCTTTAAGGCTTAATAATCTTTTCTATAAGTTTACAAATCATCCCAATTGTCAAACTTATTATTTGATTCGTTTGTTCATCACTTTAGTTGAAGACGTCCTATAATAGTTCGTTCGTACGTAAAGTAGTATATCAAATAGGCAATATAAGACTTCATATTCATATATACCTCTTAACATTCTTTAAACTAACTTTAATTATATCATAATTAAGAAAAGATTAATTCAACTTAATGTTAAAAAGTTTTTGTTTGACCAGAAAATTGACGAATGTCACGGTAAATTAGGATAAAAATCATGACAACCCCCTAAACTATAGAGTTGTAATAATCTACTTATTAATTTAATCCGCGTCCCTGCAAAAGATCCTAGAATTACCAACTTGCTATACTACATACGAACGGGGTCCACTGCCCATGAGTGTGCTATAATATAGGTATTTCCTTGTAATTATAAATTTAAAATTTAACCGCATTTTCTACTACACCTATACACGACATCAAGAGACAAAGCGGTTTTGACGAGAAAGGAGTTAACCATGCCGCCAATAAACACTTTAAGCAACAAATAGAAAAATAGTTCATAAAAGGTGTGTTGGCACGAACTTAAAGATTACCCGAAATTTTGGAATGACTACGGTGTCATGAGCCAGAAACAGTTATTCCAAGACACGGACCAATAAGTCTCCACCAAGATGAGCCCAAACCTGAACTCGGGTATGGAAGTGTTATTCCAAGATGACCTGATTCGTCGACCATCGGGTCGTGAATTGAGCCAAAAAAGTCAAAAGACCACACCTTTATTGGATGCAACTTCGTCCTGAGTTTCAAGCGATGAAACCTGTTTGGAACTTTAGCAAACCATAAAGATTCAACAAGAAACTTTGAAAACTATTCGGGTCTTTGGGAGACGACAAGTCATAAGAAAGTCATCTAAGTGTTCAAGTTCCTACAAACGCCAATTCCCATGGTTTGAGTAAAAGGAATAAAAAAAAGAAACGAAAAAACACGAGAATAGTTGTGGGTGAAATATGGTGATGAGTTTGGCAAGACGATGACAATGACGAAGACGTAGACTAAGACAGGGAATAGTTTTTTTTAATTAACGTAATGTTTTTTTATTATTAATGTGATCTTGTTTAGAAAGAGCCGTGCTACAATGTCTAAAAGGAACAAACAATCTCTATCACCCGCTAACGATATGTGGGAAAACTTACTCGACTCCGTTTCCGTCACCTGCTAATTCTTCATTTGCACCACAAACATCGCCAAGCGGTTTTGCGTCTTTCTCCGACGTTAATCCATTTCCACCTTGAAGAAGACTATCTGACTGATCTAACTAATATCTTGCAATGTTCGTGGAATGAAAGGGTTGCAACACACCAACGTATGGACATAGAATTACGCGATAAATGGGTGCACCATCAACTTCGGAAGGCTCTAGTCGAACACATTTGGAACCTCCTGACAAACTACCAACATGCAATGGTTTTTTTTTAAAACGTAATATTATTTTAATCAAATGTAATGTTTTTTCCATTAATATAATTTTTTTTTATGTAATGTTTTTTTTATTAATGTAACTTTTTTTACTGTAAATGTTTTTTTCATTAATGTAATGTTTTATTTTATTAATAAAAAGTTATTTCAATAAAAATATGTAATGTTTTATTTTTATGATTAATTAGTTAGAAATAATAAAATATTGAGGAAGAAGTAAGGAGGAAGTGAGAAATAGATGTTGTTGATAAAAATGTGTCGGGATGTATCATGACTCATGAGATGGGATAGTAAGGAATAAGTAACGTGAAGTTGATATATCAACAAAGAAGATGCGAGAAAGAGAGGCCTTACTAACATTTCTACATGTTCGTTTGTCGGGTAGTATTAATATTAGGGGTGAAGGCAACGACAATACCAAAGATTGCACACCTAACATAGTACTATCAAGTACCAACAACAATGTACAAAAACAAGCAGAATACCCAAAAACAAAAACGAGAATAACAATAATAATGGGTTCAATTCTTAAATCTCATCAACAGGGTTGTTAACTAAGCTCTAAACAACATCAATGTCCCAATTCAATTCAATTATTTAAACATCAATTAACAACACATTCTGATCTCCACTTTTTTTTTTATATATTCTCTGTTTTTTTGTGTTTTTTTATATTATTTTACACAAAAATTCAAAGATGAAAGGATTGGAGTTATGGATGAAAGATCTAATTGGATCGAAACAGCCCGAAAACATAATGGGTTCTTCATCTACAGATTTTGTAAATGGTGGGTTGTTTCTTGAATCAGGTACATTTGTTTCTTCTTCATCATCTATGGCGTGTTTTGTTTCTATACAGAATAACAATAGTAGTAGTAGTGGTAGTAGTAGTAGTAGATCGGTTGGACTTGTTTCGTGTTCGTTGCGCCGCAAAAGGAGTGGTCGGGGACACGGCGGGGTCGGGTTTTTGTCGGTTACGTTGTCGGTTAAAGACGGCGGTGATGGTGGCCAAGGGTTTGTTATAGAGAATGAAAATGAAGAGAAAGATGTATTGGTGGAAAAGCAAGTGGGTGCTTTCAATACTACTAAGCATCTTTGGGCTGGTGCTGTGGCTGCTATGGTCTCAAGGTTTGTTGCATTTACTCTTTTTATGTGTTTTTGGTTCGTATTTACGTATATGATATGAAATGGTTGTTGATAAGTTCCGATTTGCTTATGTTTATAATTTGTTGGCTAGTATATAATGGAAAGGAATAATTTGTCGAATCCTCGTCTATTGCTTGTAGTTTTGGAGGCTTTTCATGTATATGATATGAAATGGTTGTTGATAAGTTCCGATTTGCTTATGTTTATAATTTGTTGGCTAGTATAATGGAAAGGAATAATTTGTCGATTCCTCGTCTATTGCTTGTAGTTTTGGAGGCTTTTCATTCTTGGTAGAGTGATCTTTCATTGAGAACTTGGACACAAACTAGAAACTACTAGTTTGTAACTCGATCAATTAGAAACCAAGATTTGTCCTTTTAGCTTTCAAGTCATGTGGTCAATCGTATGAAAGCGATAATATTAGATACGATCAAAGTTATACATTATTGAGCTTGTTGGTATATATAAAAGACAGGATAATCATTCTTTAAAGGTGATCTAAACAACAAAAGAACTTCGGAGTAATGCCAATGTCTAGACTTTGCGTGTAGAGAATATTTGGGTCATACAAAAAAATCTGGACATGGGAAACTTTGGAAGCCTCTTAATCTATGAGATTTGTATATCTCTTCTGCAAGTATCATTTTTCCCTATTCACCTCCTTTTGCTTTTGATGGTTAAGTGAGACTTAAAAAAGTAAGTTATCTCATAAGGACAAAATGAAAAGTAGGTTGTTACTTTAGATATGTTAAAAATTCAATATATTCCAAGAGAGATTCAATCTGCATATCCTTAAATGTTCGTCTTCAAAAACAATTGAGATGATCATGTAAGTGGTGTGTCTCGTACTCCCGGGACTATTTTCTTCCATTGGGTTATGGAAATAACGACACTATCCCATTTTGGTTCTAGTTTTGCTCTTTCTAGATGATGTGATGAACATAGCTATATAATTGTAGGATTTGGTTTTAGGAATTTTGATTTCTTTGAATCAGTTGTAACTTACAGATTTTTGCATTGTCAAAGGACAAGGGTTTGAGAGCCAAATTAAATTGGCTGTTGACATTTCCATAGATATCCTGATATATGTGCAAACACTTCAATTTTGGATTTTAACATATGTAACCGAGCATTTTCTTGGTAGTTGTATTTTCAAGCTACATGAAAGCTTAGAATAGTTATCATGCATTATTGCATTTGGATTATGGCAATTGGGCTATCGCCTAGGTAATACATTCGAGTATCAGCTTTGTCCCCTGCCTTTTCTAAAACTTATCTTCAAAAAGATGCTTTTTAACTCGGGTTCAATACAATGTTACAATTTCTTCAAATAGAATAATGACATTTGAGCTTTTGTCACCAGTCAATTTCTTCATATCCTTGGTGAACGTTTTAGCAAACTGATTCTTAAAAATTAATGAATAATGTGAAACATTTAGTCTTATTTTTAACAATTATTTTTTCTGTTCACATGTTTTGGTGTTGTACATAGAATTAGAACAAGTGGTTTTTGTTTGACAATAAAACCATTTGACAAGACTTCTTAGCTTATCAAAAATTATGAATTGAAATTTCATGTAATATCTGAAAAAGCCTCGTATAATTAAATAGTCAACACAGTTTTTCTATATCTTATTTCTGTAATTACCTTATAGTACATGGATTATCAAATTTAAGTTTACAATTTATAAGTTTATGGTTTTCCATAAGCGTAAATATTTGTCAAGTACCATTTTATGTTTACATGTCACTTTTAAGAAATGGAATTGAGAAAACCAGAAGAAAAAGCTTTCTACAAACAAAGTGTAGCTGGTGCTACATAACTCATATAGATAGTTTAACAAACTTTAAACATGAAAGAGAAAACATAGAAAATATCAATTTTGTGCCTTCGGTGTCTTTTTCTTTTAGTTATTAGATGCACTTCTTTTTTGTACTGAATTTTTATAAAGGATTTTTGTACAATGGAAGTAGAGAAACTTAAGAAAGTGTGACGCAGGAGCAGAAACAGTGTGAACGGATTTTCCATTATAACTTGATACTTATAGTAGTGGTTATAAATAAGTTACATAATCATGTTACACATCTGACATATTTATAATTCTCCGCACCTTATTTTTTGTTTAATGTATGTCTTCCCTATATATATGTTGATTGTATCAGAACTTTTGTTGCGCCACTTGAGAGACTGAAGCTGGAATATATGGTTCGTGGAGAACAGAAACATCTTATTGAGCTTATCCAATCAATTGCGACCTCTCAAGGGATTAGAGGATTTTGGAAAGGAAATTTTGTGAATATTCTTAGAACGGCCCCATTTAAGGCCATCAACTTTTATGCTTATGATAAATACAGAAGTGAACTGCTGAAGCTAACTGGAAACAAGGAAGCTACTAACTATGAAAGGTTTATTGCTGGTGCTGCTGCAGGAATTACTGCTACTGTACTCTGCATACCCATGGACACTGTATGTAGCACTTTAATTTTTGTGTTTTTGTTTCATGCTTTGCTGCTAGATGTGGCAATTTCAACCCATTTATTCATGAATGGGTCAAGGAAATAGATAATCAAAAAAGATACCTAAAGAGGAAATGAGTCAAATGGTTCAAAGGGGTTTTAAGTCACCTAAAGTCTTTTTTATATGATATACAGCCTCCTACATGAATATATATACATACATACATATATATATATATATATATATATATATATTGTAACAGTATAGTTTTTGTTATTATATTTTAATGCATCAATTGTCCAACTGGCCTATTTTACCACCTCTAGCCAGATTTAGTGACTTTAGGTGAACTTTCAATACGGGAGGGTAGTTCCGGCATTTGGAACATAATAGGGAATTGATTATTCAAGTGGGAGGGCTGTGAGATTATCATGCTATTTCCTACCACCAACAAAAATTGAGAGAGTGAGTATCATTTGGTAGAGTTAGCCCACCACTAGAAAGTTAACTCATACATGTTCTTTTCCCTTTGTAATGCTCATTTCAGTATGAAGAGATGGTAGTTTTGACCATAGAAACAGGATTCGCTAAAGACCCCGCGAATTTACTTCATTCGTTACTTCTTTAACAACCAAAAACAAATAATATATAAACATTAAAAAAAAACATCACGGTTCTTTCCTGTTCTTTTCCATACAAACATGGTGTTTGGAAAGAATAATTCAACTACTTCAAATTCAGTAGCTGAGGATGATGAAGTCCAAATATTTGAAGATTTTACC
>JAOXNX010000033.1:7934242-7949349 GCA_028566075.1 Solidago caesia
TTTTAGATTATTTTTACGAGAATTTTACCGTATGCTTATAGAGTCTTCAATACTCAATATACAAAGAACAATCACAATAATAATGTAAATTGTTTCTTAACATGTAGTTTATTAAAATATAAATATATTAAAATGTAATTGTATGTTATTACAAAAATTGAACTAAATAATTATATAAGTTTACCTGCGTATTACGCGGGATAATAATCTAGTTATAATATATTATAAAGAAAATATATATTATAATCATCAATATTCATATTTATCCGGTGAAGCGGATAAATGAATCTCCGCTTAGTGAAAAAAAAAAAATTTGTTCTAAAAAATACTAACTTTTAAGGTAGGCAAAATAGATAATAGCTTTTCACAAGATTTTACTAATGTTAAGTTGTTAACTCTTTATACAACAAAAAAATCTATCGACATCAAAATAATCCAATCCAAGCCACGGTGGATGACATCCATCCATCCATCTAATAGTAACAATAGCATGATATATAGATCCACACCAATCATATCCTACACCCATCAACACACAATAAAATCCGTAGAAACTTGTTGTTCCCGCCGATACAATATATCTTCACCGGCACCTCCCGGTCTCATACACATTCATTCATTTTCATTCCACTCTAAAAAATTTAATTTTAAATTTTAAATATATATAAAAAGAAGTTAATTAAAATCGTTTTCGTTTTTTTTATAAAATCATTAATATTTTTAAAAAAGAAAAAAAGGTAGGGTTTTGGAGAGAAAGAAGAAGAATGTATAGGGAAAGAGGTGGGGGAGGATCGAAGGCTAAAATGGAAAGATCTTCAACGGCGAGTAGCTCCAAAGCAGCAGGTGGATTGAATTCAAATGGCAAAGATATTATTATGAATAATGATAATATTAAAGATCGTGGAAACCCTAATCATAAAAGTTCTTCAATTTCTAGGTCTTCTTTCCCTAATAAGAAACCCCTTTCCAAAGGTCGTCTTTTTCCTTCTTTTTTTTTTTTCTATATTATTTTTTATATAAATATATGTTTATTTTATGTATGTGTTATTGTCTAAGCATGCGGCACTCTCAAAGAGATGCACTGTCTTGTATATATAGGTTGTGTTTGGGGCAAAGCATATAGGAACTTATGAGAGCTTGAGCTTATGAAATTTATATGTATGACGCAAGTTTTAGTAGAGAACTTGATGTTTGTGATTAATATTATGGGTGTGTTTGGCGCAGAGCTTATGAGAGCTTAAGTTTGTGGTTTTTTCTGGAAAAAAATAAATAAATTAGGGGCCTAAATTTTAAGCTACTTAAAGAATAATAATAATTATTATTATAATTCACATTTTGAGTTCTATTTGTTTATCGCTTTATGTCATTGTTTATAAGCTCTGGCTACTTCCCCAAACGCATTTGTTCGAGGTCCAAGTGCAACTAGTTGTGCTAAACATGCCCATAGTTTTCATCGGATATGGATAATAGGGATTAGTGATAGCAATTTGATATACTTACCAATTGATCATAGATCCATCGGTACCCACATCCGCAAAACACATAGGCCCTAGGAGTGACTTTGTCAAGATCACAGGTCTTGGGTTCGAATCTGGCCTCCTGCGGTGCCCCACTATGCCAAGGGAGTTGTCCAAAGTCATCCATGTGGGGCGGATAATGGACGGCACCCGGGGTCAAGGGTGCCCCCTCCAATCTACACCTTTATGTCAAGAATTTGATATACTTGATTCGATAAATTATTCGGTATAGTCATTTGAGAGTCAAGTTTATGCTGTTACCATGTTTGGTTGTCATAGTTTGTTTTAATTTGCTATTCAATTTATGCATATTAACCTATGTATGGTGGTGAGGTGGGTCTTTTTTTATAAATTTGAGAAACTGCTCTCCAAAACCAAATAAAATTAGTAGCAGCGTTTATCGATTTAATTGGCAAGAACAACTGATAAGATTTATAGTTCTGTTCTTCTAATGCCCTTGGTACATTTACTATATAGTATATGCTTCATTAAATGTGTTAAACTCTTTGCAGGTTGGAATTATCTAATGTGGTTCTGATAAGATTCTTTAATGTTTATTCAACTAGTATTCTGGTATCGAGTGTGTGGTCAGTATTATCTAACCAAGGCTTTCTTTTTGTCTATAGGAGAGGTGAGTGTAGTATCTGAAACAGATAGTGAGGAATCAGATGTTAGTGGGTCTGATGGGGAGGACACGTCATGGATATCATGGTTTTGCAGTCTGCGTGGAAACGAGTTTTTCTGTGAAGTTGATGAAAATTACATCCAAGATGATTTTAATCTGTGCGGTTTGAGCAGCCAAGTTCCCTATTATGATTATGCTCTTGATCTGATCCTGGATGTTGAATCCTCTCACGGTAAAGCTTTCTCTTTTTCCTGTTTTTTAAATTAAATGTAAAGCAATTACGAGTTCTGTCTTTAGTTTCCATGGTACAAATATGTATCATGTTTGTTTGCATATACCATATTCATTTTCGCATCTATTATGCTAACTCACATAGTTCCTGCTTCTGAACTAGCTAATAATTAACAATATAGTTCACCTGATTGCTGATGATTAAACTTTTCTTTTAGGTCTTTTTTAACTTCAATTGTTTTATTTTTCTGATAGTCATTTATAATGATCGGCTCTTGTTCACTTGGTTATGCTTAGTCAATTGTGAAAGGCTAGGCCTTTTTTGTTTATTACCTAGGTCATTTAATGATTTTACTAGCTAAAGACTTTATAGTTCAAGTTTCGAAAAACTTTATTTCCATCTACTTACGTTATTCCAGAAAATAGTGTGTTCATCAGACACTGCGTGCCATATTCGATCTACTTTCTTACTTTTATTCTTTTCAGACTGTCACACTTGTTGGATGTTGATTTTTCTAAATTCTTAAAGGTATATGGTGGTCATAGACCCATTTTGGTCTTCGACACTCTGCCTACCTACTCCTTGTGCTCTGCTTGAATTAATGACACTTCTATAAACCAGAACACCTTTTCATATTTGAAATACATTGTAACTATTGAACTTGGGCATATTCTTGCTGTTGCTGAAAGAGTAAAATATGAAAACTAATATCATGCTTGGGCTCCCAAACAAAAAAAAAAAAAGATAAGATATAAGGCAGCAATTCCAACTTTACTTGTACCCCTTCTGCTCCTTAAAAAAATGCATCAAACTGTTTTGGGCTCCCAAACAAAAAAAAAGAGATAAGATAAAAGCATGCAACATTTAACTTCTCAATGTGTAAACTTCAGTTTATAGCAACCATAAAAGTATATGAATAAGATTGATTTTCTAGGTTTCTACAGTTTTGTTTAGGTATATTTATTATTAATCAGACTCTCTTATGTACTACAAATGAAGTTAAGCGTTAGGTTCTATGGGACTACCTATAGAAGTAACAATTTCCGTTACACATCATATTTATGTAAGAGACATAAAGATGTATGCTTTAGACTTTAGAGTTCTTTAACGAGGGTGGTGTTTGCATGCTGAAGTGTTCAGTTATGAAGCTAATAAGTGATTCCCTTGATCTTTGTTTTTCCATATGGGTGACTTCAGAGGGTGGCCTTGGCCTCTTTTTGTACAGGACATCATCATGTTTCTTCTCTTTTTTGAAATTAGGTCCATGGGGATATTTCACTGTGTGCTTTGGAAATGAATTTGGGATTTTAAATAATTAGAGTTAGAATGTTAAATAATCAACTGTATTTAATGGGTTATAGGAGATAGTGTGTGGATGTGATTTTTTTGTTGAAGTTGTTTTGGACTTTTGGTTATAAATGTAATTAATACTCAACATGTCATTCTAATGGAAAAAGGAACTGTGTCTTCTGAGATTAGAAAAGTCTTTCAAGTTATGTCAAAAGAAGGGGCAATTAGGTCTACGTTTTACCCTTCTGTTGAGATTTGTTGTAGCTGGAGTGAAACTGATTATCCAACATTGATTATATGCTAAGTAGTTAATACTGAAAATAGCGGTTATAGCGGTCGAGGACCGATATTTGAGTTATCGGTTATAGCGGTGGTATAGCAGTAATTTTAATATTATGCAACATTTATATATATATATATATTAATTAATACTTTATACTTAATATAAATATCAAAAGTCAAGCTTAAAAGTGTCAATATTTGAAACATTAGTGTTAATACTTGCAAAATTTAGTGTTTCTTTAAGTTTGGGCTAAAAAAAATAAATAAATAAATAAAATAACGCTATTTTACCGCTATTTGAACCGCTATTTTGCTTGAGGACCGCTAACCGTTATAACACCGCTATAGCACCGTGCCGCTATTGATAACATAGCAGTTAATGAGATTATTTAGGTCTAAAAGAACCAATGGTATCCATGAAAAAAGTGAGAAGTAAAAAGAAAAACACATCCAGCTATCAACGAGATGGGAATCACCCAAGATATAAACGAAAACCAAAGGCAGTTGGAGGTACTAATTCGTGTCGCTGTATTAGAAATAGATGACGAATATCGGTAGGATGTCACTAAGATGATGGTGACACTATCCATGTATTGTTAGGCACACTACCCAGCTAAACACAGTCACTTTGAGTTCAAAACAGGAATATTTGTCATTTCTTTTCAAACAAGAGCAGAAACCTGGTGTTTAAGACTGGTTGCTTGTTACATTCTTTGACGCTCCTGTCTTCGCCTAGAATTAACCAGAAAGAAATTACTTCATATTTGTATGACCAGCCATGTAATCTTAGAGGTGGAAACTCTAAACCATTTACTGGTGTATGGGTTGATTAGGGATGTGTTTTATGTCAAACAGCAAAATTAGCTAGTAGGGGCACAAGTCAAACGGGTTGAAAGTTGCCCAAAGTGTTTCTAATGCATACAAACTGGATTGCTTTTATTAAAAGATTTAGATTATTATTTTGAATACTATTGTTCTTTGTAATCATAATCATCACATTAAGTGCTCATATAAAATGGCCAACAAATGTTTGCCGGTCAACCCAACCCACCTCATTCTGACCTGTTACCAAACCCACCTGACCTGCCCATCTTGCCACCTCAATTGTATCTGACTCAACGTTTAACTCACTACGTACTTATAAAGACAACAGAAAAATGGTACCTTCCCAAGAGCATTTGATGCACCAGACAGATCTTGTCTTTCCTTCCGTAAAAGTTCAACACGACTTCTCAAAACTTTCTTCTGTTCTTCTGACTACAAATACGATTTCACATTCAAAAACATATCATGGTTAATCATAAACACACTTGTATAAAAGCTTTGAATACTCCACTCCAAAGTAGAATAGTTATGTTTAAAAATTCAAAATTGATATGGATATGCTAAACAGTGTAGACAAACATTTTGCAATAATTCAAAAGGGTTGTGTGAGTTCTAATACCATAATAACATTAGGGTTGGATAGAAAGCAATTAAGCGTGACTGGCCCTAATAAAGGACCAAAATCGTCTAAATCAAAGATATACCTACTATATATACAAGTAATATTCTTCGTTTTTAAAAGGCGATAGGCACTGAGGCGATAAGGGTCAGAAAGCCAAGTCGTAAGGCGCAGCCTCACGTATACCATTTTTCTAACAAACAAATGACTATGAATACTTATAAATCACTACCACATAACAAAAATACATAAAGATACTTCACTTACTGAAAGTTGTTTAAAACATGTAGTGACTAGTGAGTAATAGTATCATAGTTAGCTATTCGCCACAATTTCAAAAGCAACAAAGCAAATAGAAATAAGTAACCATCAAAGTAGGTAAACAAGAGATTAAACATACTTGCTATTATGCATGTTAGGATAGAATAGAGATGAGACGGTTGGGACTTAGGAGAACATTGGGACAAACTAGTAGGAGAAGTGACTGTTCAATTCTTACATGGTTGCATGATAGGTTAACCAAAGGCAACTTTCTTAGTAATATTCACATAAAACAGGCTTAAAAAGAAGCCTAAAAAAACCCAGTTACAGGTACAACTAAAATTACAGAATATATGAGGCGAAGAAAAACCCTTAAGTGTCTGTCACTACAAGGTGTCGATTAAACGCTGCATCATGTCGCCTCATGTATGAAGACCTCCTTCAATAACTGTATGCGCTCGCCTAAAACCAAGTTTAGAATGGTTTGCTTATACATGACATATACGCATGACACATAAATGTGTTTATCTATGCATGACACATACGCCTAATGCAGATGCTTCTCTCCTTAAATAAAACTGTGAACACCTAAGATGTTTTAAGATCTCACCAAATAAATAAAACTTAAACAAATGCCATCTCCAAAGTTGAATTATAAATGAAATAATAAGCAGAAAACAATTTGATAAACCATGTTCCTGATGTGGACAAACAGATAAAACCAAGAAAACAATAAGATAAAGTAACTAAAATTCACAGGTTAACATGCCCTAATATTACAAATTAATTATAAATTTCTAACAAGATAAAGTTTAACAGCCACACACCTTTTCCAGCATAGCTGTAAGGTTTTGAATCTCATTCTTTATTGACGTGGACAAAGCTTGTGCAACATCTTTTAAGTTTGTCCTGAAAAACATACAGTATGCATCATCTCTCATATGGATTCCGCTTGAGTGTATAGAACAATATATACATAACTTCATATATGACATACATAATTATGTTATGAATTACCAGCCTCTAATATAGTGCCACCGTATTCAAATTTTCATTTTTCACATAATTGTGAAATGTATTAAATATGTGAACTACATAAAGGCGATGCTTAATGTTCTTGGATTTCACTAAGTGAACATTTATTCAATACTCTTCCAATCAAGTTACTAGTATGTTAGTATGTCTATGTTTGAAATATGATATTGGTGATAAGTCAAGAACGGTGGGGATCAGTATACATAAACAGCATTAATGCATTAATGCATCAATGCATGGACATTAGCACCGTGAGACTTGGAGGTTCATTCTTGTTTAAACAAATACCTATCATTGCTCACCTATCATTGCTCAACATATGCACATGTAACGCTTTGAAACTATCATTCCTTTCAAACACTTAAATTTTAAATTATATAAGATTAAGCAGCATTTATTACATTAACTATTATACGAGAGCTAGTACAGGGATGTGGCAGATGCTTACTTTTCAGGATATAGAGGATCCAGCGTTTGTTCTTCAACAAGTTCCTCTACAGTATCAAGAACATTTCCCAACTACAACCAAAAATTGGAACAATGCAAAAATTCATAATTGTAATCGTCTAATCTTCCCAATCAAAAATGGAATTTCAAGGTCTACCAAGAAAAAACTCGTATGTCTAGCTATCTTTATATACATCAGTGATGCAAGTCATATCTAGCATTTCTTTTTGATATTAAAGTCACATAACCTTGCCCTTACTTTTAGAATTATCAAAGACAATGCACCTGTTATCTTGCCTTTTTTATTTTGTAATCAGAAGTATATATGCTTTACAAGTGAATCAGCACTACTTACTATTCATAAAAATTTCAGCTTGTCATTGCAGAAAGATACAATCAGAGAAAGAATACCTTAGTCTCCTCGCACAAACTTTCAAACTCATCCTGTAAAATGCAGTAGAAGGCATTAGGCTTTGAAGAAGTCAACTAGCTATTACAGTACCCATGCTCTACAGTCATGGTTCTATAGTTCATATCTGTAATTATAGTTGATTCCTATCAGTCCCGTGATGAATAATGTAATCAATATATTCAAGAACTCTTAATGGAGAAAAAGAGAGGCACGTCATTTTCTGCCAAAATTTACATAAGAAAGAGAACACAAGGGAGCAAGCAAAAGTACACCCTCGGGCTAACAATACTCTTGACCCTGTACCAAGACGGTACATGGGATCAGATGGTTCCCACCCATTTACCCTTTTTTTTTTACTCTTGACCCTCTCTACTTCCTTTATCATATTTCAGATATAAAAGTATCATTACTGATTACAGATTCAAGCAAGAATCATAACCATTTAACAAAGGATAAAGCTTAGCACAAAAGGAGCTGAAACCTTATACCTCAATATTCTGATGCACAGACACAATAACCTATGGCATCAAAAAGGGAAAAAGATAAGCCATTGACTAAAAGTCAGAGTGAGTTATATAACGATGAATACCCAAAAATAAAAATAGAAGATTTATGTATGGTATGAGGCCTTAACGTTCATTTTATCGTCTTATGTATGTATACTACTTGATATACATACCAGTCGAAAAGGTATAATTTAAGACCTCATACTTTGAATTTATATGATAAAAAATGTTTGTAAAGGTTACAACATGAATAGAACCTGAATATATAGGCGATGCATACGCTCTTGCTCTGCCTGGGTAAATCTCGGAAAGGCATTGCAGAAATCCTTTTCAAGTATACAATTTTAAACATAAGCAAAAATTAGAAATAAGCATTCAACTTGAACTTCAGCTAACAAGCAAAGAACTCGACTTTGTTGTCTAAATGTACTTTACTTATCAATAAACGACGTATGTCGTAATACAAATTTCCAGCACCTGTCATCCAACTTTAACAAACAATCTTCTTCTTCTTCTTCTTGTTAAAATAACAGATTCTATAATTGTCGATTCAGAGGGTGTTTCGAACGTTTTACATTCAAATCTCATTAAAAAACTAACCATCTTCACGGTGGCCAGCTGGTAAGGCGTCCTGAAGGTCTCGAAATAGGAAAATCCTTTTAATTAATATAGATCCAACTAACTAACCCTATTATTAATCTCAGGCTTCAATCTATATGTTTTTGCCATTTCTTCTCTATTATTAAGCAGACATGGGATACGCGGCCGACAGGTATGGTTACTTACCCCTACTCTTATCGGTCCCTTTTCCCGTTTGGCCGGAGGTCCATATGGAAGCAGTCTCTGTAACTTTAGGTGGAGGCAAGACTGTCTACACCTCACCTCCCCCATACCCGTGCGGGGATTGGATACGGTTGTTGTTGTTGTTGCCAACTAATTAACCCTAATTGAGAGGCAGTACCCTCCATATCCTCATACATTTTTTTATTATTATTTTTTTTTTATAAACTATTAATTATAATTGTCTTAATCAATAATAATAATAATAATAATAATAATAATAATAATAAATTAAGAAATACCTGTTTGGAGAAAGTGGTGAGAAGGAGATTAAGAGCAAGCTTAAATGACCTTTTCAAATCCTTTTCTCGACTCCCCATTTTCTTTCTTCTTCTTCTTCTTCTGAATGTGGGTGTTAAAGAGGAAAGTAGAAATTGGCAAACAAGAAATGGAGGAGAGCGGGAGATTCAAAAACCTTTCATACCTTTATTAATTATTCCATTTTTTTTATTTTAGAAAAAAAGCTGAAGTCGAAGCATATGTAAAAGTGGTTTTGTTTTCTAGTAAAAACTTATCACTCAACTCAAGACAATGGTGTGAAAGTGGTTTTGTTTCTAGTGAAAACTTATCACTGAGGCCTCGTTTGTTTTTCTTGAAAAACTCTAAATAACCTCTGAGCTCTGATTCGGTCAGAGGTTTTCAGATTTGAAGGTGTTTGTTTTTCACTCAGATCCAGAGGCACTAACATCTGAGAAACATCAGATTCGGTAAGAGAAATATTCACCTCTTTTTCACATCTGAGTGTTGGTAACCACCACCTCCTTCGTTGATTGAGCCGAACTGAGACCAAAGATCAGAAATACCTGTGGACTGAGAACATATAAATGACAACCACACCACCGCTGTTATAGATTTTCCGATCGCCCACCGTCGTGACAGATTTTCCGATCGCCCACCGTCGTAAAGATTAAATTAGTGGAAGAACAAAGGTTAAAAGGAAGAGGAAGAGATTATTGATCAATTTCTAAAATTATTTTTTTTTTTTTTTGAGCGGCATTTGTGAAATGGAATGATGAGTGTGTGAAATGAAATGATAATATGGGTTTTGTTCGTGAATTTTGGTGGGTAGGTGGAAATGTGTGTGGCAGGGAAAGATATTTTTGGTGTGTATATATGATTAATAATGGGAATATGGGATAAATATAATGTTATTTGTCTAAAAAAATAAGTTTATGATTTTGGTGGGCATGATTTTTGTAGTATCATTATATTTTTAACGAAAGAAAAATATAGATATTTGATATGAAATGATAAAATCAATATTTATAAGTATTCAGATGTTTATATGTATTCAGATATTATTAAAAATACAAACAACTATACTCATTAGAACCACCTCTCAACATTCAGAAGTGGTATTCAGATTCAGACACAAACCTTTTACAGAAAACAAACAAGGCCTCAACTCAAGACAATGGAATGGTCGTTCATTTTTTTTATTTTTTCCCCCCTTTTTATGTCAACAAATCCTACTCTATTTCAAGAAAAGCTTATCTGTCGGCCATGTCATTGTGATGTCATGATTCACTAACCAAAAATATAATTAATTAGTATCAAATACTATTAAAGAGATGTAAATTCATGGTTATGAAACATATTATTTATAATTTGGTTACGAAAACAAATACATTTTACTCAAATGTTAACAATTTCACCTTATCGGATATACTGAAAACAAATGGAGAATTTTATATATGCCATTGTTAAATTTCAAAATAGCATATATGCCCAACTAAATTTTTAAATATCAAAAATGTCATTATTAAGCTTGAAATATATCAAAAATGCCCAATAGATTAAATTTGATCAAAATAAAATATTAAAATCCTTTAACATTATAAAATAACATGTTCAATTTATAATTATACCCTCTTTGTTAATCTTTAATTAGATAACATAACATCTGAAAAAGGTAATTTGTTGGCTCGTTCAACGATAATATAAAACCCAAATATATCAGTTCACTAATAAATGGATCTTTATTGCTACTTCTATATGTAACTATGCGCTAAACGATTTTTAGATGACTGTAACTTGGACAAGTATATATGGAATTGATGATGTGGCGTCTCTTGTTGAATGGGGTCAAATAAGTGGAGATCTGAGCCTTTTTTTTTCTCGTGGAACTTTCATTTTTAAGTTTTGACCACTGTAACATGTGTGGTGTGTAAGAGATAATATTTATTTGTTTTTAGAATCATCATATTAATTCTCATGTTGTTTAAAAGAATGTAATCAAAATTTGTTAAGAAAAGAAAAAGACTGGAGTTTATTAGGGCAGCGGGAAGTACATATCCGCTTATGTGTAATACGTTATGAAATTATGGATTAACAAAAGAGGGTATAACTGTAAATTGTACATGTTATTTTATAGTTTTAAAGGATTTTAATATTTTATTTTGATCAAATTTAATCATTTGGACATTTTTGATATATTTCAAGTTTAATAATGACATTTTTTATATTTAGAAATTTAGTTGGACATATATGATATTTTGAAGTTTAACAATGACATATATGAAATTCTCCCACTAAAAAACACCAAGGTCGCTACACAAATCTAAATAGAACCCCAGAATAAAATCCGGTTACTAAATTAATCGAATCCCTAAATAGAACCCGGTTGGCTGTTTATTTTTTTTAAATAACCGGAATTTATTTACTTAGAAATAAGGGCGGTTGTTTAAATAAAAAAAAAATCCCTATCTTTGTTTGTATCTACAACGATTATCACTTTTGCAGTCTACATAAGGCCCTTTCCTATCGTCCCGTCGTGAGGTCGTCGTTGAGCTCGTCGAGGACGATGCCATAGGCACCACCTTGTCGTGGCTCGTTCAAATTTCGAAGGGGAAGGACGAGAGAGGGGGAGTGGTTTCTTTTCCCAGCTATATATATATGAGTATATATGTGTGTGTGTGTGTGTGTGTGTGTGTATGAAGCAATTTCTTAGACAAGATGATATCCATTTGAAGAAGACAAGTTGCAAGTTTTTCATTTCCAGCTATATAAATACAAGTATATATATATGTGTGTGTGTATGAAGCAATTGATATCTACAATCTTTTATATATTTAATAAAGTTTCATTTTAGTCCCTCAATTATTAACATATATAAAAAATAGTTTTAAAGTTTTCAAAAGTTTTATTGTAAATATATTATATTAAAAACCTTTTATTATTTTTATTATTAGTAAAAAGTTTTTATATAATTTAATAAAAATATTAGTTTTATATAATTTTGTGATAAAATAAAAGTGGAGTGAGAAAATACTGATGTGGCAGTGAGGATGAGGTGAAGATGAGGTTATAATAGGAAGGGGTAGTTCTTGGGTGTATCTTGGAGAAAAAAAAGCTGATGTGGCAGCGAATATGAGGAGATGACGAGTTCAGAATAGGGTGAGACCTAAAAACCCATCTCATACACGTACGACAAAATCCCTATTATATTTCTTTCTCAAAAAGTCCTTGTAATTAACTTCTCAATTTTTTTTAGAGCACCACCTATAATTAACCACCGAAAGAAGTTGTCAAAACTGAAGAAAATCATAACTCAAGCTTGTGGGTTTCATGTTTTACGATTCGTACGTGTTGCTAGTTGGGGTAACAGTGGTTCGTGTTTGTCCTCATTGAAGGAATTAAAGTGATAACATAAAAATTACTCACACAAAATGATCGTTAACTTCATTGAATCAGTGATTGTTTAAATAGACAACAACCACCCACGATTAGCTACAGACACGTACCTTGACCCAAACAATAAACTGACTTGGACCCAAACAATAACACGTTTATCAGTAACTACCAAATTGACTGACTCAAACACATAACAGGACCCAAACAATAAACTGACTTGGACTCAACAAAACTACTAATTAAGCTGGACTGCTAAACAGACTGGGCTTGGAAGCCCATTATTGACACCAAACGGACTAAACTAAAACACCCCAATACTCATGAGTTCGTTTAGAGTTGTTACAGAGTCGTACGTATTCATCTTTAGAGGTATACATCTTAAGCCATATATATTCGTATATTGATCATGCTTAATTAGTTCATTAGTACGTACATGTTGCTGTGTACAATGAGGTGTTCTATGTAAGGTTGGAGAGTTGGGGAACTCGTGACTCCGGATCGGATCGGCGAAGGGGGAGTCAAGAGTTTTTGAAAACTCGGATCGGAATCAGTGGTTCTTGGATTGGGTTTTTTATATAGAAAAACAATAAATTTTGAAATTATAGATATTATTCGTATATCTCATTCTCTATATCTCATTCTTTATACGGCATCTACTTCTTCTCTTCTACGGGTAAACATCTCTTTCTTCCTCTTCTTTTTCTACATACTCTCTCTTTCTTCTACATATTCTCTCATCCGGTTCTTCTTTCACATAAACTCTTCCACAAACCATTCGTAAAAAAAAATTAAAAAAAAAAATGACAGAGTTTTGACCGATCCGGCCGAGTTTTGACCGATCAGGCCGATTCTTGACCGATTCGGCCGAGTTTGACCGAGTTTGACCCGAGTCCAAGCCGTTGACCGAGTTTTGGACCGATTCCGGCCAGCTCGACTCCCTGACTTCCCGATTCCGAGTCCGAGTCCGAGTTCTCGGCCGAGTTAGCCGAGTTTTACAACCATGGTTCTATGACGCTCATGTTTTGTTGTATATACGATGAGGTTGGTTGGTTCTATTGCATTGTTGATATAAGGATTTTTATTTTTTATTTTTTAATAAATTTAGGGTGATAAGGACTTTTGATACCAATCAGAGTCAAACTTCTTTCTTTATATACTAACAGACCGATTGCTGGTAAAATTACATTTAAATTACATTTAATCCAGTCTTCTGAGAACTATATATATGCATGGATGCACCAGTATAGGAACTATATTATAGGAACTTTTGAGACTAATTAATTGGTGTCTTTAAAATATATAGCCGGTTTCGGCTTGAGTTCAGTTGGTGTACTTTATGCATCTTATCTTTTTATTTCTGTAATTATTAGCAACCCTGTCACTTGAGGAGAGTATTTGATCAATCCAGTAATTACTTTCATAATTGCTGGTTGGATGGGAAATCCGACCGCTCTGCCTCATCTGTCAGCTATTGCTGGTCCTATTTGGTTCCGCTCAACCTAATAATGCTGGTAAACATATTCTGGCGCGATATTATAATTAGTATCCTTAATAAAAGTATTGAGTATGATCCCCTGTTTTGGATTAAAGTTTAAACAACTCGATCGTGTTCTATTATTACTTGAACACGCTTGTAATCCCATCTCTAAAAGATGTTGTTATTACCTGACTCATATTTTGTGATGTTGTAGTTGGTTGACCCTATAGATAGGACGCTGGATAGGGATCTTTCTCTTGTAAAAGATTTGGGATTGAAACTTGTATATGCGATCATCACTCATGTGCATGTCGATATATTTGTTGAGGCTGGTGACATGATTCAGTTTGGTGATCTTTATTTGGAGGTATTGCCGTTTGTGATATATCCTAGAAAGAGTTGTTTGCTGAAACTTTAAATAAAGTATCTCTTATTAGTGTTATTTTTTCCAGGTTCGTGCAACTCCAGATCATACGGTAGCTTGTGTTACCTATGTTATTGACTTACCGGTGATGGACCTGATCGATCAGCCTCAACCAAGAATGGTATCTACTGGTGATGCTGTACTAATACGTGGATGCGGGTGAACTAATTTTTAGGTATAGAGTATGATTAGCATTCACAAACTGTAAATTTTATCTATAATTGTTACCACATATCTTCATATCACAACAGCTATATGAATCAGTCCACTCACAGGCAAGAGCTGGAATTGACAATTGCATGCTGAATAGTTATGTATCGTGCTCTTATTTCCATCAGTATAACTCAAACACTTGTTGCCAATTTTCCAGATCTTTACATTGCCAAAGGACACATTCATTTATCCTGCTCATGATTACAAAGGCTACAAGGTTAGTAGACATCGGTTCATTTTGCTTTTCAATCACGAAAACCATTTGGTTTAAAGGTTACCATTTATGTCATATAACATATTTTCTGTATTTAAATATGAAAATTTTGTACGGATAGTGCAAAAATTTAAACATATGGTGTAAATGGGATTCGTTGTCAGAAATTTGGTGTAACTAGGAAGTCCGGTGTTTACAACACCGGTCCTAAACATTTAACCTTAAAACCGGTGTCTTAGACACCGGTCCTCAATG
>JAOXNX010000033.1:7956958-7968381 GCA_028566075.1 Solidago caesia
GTTTTAGCTATGATGCATCAATTTTACATACTTATTTGTATACTTGTGCTCTGTGTATCTTCGTGTATCAGTTTATATACTTGTGCTCTGTGTATCTCCGTGCTCTGTGTATCTTCGTGTATCAGTTTATATATTTGTTTTACGTTAACTTTTGTTTTACAATAACTAACCCCTATATATATATATATATATATTTTATATATTGATTTTCTCCGAAATTTCTATAAATACTAAATATAAATAATAATAAGTTTATTTTTGAAAGAACAAACAACCGTTATTAAACAGTGTGATTTGAAGCTTACGAGACAAACTCGGTACACTTTACACATCAAATGATTTTGGCCCCCCAAGAGAATTGTTCAACTTCCGCCTGGTTTGCCGCTTACCAAAAGAATTGTTCTCTCCATTGCATACAGGCCCACACATGTGCTTTTTGTTCTCTGTAATGGTTAAAGCATGTCAACTGACCTCTTATATGTTTACTTTTGCTGCAGGGAGCTATCAAATATTGTCCTAGTCCACTACCGTGAAGTAAAGGTTTGTGTATCCTTAATATCTTTTTTAATCTTTCTATATATATATTTTCTCTTATCTGGTTCCTTTTGTAGTTGTTCTAAGTTTTGGGTACAATGTCACTTATACAAGTACATGATATTTTCTGTCTAAAATTAAGCGCAATAGTTATGTTTTTGCAATGTCTCAAAGCAACTAGATTCCTACTTCTTTGGAAAGGTTTCTGTCCCAATTTATCGTTTATTAGTAGTCATCAAAAATGTCGATAACCAGGTCGACAAGATGATGGCTTATAACTATTTGAATGATCAATAAGTATTGAAGTTTTTTATTTACGTATAAAGAATTGAGCGGTTTGTATAAATCGTTAGAGGTTTTTATTAGTAAATAAAAAGTGGCTTTTTCAGTTTTTTTTTGATATAACAACATTAAAGATTAATATAAGTAGGACACTTTGTATATACATATTATGGTTAAAATAGTTAATACAGGAAACAATATTTATAGATGTACATTCTATTTAAAAGTTGAAACTGTTTATTAACTTGTTGAAGCTACGATGATATTGGATTGAAGATATAGCAATAGACTAATTTAATTAATTGTTAACTGTATCGATCAAATTAAAAGTTTTATATGCCGATAAACATATGGGTGTTTGTGTATGAAAAGGAAAGTGGGGATCATAGATATATCTATTTATAATTATAATTGTAAATAGATTAGTAACATAAGCTAGGTTCAATAAATAGAAGGTTGTGATTGGCTAATAAGTCATTAGGACAACCTTCTTTTAGTATATGGAGGAAGAGGTTGACTTTTATTGACTTTAAGATTAAAGAGGGGTATTTTTGACTTTTCAGATGTGTGTGGAAAAGTGTGTTTAGGGGGGAGAATAGTGACGATTGAAATTTTGAAATTAAAAAATGGGGGGAAACAAATGATGTGGATATTAAACTATATTAACAACGGGGATCATCATCATCAAGCCGAGCTATAGTAGCCAGATTTAAAGGTTCTTCTATGACATGTTCGGGGCCGCCGCATTAGGCGGGTACCCTTCTAGTGTGTGTGTCAGTGTGTGTGTGTGTGTTTATGTGTATATTATGTGTGTGTACTATATATATATGTCTTGCAGGTTCATAACGTAATATTTTATATCTCAAGTAACTGAAACTTCATATATCTTTTATATGATCACAATGCTCTAAACTCTTATATTAAAGTCATTAGCATTCTCCTCACTGATGCACCTTGTTGCTTAGTAAACTTCCATTTGGACTCGATTTTGTCGTGTCTACAATCATACTATTAGTTCAATCCTATTTCCTTTTTCAAAGGAGACTGGAGGGAAACTGGAGAACTTCAGTTGCTTGTTTCTATGGTCAATAATTCCATTCTTTCATTTACTTGCCAAATATTTACTTGTCTTCTCTCTTTGATATGTTCGGAATATTTATGATGGTACATTCTAATTTCTGCCTTATTACTTGTTGATACCTCTCTTATATTCCATCCTTCTATCTCTTGCTTTTTGTAATCCTTTTGCGTCGAATCACAAGTCTATGCGTCTTTAATGTGTGGGCGGATGACTATGATTTCTGGCCATTGCCATTTTCGTAGAAAAAGGGGGTGAAGTTTATGAGATGTTGCATGTATTAATGGGGCTAGTTACTGTTTTTGAAGAATGGGATTTTACGCCTAAGCTCAGCCATTGACTGAAGTCTGAACCATCCTAAGTGATAAATTTCTACACTGTTCCATGCTATTATGTCCTCCTCAAATAATAAGTGATTTTGTTTATCATTATGTATATTTATCAGGGGAGTAGGACAAACACAAACCGTGTTAGAGAGGTTGGAGAAGCAACTCCCAACTCTTTGGAAAGTGAAGAGAACATATCTACTTCTGAGGTTGATAGTTCTGTGTCTTCTAAATTTCGCACATATAACCCTGTGGCTTCTCAAACTACTGACAACAGCACACAAAACTCCGAATTCGAAGATGCAGAGTCAGGTTTGGTTGTTGTTTTTACTTTCTTATAAAGGTGGAAAATAGCCCAGGCCAGTGGGTTGGGTAAAAATTCTAAACAGGTTTGGTTTACTACTGTTATTGGTACAGTTTAAAGTGGGAGGAGTGTTGTTGGGTTGACCTGATACACTTTTTGTCACTAACTAGTTTGTTAAATACGATGATGAAAGTTATAATATCTCAATAATAATCTATAAAAGTTTGAATATACTTATTTGACCCATTCATAAGAAGATGGATTGAAAAGTGAAATTGCCACCTCTAGTCTTCTTTCTGCTTTTTATTGTCAACTTATCTGAAATATGATTAGTTCGGATATGAACTTTTGCTGCAGCATATTCTCACCAATCTACTTCGAGATATGGTTCTATCCTCAACTTGCAACCGTCAGTTACCCCAAAGACAGATGATTCACTCCCTATGCCTTATTATCCAGTTCCTTCCTCAAGTAATTCTATGAAAGTTTTTTTAATGCATAGATTTTGGTATATTTCTTTCATTACCTTCATTCTAACCAAACCCACCTACAGATGATTACGATGTAAAATTTCAAGCAAATCCCGATATGAGTTTTGTCTCACTCATGCAAGGGGACAAAAGTGCAAACAATCTTGATGGTGGTTATCCATATGCTTTTGAAAACTACAGTGCAGGAAGTCAGTCTGCTAGCTACCAGCCAACACATCTCTCAACCGAGTCTTATAACACAGGATTTGATCAAGTGCAGGAATTCAAGGGAAATTCAGGGTGGCAGGTACTGCTAATTATAATCCTATATATTTATTCTCTATCACCTTTTTGTTATAGTATTCATGATTTCAACCATTTTTTTATGTATCTAGCTGTGAACTGAGTCGGCGTGTGAACGATTGACAGTTATATTTCATATGAAAATACTTAACATTTGCTAAGAGATCTATTTGTAAAAATTTGCAGCATGATGCAGCATATAACAATCTTCAATCTAGGTTCAATGAAGAAGTTAGTTATGCAGACATTTTCAATTCTTTTGAGACTGGCAGTGCCATTGATCAGAATAAGACTCTTGAACAAGGAAACTTTGAATTACATTTTCTAGATGAAGATGGTGGGAAACCTGTGAAATCGAATCTGGCGGGCAATTTGAATGTAGATGAAAAATATGGCTCTTTGAAATCTCCATATGTGGAGGGGCTTAGCAAAAAGGAGGGTCTTACGAAGAATGACAGCTTTGACCGATGGATGGCCAAAGAACTTGGGGACGTGAAGGAGACACAAACCCAGTCCACTTCTGAGACCTACTGGGAAGCTGTTGAAAGTGAGAATGGAGTTGATGATTCCATTATTAGTCCACAAGTGCATTTAGACAGTTATGTTTTGGGCCCGTCTCTCTCCCAGGACCAGCTCTTCAGCATTATTGACTTCTCTCCGAACTGGGCATATACTGGGTCCGAGATCAAGGTACAATTTAATATTTCTTACAAGTTCCAATTTGCGATTTCTAAACAGAAAAGAAACATTACTTGGGGGTGTTTGAATGTGTGTTAAAGATGATCCTTGCGATCTGGTTTCATAATGATCAGTTGAGCGTTTGGATAAAACTGATTATGAATATGATTTTCCAATTATCAGGGTCAAATTATTAGATGTGGATTATTATGCAAGGAGTTTCTCTAGAATACTCATTAAGATAAATGTGAAATTAGGCAGGGAGTTTTTCCAATTGAGGAGGTTTGCCTTAAAGATACATGTTGGCTGATTTTCAATCTGTTTGGCCTATTTCTTGTTCAGCTAATTCTTTTCCTTTATATCTGGCACATCAAAAGAAAATTATAACCCAAATTTACCCATTCATTAGTAATTGAACTGAATCTGTCACCTCTAGTATTTGTATCTGATTTATTTATTTATTAGAAGTTGCAATAATGAGCTTGCAAATGCACCCAAACACATCCTTATAACCGTTAGTAAAAGAAAGGAATAAAGTAGCAAGGACGCATAGTAAAGTGGAATTCTGGTGTTTTTAATTGTGCATCTCTTTTTTGCATTACAACTAGGTTTTAATAACGGGCAAATTTCTAAGGGGTCAACAAGAATTGAAGGACTGTGAATGGGCATGTATGTTTGGAGAGTTAGAAGTCCCTGCAGAGGTTGTAGCTGATGGTGTTCTCCGTTGTCGTACACCCGAACACAAGCCTGGAAGGGTCCATTTTTATGTAACGTGTTCCAATAGAGTTGCTTGCAGTGAAGTACGAGAATTTGAGTTCAAACTCAATGAGAATCATCAAGATATGGATGGTCCAGATCTCATTAGTGGTGACAACTCTAATGAAATGCTTCTACACATGCGATTTGTGAAAATATTATCACTTGGATCTGGAAATGCCCAAATTTCTGTCGATAGTGTGAATGATCCTGAACTTAGAATGCAACTTAGTTCATTGATTCAGGAGGATAACAGTGAGTGGGATCAGATGCTAAAGCTTACATCAGAAGAGGAATTTTCTTCAGAGAGAGCAAGGAGTCAACTTTTTCAAAAGCTACTCAAGGAAAAGCTGTATTCATGGATCATTCATAAGGTGGGAGAAGGTGGAAAAGGTGCTAGTGTGTTAGATGAAGGAGGGCAAGGTGTGGTGCATTTTGCAGCTGCCCTTGGTTACGACTGGGCTATTCCGCCTACTGTTGCTGCAGGAGTTAGTATCAACTTCCGAGATGTCAATGGCTGGACCGCCCTCCACTGGGCTGCATCTTGTGGCAGGTAACTTGTTGGTTTGTGACATGTATTCACTGTATCTGTGTGTAGTACAGAGCCTATGGTTTTTTATAGATAGAAAAAGGCAGGGTTGGATGTGTTGGTTAGGGGTCAGTACTCTGTGGACCAAAACTGGCTGGTTTGGGTTGGGCAGGCACACTTAATTCTGTTTGCTGTTTTGAGTTTTATTAATAGTTAATGTGCCAAGTATTATTACAAACTCTCCTTTGTTAGTAAAGCAGTTTTTGTGTATTTAAATACACTTTGGATGACTTTTAACCCATTCAGAATAAAGCAAAGTTGCAATTTGATTTGAACTCAGAATAAAGTGAAGTTGCAATTTGATTTGAACTCAGAATAAAGTGAAGTTGCAATTTGATTTCAGCTTTAGAATTTTTGATGATCGTGGCGGGTAGTGGTTGAAATTTTCTGTTTGAAACAGGCAAGTACTTGTTTGTCTGTTTTTACAGGGTTATCTCAAGCTTAAAGTAAGTAATCAATATGTTGGTTATGACTTTAAAAATAACTTTGAAAAATAACATTATACATATAGTAGTTTAAACCTTTGAATAAAATGATTTGGGGGTTGTTTGCATTAAAATAGACCCTTTTGAGGTACTTTTAACCCATTCCCCTTACAACTAAATTTTTGGATTCAACTCATTCGAGATACCACGGTCTCCAAATTGAGCTTTCATAAGTAGATGGGTTGAAACTGTCACCTGTACATAGGTTACAGTATCTGAACTAGCAATGAACATATCGTTTTGCAGAGAGCGCACAGTGGCTTTTCTCATTTCGCAAGGTGCCGCTGCAGGAGCACTAACAGATCCTTCACCAAGATATCCAACCGGTAGAACACCTGCAGACTTGGCTGCTAGCAATGGAGACAAAGGGATTGCAGGTTATTGTGCTGAAGCTGCGTTAAGTGCCCACCTTGAACTTCTAAATTTAAAGGATGCCAAAAAGGAAGGTGAAACATCCGGTTCAAAAGCTGTACAGATAGTGTCAGAAAGGACTCCAACTCCGGTGACTTATGGGGATTTGCCTTTAAAAGATTCACTAGCCGCTGTTTGTAATGCTACTCAAGCTGCTGCTCGAATTCACCAAGTTTTCCGAGTGCAATCCTTCCAAAAAAAGCAGCTAAAAGAGCATGGTAGAAATGAATTTGGGATGTCAGATGAGCAGGCCCTCTCACTTCTTGCTTTAAAGACTGCCAAGACCGGTCAACATGATGAGCCAGTACATGCTGCTGCAGTGCGAATTCAAAATAAGTTTCGAAGTTGGAAAGGGAGAAAAGATTTTCTCATTATGAGGCAAAGAGTTGTCAAAATTCAGGTAACCTATTTACCAGTTTTGAGTAGGGTGCTGTTTGGATGGTTCATTTTAATAAAGATTACACGATTATTGCGCCTTGAAATTGTAATGATCAGTTTTCAGTGTACCGATTCTGATTATTTGATTATTTAGGTGTCGAATACTTATCTGTAGATAATCGGTTTCATACCTGCTGTAGCTAAACTGATCCTTGAAGAAGTATTAAGATTTATATATCCCTCTTTTTTTATCCTGATTTTCATTTTTAACAACTGAAAGTTTCTTGAAATATAAACAATAATTTTCATAACTGCTTAACATGTCATAATTTGAATATTTATATCTGGTTGAGTTTATGTATGTCAAACTTCTTTTTTTTTGTGTGTGTTACATCAGCTTTCTTATCATGTTTCAGGTCGTCATCTTCATGAATATGTATATGTATATCTAGAACCTTGTAGTATGAAATTAACATTTGGTTGTCATGTGATGTAGGCACACGTCAGAGGGCACCAAGTGAGGAAGAACTACAAAAAGATAGTGTGGTCGGTGGGAATATTAGACAAGGTAATTTTGAGGTGGAGGCGTAAGGGACGTGGTTTGAGTGGATTTAAGCCTGAAGCAATTCCTGAGGCAATTCCTGAAGGTACTAGCACCATGGAAGCTAAACCTGTAAAGGAGGATGATGATGATTTTTTCAAAGAAGGCAGGAAGCAAACTGAACAACGATTGCAAAAGGCACTTGCAAGAGTCAAGTCTATGGTTCAGTATCCTGAGGCAAGAGATCAATATCGTAGATTGCTCAATGTTGTCAATGACATGCAGCAAAGCAAGGTATATGTTTACATGTCCTGTTTACGAAAACCTAAGAGGTGGCAAAAAGTGTGAGGGGTGTAGGTTGGGTAACTGGTGAAAACGGTTTTTTGTTTTACGGCTGGAACTGGTCAAACAAGGTTAGAACTATAGTAAAATGTGTGAAAACTTTTTTCTTTATAAGTTGCTATAAAATTGATTAATAGTTTAGGAACTATAATAAATTTATTTAGGAGGTTTTATACATTATAAAAATTACCTATTTACCCATTTGGACTGTTCTGTTTTTAGTTTTTATATGTTTATCAAACTGGTTTGATCTGTTAGAGATAACGGTCGACCTAGTAAGTGGTTGAATTTTACGCCGCTACAATCATCCTCTTGCACAAACCATCATAATGCCAAGGGGTTTAGCCTATTCACTAATGCTTAGGCCACTAGGTGCAAATCCCACATGTGTTATCAACTCTTAAAATGGACATGCCCGCTGGGTCAAGTACCTAACTTTTGTTTGGACCATGTAAAGAGTTAGCTTTGTGTGGAACCCTGTGGACTGTTTGGGTCAAAGATGCTGAACCCCACGGAAATGAAAGTAATAACCATCAAGTAATTGACAAACTAACTGTCTTCCTTCTTTGTATCTCACGATTATTAACGTCTATTTGCTTGCTTATTATGCTTTTGGGTTTGTTATCTCAAACCATTGTTGACAGGCTGTATATGATAAGGCTCTGGAGAGTTCAGAAGAAGCTGCTGATTTTGATGACGATCTGATTGACCTCGATGCATTGCTAGATGATGACGACTCTTTTATGACTATCTGAGCCTTGATTTCGTCTTATTGCATTGTAGAATCTGGTTCTATATTGTGCCATATGCCTTCTGATACAAAGCTTAATTTTGTAAATGGTTAATTGTTTGATTTAAAGTGGGACTTAGACTTGTGCGAAGGATTTGCATAGGAACGGTGTTATCCCTGTACATTGTATGCTAAACAAAATACTTTGACTTGGGCACCAAACTAATATTATCATTAGTAGGAAAACAATTACATTTATATTATTGTCCTTTTGACTCAAAGATTAGTTTGCTTGCTTACTACACATTTGTTAAATATTAGTTTGAACTTATGTATGATCCCTAAGTTGCGTACGTTTAATTTAAAAGTTTTCGGCATCCCCAGATAGCCTGAATAGGAAAAACATTCTCCTTTTAGCCGGGTTTTTTTTTTTTTTTTTTTTTTTACGAGCACCACATGATAATCACGCTACAAATATACATTCTCCGTTCAGACCAAAGTAGGCTTTTCGGTGCTTAAAGTTCTGATATAGGTTGGTTCTTGTTTAGAGTGTTTATCCAAAAAAGAGTGTACAATGTGGATTAAGTTGATTCATTCAGGGCTTCAGGCCATCCTCAAGGAATGGTTTTGTAATTATTTCATCAAATGAAAAATGCAGGTGTGTATTTTATTTTTAATAATATTCGCGTAATTACAATGTAATTTTCACCTGCCAATATACAATGAAGTTTGTGCACATAAAATATTTATTAGTAAATATATTTGTTTTTGATTTTTATTTTTATTTTTCCTTTTTATTACTCATTTACCCTTTTTTAATTATCATTAAATATGACATGTTTAATGTTTTGGAAAAACAAACTATTTTCCATAATTACAAAACTAGAGACTGCTCTTAACCCAAAAAAATCACAATCAATCAAAAAGGGAAAAAAAAAACCCCTAAGACACGTATGATTGTTTCAGAAACTAGATGGATGCCCGGCAGCGACGGGTGGTGGTGGCGGCGGCGAATAGTGTATGTTATTGATGTAATAGAGGTAGTATAGTTATTTTAGGAGTTATGAGATCGATGTAAATTAATTTAAGTACGAGTATTTTTGGTATACTTGTTAGGGGTAAGTATAGATGGAGGGACAACAATTATTTTTCAACTCCTTGTGGGGAATATAGATAGTTTATTTGCTTATATCAACTTTCACAAGAACTATCAATAAAAAAAATTTATGACAAGGATTCTTGTTTCATCTTAAATGTGAATTAAGTTTCCACTAACAGAAACTTGACTGAAATTGAAGAATACTATCACATAAAAACAACCGTGTCCAATACCGTCTTCCAGTCTTCCACATAGAAAGACCTCCGGCTTGTAGGGGATGAAGATCGAACTCTTTCCCTTTGTCTTTAGAAGCAAGGGATTTTCCGCTTGATCCCAACCCAATTTGTTGACGAATACTATCACACGTATGTCGAAATTTGATGCTTTCACTTACTGACATGTACACCAAAATGATTCAAGAACTGATGGCTAGTAACAATGACCAAAAACAAAACTAGCACTTAGATAACTAATAACTTCAACTCATAGATTGTCTCCTTTTTTTTCTGAGAATAGAGCTGATTCTGTTTTCTCCCTTTCCCTCTTTGTTTTCATTTCCATTCAATTTCGAATTGAACAAACTAGTTTTCTTGAATTTACTCCATCCTAAAATCCAACCCGATAAAGCGTTCTGCTTTGTTCTTATTGTTTTGCAATCTTGTTGTAAATTTTTGTGATCAGTTTGGAGCTCTCGAATTAAAACCATCATTTTCTCCAATTCTGCTTTCAGCATTTTGATTTCCTCTTTTTGAGATGAGCAGTTATCATCCGGGTCTGAGTTATCTGTGTTCGTTGTTTGCTGTTTCTTTTGTATTGTTTCCCTTAGCTTCACTTGCTCGGCAAATAGTACCTGCTAATTTTTGTTAAGATCGATTCTCTGATTGAATACGGAGATTTTATAACATCATAGTTACCTGCAGAACTGTTCTAACAGGCAGTCGATCGTTTTGTGCAGCATGAAAGCATGCATCAACTGAAAGTTTCTGACAGTCCATGACTCTGCACAATCTTCTTCTGTCGTGGTCTGACAACGCAGGATGTGCCTGATTACGAAAGATACCAAGTGTTTCAACAGTAAGTATCTTGATATGGTTCAAATATACTAACCGCATCAATGTACACATATAAAAACGGTTCAATGCTATGCATAATGCATGTTATGAGCTTGATAATAGTCGAAAGATGGGCCTTGGGTCGTGGCTTTTCTTGAAAAATCTTAGTTCTTTTAATTTTATATAAAATCCAAATTCAGTTATACAAATATATTTTTTGAAGGGTCACAACGTGTCATCCTCTATGGTTGCGTCTCCAAATCCGTCCCTATACATATATGATGTTCTGGTCGAAACAAAAAACGTCCAAGAAACTGATATACAAAACCATACAGAATAAACTATGCTCTTTATCCATAATGAAGATTAACTGGGTTTGGTAGATTCAAGCTAACAAAACCGAATTAACTGTTGTATCCTCTAGACAGACAGGTCGATACTAGCAAAATTTCTGTATTAGGATATTGCAATTCAATTGCGTCAGTTACGCCTGCTAGAATCATTGATAATTTCTTTCAAGCCAGTATTCTTATTTGTTGTTCTATACTATTATAAATTGATAGATTTCTGTTATACATATACATATATATGTATTGTTATTGGTGTATTAGTGTTAGCAGATTTCTAATAAATCAGCATCTGACCTTGAGATATATGTCAATTGCTCGGTAGAGTCCATCGTCACATGGACGTGCAGCCTCAGGTAATGATTCAGCGATCACTTGAAATTTGGTGGCAGAAAGATTTGGATCTCCTGATATTTCTGCAAGGTAACTATCCAGCAGTTTGCTAATGTTTGATTTCCCATTAGTTCCTGTTTGTTTCTGCTGTTCATTCATCAAGTAGTATTCCAAAATCCTTTGAACGGAATCCACATTGTACATAGTCTGCTCCCCTAATGATCTGCACCAGATATTCACATAAATATAAGTACGTAATTGGTAAAATGATTCGCTTACTAAATACTGTTATTAGATACAAAAAACAAAGGGATTATTACCTATGGATGTAACTAACTATGACCAAATGTCTATGTTATGTAAAGATCTCGTAAAATGTCTATGC
>JAOXNX010000033.1:7983665-8004155 GCA_028566075.1 Solidago caesia
CTATTCTTTAGCAGACGGGCCAGCTTTAAATTTGAAGTTAAAGAGGCCAATTGTAAATGGTTTGAGTGTCATGTTTTGATGCAGGTCCCTTATTCTGGATGGATGTATGTAGTCACGGTTTTGGCTACTACTTATCTTCTGGTCTTTTGCTATTACTGGTCAGCTTTCCTACTTTTAATTACACATGGCTCGAATTGGGCAGCCATGTTAGTAGAGTTTTTCAACTTTGTGCTTGCCTCTTTGCTTCAGTCATATTTAGCTAAGCTCTGGGTCTTGGGGTTGAGGCTATTTAGATTGTTTCTTATCTGCATACATAAAAATAACAACATATTCCTCTGTTCTTAAAAAAAAAAAAAAACAACATATTTCGTAAATTGAAGGATTATGTAGGATTATGTTCGATACACTTGTAGTGGTTTATTAATTAAAGCAAGTATGTGAGGTAGTCATAGTGGCTGTTGAATCTTGGAGATCATTGTGTAGAAAGTTTAGGTCCATTTGGTTTGGCTTTTCTGCTTCCTAAACTCTAATTTCTAGCCTGTATTTTTGGTCTTATATTCATGTTTATCAAATTTGCCTTTGAATTGTAAATCATTGGTCATACAAGGTCGTTATAGTTTTGTTTATGGTATTAGAGCTCACAAATTGAGATATGTTCTTAAATTCTTAGTGTAAAATGGGTTCATGTATAATGGCAATATCAAACTATTAGTATATGAGAGTTACGTTTGTGTGTTGTAGAAATTGTGTTTTAGCTGCAAGCATATTAGGAGAATAGGAAAAAATCTTGAGATATGGACTTTATCCATTTGCTGACCCGTTAGAACCTGGTCACTTGTAGTATTTGTAATTAGGAGATATAATTTTGTGATTACATTATTAGGATAGGCAATAGAGACTGGCCCATTTACCGAGCCATTTGCTTAATTGTTATTTGTTTGAAAGTTATCTCATAGATATATCGTAGATGCAAGCCTTATGGAAACTTCTATATTTCCATGTTAATGGTTTTTGCATTAATAAATGCTTCTTGCCAAGTATCTGATGCAAACATGTCCCAAACAACTTTGCATCTACCACATACGAAGTTTATGCTTGTAATGACATGGGTCACTTAAGTATATAGGTTTGTATGAAAGCTGGTGCTTTATAACAAAATATATATTGTATGATATTTGTATATTGGCATGGTATGTAAGAGATTAATTTATGCTCCTCATTTTTTAGTGCAGATTTGGAGTTGGTCTTATAAACTGTCTGTAATGTAGTCATAGTGGATTGTTCATCATTTAGATGATTTTAATCCATAGAGGGTTTACATTTTCTATTTTTTTGTAATAGCCTTTACCAATTGGATGTTTACGCCTTGCATTCTTGGAGTCTAATGCAGACTGGTTTCATTTTTTTAATTACAGCAACTTAACAGGAAAAAATTTCACAACACCACTACCAGCAGAACTCCTAGCAAAGTCAAAGGAAAGATCATTATTTCTGAGGTTTGATCCTTAGTTCCTTACTTTAAAACTATACTCTAAGAAAATCAACAGTCACCTTGTTTGTTCTAACGTTTATTAAATTTTCAGTACTAACTCAGGAAAGAACCCAATGACTAGTGTACCGAAGTTTTTTTTGTATGGAAGATTGATATACTACTAGTATGGAAGATTTTTAACTATTTTGGGACTAGTCCGGATTATTTGGGATTTTCAGGATTTTCCAGGTACCAATCGGTACTGATCTCGAAAACCAACAAAATGGGGTATGTCATTATTGTTAAACTTATGATATTATTAAAGTTTATAACACGAAACTTTAAGCTTATATATGGATGATTAATTTGTAGGTGGTTTTTGACGAGTGAGAAGGATGCATGATGACCGAAGACTATATTCTTCTAGTTTCTTTAATTACTTTTAGTTGCATGTTAAATGTTAGAAGATGTTGGATAATAATATTATAACTTATTTATGTTTAATGACTTTGTTATGGAAATGATCTATTTCAATCATAATTATATTTTAATTCTTCCATTAGTTAAAGTACATCTATCTAAGTTGATGATATCTTATTTGTATTTTTGAATCGTGTTTAATGAGAATCATTTTAAGGATGACGATAACCATCTTTAAAATAACTATGCTCATATGCTTTACAAATGAATAAGCTCATATGCTTTATAAATGAATAAAATGTACCATCACATGTTATTAGGACCCTTTTTGTGGTACTAATAAAAGGGTGATTTAATGTTTGATATATTCACTTTTTAGGACGCTAATATGTGTCATAAAATGTATGTATCTTAAAACCTTATAAAATGTCCTATTTTGTGGTTTATTAGGACGCTCTAGCGTGTCCTATTTTGTGGTTTTTTTCAGGACGCTTGAACTTTATAGGACCCTCTTAGAAGGGACGCTTTTACTAATGGTCCTATTATCTCATAGGTCCTATAAAGTAATGTTTTAGGACACTTTTGGGCGTCCCGTCAAGCTAATTTTGTTGTAGTGCTAGGACCGGACCGAGATCCTTGGTTCCATTCGGTTTTGGTCCAAAGTCAGTTCGGTTTTATCGGTTTTGGTCCAAAGATGGGTGGTGTCTTAATTTTCGAAATTTTTAAGAACTTTTTTTATTTGGAAATGTTTTGTTCAAATTTTGAAATTTTTAACCTTTCTATAATTATATTATTTTTTTATTTAATCTTTTTAATCATTTATATATAAATTTAAATATCCACTAATAAATAATAAACACAACTTATATATCTGTGTTTTAGACAATCCAAAGTCAGAGTCGGCAATCGTCAAAGCCGTCCACCGTCATCTCTTGTGGGGTGTCCTAACTCACGCTATTTTGAAGGCCAATATGGAATACAATACATATTGGATTTTATATGGCTTTGACACGTGAGCATATGGTTGACGTGTCGTTCTAATGAAAAGTTGAGAGTACACGTAAGATGATTACCTGTATTGCCTAGATGAATGCCCCTTATAAATGAATTATCCCCATTTATAGGTATGGGTGATGATCCGTACATCACTAACTTTTAGTCGTACACCACCAAACATGCTTTAAATTGTTGTACAGTACAACACCTTAAAGCATATTTAGTGGTGTACGGTTAAAAATTAGTGGTGTACGGATCACTGCCCTATAGGTATAGATAGATAGATAGATATTTTTTTACTATATTTTTGGCTTTAATTTCACAAGCTTTAACTGTTTTTTTTTTTTTATATATATTTCAGGTGATAAAAATATATAAATGCTTAAGATCACTTTGTATATGTGTAGGTTTTTCTTTCCAAGAGTTGAGTCAAATTGTTCAGCATCCTATGAAGCTTTTGCAATTTAGTAATCATTTTTTAGTCAATTTTGTAAGTACAATCTAAAAAAAGGAATAGATTGTAACTAATTTTTACCTTCTTTTTGAAAATACTTGTTAAATGAGTTGGTTTGAAAGTTGTTGTGCAAAATAACACTAGTTATAAAGGTAACGGCAATTCAATTATCTATACTACTATATAAAGTATCAACCTCTCCTCCCTTTCTCAACTTACAGGTTTGATGTACCTAAATTGTCTCTCCACCTTATTTATTATTTTAAACATCTCCATTTGATATACCTATAATACCCTTAATGAAATTAATTTACAATATTTATCCCTTAACTCCTAAAATAACTACACTACCCCCTTTTACATCAATAACCTACACTACTCGCCGCCGTCGCCTCTACCATCATCACCGCCGCATTGTGCGACATCCGTCTAGTACTGGGCAATGCAAAGTAAGAGATAAGAGGTATAAAAATATCACCAAGCGCAACACTGCGATGTATAGTGATTGGAGTAAATATCAACGAATTCACCTTAATTCACTCCCAGATTCACAATCGAGAATTTTAGCACCATCAACCTCTAAATTCTGTAGAGGGTCTGATTACACCAATAATCTTGATACTCCAAGATTAACCACCAAATTCCTAACCACTTGGAATCATGCCATATTCTTGAAACTTCAATAATCCATAGATCCCTAGCTAACCACTAGAGATAACAAAATGTTCATGACACTTCAAGAACAACAAATAAATACTAACCACTAGAATTTCAACTTCAAAAGCTTCAAAATCATTAGTATGAAACTTATAACAAATTGTAATAAGAATATTGTTACCAATATAAATGATATATGAATGGTTAAGATCTATATCTTTAGGTTTTTGTTTGCAAGAGTTGAGTCAAGTTGTTTGGTTGAGGCTTGCTGAAATAGAAGGATAAATAAAATTTGACACAGACGGATGCTCAACGTCCGTATTCAGCATCCATATTCAGCGTCCCTCTGAAGCTTTTGTAATTAACAGGACATAGTTTTTGGCAAAAGTTATATCTGTTTAAGAGGGGTCCAAAGATCAGTCTTTTGGCAAGTTTACTCGACAGGAAACCCTAAATTTGAGTTTAAGAAAGTAAATTGATGCTTACCTTAATTGCTTGAATTCTTGGGAAGATGTAGTCACATGTTTGCTTGTATTACTAATGAAGCTCACCCATGGGTGCATGGCTTAATTGATATAAGACAAGACCATCTTTTGATTCCATATAACCAGATTTTTGTGATACTGACACAAAGAAGTCCTAAACACTCTAGTTTATTTGTAGTTGACTTAGTTGAGTTTGGAAAAAAAAAAAAAAAAAGTTGAGTTTGGAAAACACTTAGCCAATTTTATAAAAGACATTTAGGCTTAATTAAGTGAGTAAAATTCAAAGTGATCAAATGCAAAATGTAAATATATCATTTACCTTAAAATGCACTTGTAAACATGTACTAACAAATGCAAGTCGAAAATAGAACGTGGCTCAAATCGATGAAGTGTAATCAAGGACAAACAAACATGTTTTTCTTTAAACAAACACCAAATCATATTTCAGTAAGTTTAGAACTTAATGAACGAATTATTCTGCAAATGTTTGTCATCTCAAGTAACTCTTAAGCGAGGACGATTTGATTACTTGAACATGCGGATACAAGATGTCTAGATTCTATGTAATAAGATTCAAACTGTTTTTGAAACTTGTAACTTAGAAATACAACGTTAGTAGAGGAATATCGGTGAGATATTTACAAGGTTTAAAATGATTTAAAATAGAAAGATATATATATTCGGTTGCATTAGCGAGGACAAATATGCAACTAGAATAGATATAATATTATAAAAGAGTCATATCACATTTTGATTAATAAGAATCTTAAAGTAAGAATCTTACATAATCAATTTCTGACTAGATCAGAAATAAATATGACTCAAGATCTTTCTAATTTTAGAAATCCAATTTTTTCGCAAGATGGTAATAGAGGAAAAACTATGATTAAGCCATCAAATATCAAATATCGTATTTTATAGATTGTGAGATAATATGGCAACTATCTCACAAACACTTAAATTTTCTGAACTAGATCATATTCGAAATAAGGTAATTGTGAGTTGGAAGTTGTTATTTGCTAATGGAGTGAGATTTTGTCTCTCTCGCAAAGGTAGATAAAATGCAGGGAAATGCAGCTTCACTCATTTGGTTTCGTAGTGACGGAATGTTGGACGACCCACTATGGGATTCACTTCAGGGATTAGAGATTCACACGATATGAACATCCTTGCTAGTTCCTTTGACTTGAGATACGCAGGCGTAGGCCTTGGAAGTGCGTAGCTGAATACCTTAATTCAGTTTTGAATCTGTTTACCTTGACCGGCAGTAGTATGGGTTGTTTTAGGTATGAGGTGAAACATGGAAGAGGCGTGTGTAGTCAAGATAGGAATTTGTTCTCAATTGTTGATATGATATAACTGGGACCTACTAACGAAGATTGGAATAGTTTGAATGTATGGCCATACTGCGGAATTGTTTCGGTTGCCACTTCAAGTCTTCAATGCTAAGTCATGAACAGTTCGCTTTGATTGAGAGTTACTATTGTCCTTGTCTCAACAAAGCAATATCAGTGAGCAAATAGGACCCAAGGTTACGTACAAAGGATTGTATGTTTAAAGGCGTTCATTTATTACTGTCTAGAATAGTGATAAGTTTTCTAGAAAACAAATCCTCAAAATTGCTTAGGGATGCTGTTTGCTTAGGGATGCTGTGTGGGTTGCTAGCACACACACAACATAAATATATTGCTTAGTCTTACAATGGACCACAAGTGGGAGTGTTGAAATAGTGTGATCCATCGTAAGCTATTCAAATATCAAATATATATCTTTGGAGCTTTGAGCCCATGGGGTCATACGCATATGAATGAGAAATGTTCTAGCCATAAAGATACGAGATAATTTGATTATTACTCAATTTAATAAAATTATTTATTATGTTAATTAAACTTGTTTTAATTAATTAATAAATGAATTACCAATTTAAATGAAGCTTAAATTAGTTAAGGTCCTAGTTAATTAAATGGTTTAATTAATAATTAAATGAAAAAGCCCGACCCGACCCACCATGGCCTTAGGGCCGAATTTTCTAGAAGAAAAAGGAGGGGGGGGGGGGGAGGGGTTCTTGGGGAGGGGGTTTAAGGGTTTATGATTAGGATTCTATGCCTATATAAAGAACCCTTAATCCTTCATTTAACTATTCCTCACATAAATCACCAACACATTGTTAAGGTGAAAAAGAAAACCCTTTCTTTTTCTCTCTTAAATTCGACACACATACATACACAAAACAAGTTGTTAGGTTTTAATTATTTAGGTTTTCTAGTTAAAACCTAATTAAATTTAGCTAAGGTTTCACCTCCCTTTGCTTGTGTGGGTTTCGACATCTTCAAGAAACCACTAGAGGATTTCGAAATTCTTGTCTAGTGGTTAGACAAGTGTTAGTGATTCGGTAGTTCGCAGTTCGTGTTCTTGGAGGTTCCTACCAATCCTCGGTTGGAGCATTGGTGATCGTTCGTGTACGTCTACTTGGAGGTTTACTAATTTGGAAACTTGTTTCAGAAAATTCCATCATGACTTATCGCAATGAGGTATACTTTCTAAACACCCTTTTAGGTTAATTAAGTTATTTATATTGCATGCATGATGATCTTGCTGGATGTGGATTAATAAGATTAACTGTTTATTAATATGTTTCCACTGCGCAATAATTAATTAGTTAATTATTAAATACTGTTTTTGATCAAATTTGATTTGTCACCTTCTATCCGGTTGTTTTAAATTACCGGGTGAAGTTACTTGAATCCATTTCCCAACAGTCTGGTGGACTGTTGTGGTCAACCTAGTTTTAATATTTTTCAAAAGTGTACTTCCGTCAAACGTCAATTGGCGTACAGTAGGAATGCAGACCAATTAGATGAATACTTATAAATGGGTCAACAAACGTCGTATGAATATTTAGACAACTGTTGTAAATGTATTTATCATCAACAAACGTCATATGAAGCATTGATTGTATGCTTTGGGGTTTGAGAAACTGCCAGTAGCATGGAAAGGCCAATACACACGAGGAGATAAAGGACATCCAACGATCATGCTCGAAGCGATTGCTTCATATGATTTGTGGTTTCACATGCTTAGTTTGTCTCTGCAGGTTCGAACAACGGCATCAACGTCCTTAATGAATCAGATTTGTTCGACGATTTACGCCAAGATAAGGCTCCTCATGTACAGTTACTATTAATGGTCAACAATTTACAAAGGGGTATTATCTAGCCGATTGTATTTATCAACACTTGTGAAGTTTTTTAAATGCCCGATGGTGCCAAAGACCACAAAATTCAAGCGATACCAAGAAGTTGGAAGAAAGGACGTCGAACAAGCATTCGGGGGGCTTCAAGCTCGTTGGGAAATTATTAAACAACATGCATGATCATACAACATCGATACAATAAAACGCATCATATACACTTGTGTGATTTTAAACAACATGATCGTTGAAGAAAACGGTCATGCAATCAATCATCTTGATGAAGACTTAATGGCAAATGCAGCTAATATCCCAGCACGTTCGTGGGATGAAAGGGTTTCAACCTAACTTTGGATGGTTGGGGAATTACGCAATATAAGGGTGCACTATCAATTTCGCAATGCTCTAGCTCAACACATTTGAAACCTTGCGAAAAAACCACTGTCAACATTGATGTAATGTTTTTTTTATTAAATGTATCTTTTTAGTTTTTGTTTGGTTTTTTTTAATGAAATGTAATCATTTTTTTAGTATTTATAATTAATGTAATATTTTTATTTATTAATAAAAAGTTTTATTTAATTTTGTGTTAAAATAATTAAAAATAATAAAATATTTGAGGATGAGGTGATGAAAAGGTATAGATGGTAGGGAGCGTTTTGGGGATGAAGATGGTAATATGATGCTAATATGACAGTAAAGATGAAGAAAGAAGATGTTCATGAATAAGAGACACCCGAACTATTATATTATTTTAAATATGTTTTATAACAAAAGAATTACTTTTTCTATGACTTAAAATATTAAAATTCTTTTAGACTTTTTGGACTATTGTTGACTTTAGTTTACTTTATGTCACACTAGGACTAGTCAATGAAATGAAAGTTACTTAAAAATCATGAAGTGACATGATTTAGTAAAAGAAAATAATACGTCTTTTTAAATAATTATTAGTCTAATAATTCTTTTAACAATTTGATTATATGACAAGTAGAATTCACTAATTCTTTTTCCTAATTTCATTGTTTGATTTACTAAATGTCATGATCAAATTGTTAAGAAGATTATTAGACTGATTTTTTTTAAGAAGATATATTATTTTCCTTTATTAAATTTGATATTCATGTTATATTTTAAGGTAACGATATATAACTAATTTGATAGGCTTAAACACATCCTAAAAATATGATGTTAACACATGAATTTTACCCAATTCCTCTCTTTAGTTTTTGTGTATCTTTTTCTTTTTAGTTTTTGTTTGTTTTTGATTTTTGTTTTCTATGCACAAAACAAATATACGTATTTGATACTGCAAACTTTTAAATGTGGTTGTGGTATTGCCCACAACATTAATAACCAACGTATTTATGGTTGAGTGGTTTTGGTTTTGCTTTTCATTTAAACGGTTTAGTAAACTTTTGAGCAAACATATCTAGGATTGTGTAGGTGTGGTATTAGCTTTAAAAAAAATAAATATCGGCAACAACATGTACAAACCGACATCGTCCATCGGGCGGCACAAATCTGCTAGTTTTTAGATAATTAATAAAAATTAAAAAAAATAAAATAATTAATGTAATACTGAAATGAACAGGATATTCGCCAGCGGCTAGCTGACTAATAAGAACATGGATGGTATAGAAATGCTACCTTTAACGTGTACCAAATCAATGGATGATCAAACACGCGAAAAGACAATGATTTCTCTTACCGAATCACCAAAACCGAATAGGAAGGCAAGGAGTGGCTTATGGCTGCTTAAACAAAACAAAAAACTGATTATGTGACTAATGACCTAATTAGGAACTGACCTAGTCTAAACCTCCAGCCACAACTTTGCTACAAGGCCAAAACAAGTCCCTCAAGTCCTAATTTCACCCATCAAGACCCTAATGATGTCATTAAGTACCATTAACTAATATAAGGCACCACTACAAATAACATTTCCACAAAATTAACATATAATACACATTTACACATATTAATAATCACAATTAATGCATTTATTACAACATATACGAAGTGACCACGAAGCATGCTGACCGACACACAAGTCAAAAAAGACGAAAATAAGATTTGGGATGTTACACTAAATATTGGTAGATTTTTCTTTTCCCGCGTAATACGCGAGGAAAATATATAAATCTACTAAAATGATCATGTTTGACAATATTATATATTGACAAATATAAATAAGAGATGTTAAAAGTGACGAAGATATCATTTTTACATATTTTTCTTGAGTTGAATGGTTAGAAGTCACCATAGGCAGCTGCTTATTATTGTGTTTGATATTTTTCTACATTAACTGTGTAAAACTGAATAAATATAACACATTTTCATAACAATTTATGTGATATGATAAAAGTTCTATAGATAAAGTCGTAAATTAAATAACAATATCTTACATAGTCTTCGTTAGATCGTTAGAGAGAAAAAAAAAACAATAATTTTATGTTTATAATAGATTAGAGATAGAACATCTATATGAATTATATTTTATATTTAATTCAAACTTAACATATAATCATGACATCCATAATATACATATCTTAAAATAGATCTCGTTTGTTTGTAGACAATAATAATGAAATGACAAAGTCATACGCCACGATTATAAAGTGTAATAAGAAAACATTTATTAACACTACAATACAAAAACTTGATAAAAAATATGTAAACTTGAATTTAAATACCTACCAATCTAAGACTCATGAAGATAAATTATAAATTAACATACTAAGAAAGTAAATCCATATTTGTCTATACTATTTTATAAACCAAATGTTTTGGTGTCTTAATTTTAATTTTTTTTAACATTTCCTTATCTAACATATTATTTAATGTCTGTCTATTATTTAATGTTTTATTATTTAATATTTATATTATTTATATATTAATTAATTATACATTAGTTATATAATACATTATAAAAATAACTTAATTTACCTATTTTACCTCTCCCATCTGTTACTATTCTATCACGTAATTCCTTAAAACATTCATATTATCCCCTAAAAAACTTACAATACTTCCATCTCTTAAAATACCTACAACACCCCCATCTCGCCTCACCACCACCAACCGCCACTCACCTCTCACGTCTCGCCGCCGCCACTATCGGACCGTCGCATTTCGCGGGTAATCTTCTAGTACCAAAAAATAAAGAAAAATCAAAAAAATTAATTGAAATGAAATTAACATATCAAATCTAAGATAATAAAAATCTATAAAACAAATATTATTAAAAGTGTCACACTAATAGGAATCAAATCAGCATACGTATAGTAAAACTAAAGTTTAAAAGTTTACAATAAATAAATAACGTAAATTTGTTTTTATAATAGTAATATTAATTTTATAATTTTGTTGTATTATTAATTTTAATCAATTAATGAGTTGTATTGTGTAAACATATAGAATGTGAGGTATATAAGTGAATACTAATTAAATACATAAAGTTGTATTTTGACTAATTATATAAAATTAAAGGATTAATATTGTGTTTGATCAATTATAAAGTCAATGATGACACCATTATTTTGATCTATGGGTTTTAACTGAGTGTTTAAAATCATCTAAGGACTCTTGTTCTTTCATTTTGTAATTTAGAATGCTCTAATATATATATTGGTAGATTAGATATTATAATTAGGATACATATATTGAGTATTTAAGAGGGACCGGTTATTATAAACAAATATTAAAATAAAACAAATAGGATAAAATATTGATCATTGGATCATGAAAAAATTGATACACGAAGATTCATAAAGCACAATTATATACACTGATATAGGAAGATTTTCATGATGCACAACGATTTTCAGTTAAAATTGAATGATTGTTTTATTTATTTTACTTTAATACTTGTTTTATTTGAATCAGAACCGATTTATGAACTACCATTTTCATATAACTAATAAAAATTAAAAATATAAAAAAATAATAATTAATAATGGAAAAATATATTACTAATACTAAAATAAACAGGATATTCGCCAGCTGATAGCTGACTAATAAACACAAAGAAAGCGGAAAAAGTCCAACCTCCCAAAAAAAAAACCCAACCAACCCACACACACAGTCACACACACACACACAAACACAGACCTGCTGCTGCTGCGTTGGCAAATGGTGGTGTTAATTTCACATCTTTTTCAAGTGGGTGTCTTCTAATCAATAATGGCAACATCAAACGACGACGTTCCAAGCAATTTCCGGTCACTAGTAGAGTCAGCAGAAAGGAAGTTCGCAAAGGTAAGGGATACGCCTTGGTACGGACGCCAACCAAATCATTACTTTCCAAAAGTATTCAAATCCTACATGAAACTATGGGAATACCAACAGAAAAACAGGTCAAAGTTAGTCGAATCAGGCCTGCAAAGATGGGAAATCGGGGAGATCGCTTCTCGAATAGGACAGCTATACTTTGTGCAGTATATGAGGACTAGTGAAGCTAGGTTTCTTATTGAATCTTATATATTTTATGAAGCTATTTTGAATAGAAAGTATTTTGAAGAAGGGAAATCAGGCGGCGGCGGCGGCGGCGGCGGTGGTGGTTTGATTGTTAAAGATAGAGGGCTTATGTTTAAGGAGTTGAGATTTTATGCAAGGTTTTTGCTTGTTTCTTTGATTTTGAATAGATGGGAGATGGTTAAGCTTTTGTTGGATCGGTTTTCGGGTTTGCTTCATGATTCTAAATCCAAGTTTCCGGTATGTTTTATACATATATATGTATATATGTATATATATGTTTAGACCCTTAATTGTTATATATGTGTATAGATGTATATATATGATTAGACCCATATTTGTTATATATGTATATGTGTATATATATGTTTAGACCCCTATTTGTGTTTGATTGTTTAAGTAAGGTTTTGTTTTTCATGTTGTGATTTATTGACTTTTCACATACTAACAAGTTTTAAGTATTTATAATTTAATGTAAAGGAACTTTTAGAACCAATTATTAGAATTTACTAATAATAATAGTCATAGTTTGTTTGCTGCTTTGGAACCCGCATGAACCTTCCCTTAGGACCAATGCATAGGCAATGAGACTGAAGCTGATTTGAAAATGGGGGTGACGTTTGAACTTGAGAGTTGAGACGTGTGTCTACCGATCTGGGCCAACAAGAAGTACGCGCTCGGGGGGGATGATTCCACGAGGACGAATGTCTTTGGCTATTTATTTTTTAGTTGTAATTATGTACCCCTTAGTGACCACAAAGGTTCACCTGCAATGACTCCGGGCTATTCGCAAAGCGGGTGGTCGGCTTGCAAAGCGGGGCGGATACCTAGGTTAACCAAAAACAAAAAAAACAAACCTTAGTGTTTGGGAAGGAAACACATATTAGAGTAGGAAGAACAGTGTTGTTTTGTTTCTTCAACTTTGTTGGATGTCATTTTTTAGCCGTCTAAGAACAATAAGAGGCCAAGTTAGAGTCAACATTTTGAATATAGGAGTAAGAAGAATATTGATGATTCTACCTCTCAAGGGAATAAAAGCACCTGAAAAGAAACTACACCTATGAAATTCTTCGATAGTGCCCTTTCAACTCTTTTGCACACATACACGGCCCAGTTTTTCTTTCTTTTTCATAGCTTAATGTTTACCAAGACTTGCATGAATCTTTTATATATGTGATGAATAGTATCACTGTCTGTAAAGACGAGTAGTACTTTGGGTTACGATGTTGTCAGATTTGCATCTTGTTGTCGATTAATATTTTAGAGCATTGTTCAACTATTTTAGCTAGGATAAGCTCAATTATGTAACAGAATTGATATATTCAAACTACAGAAGTTGCTTGTAAATATCTTATGGTATTGTAACTTTTTTGTGAAAACAAGTTAGAAAATGCTACTTCTGTACTTTGCTCTAGACGTATTCACCCATTTTATACACAGTTGGATTTACAATCTATGCAGCATATGAACCTATGTTATATGCCCAATTTATGCAGCTGACTTGTTAATCTCAAATCTAAGTGAAATATACCAATAATATCGGGGAGCAATAAATGAATCACCAAAAACGATTGTTGTTGCCTCTGATATCATTCTTCTGTATTTATAGTGTGATGCTTTATCTGTAGAAGCTGTTATGACCTTTAAACTTTATGAATTTATGAACCTTTTTTCGTTGTTGCAGGATACCACCTTTAAGGAATGGAAAGTCGTGATGCAAGAAATGGTGCGATTTATGAAAGCTGATGCAGCCTTTTTAAACACCAGACCTTTGCGATACTGTGCTATGTTTGATTCTCATCCAAAGTCACTTCCATATGTAGCACGTTTCCATGCGAAGAAGGTTCTAAAGTTACGAGATGCGTTGCTGATGAGCTATCACCGGAATGAGGTAACTGGTGTTCATAATTGCATGGCTTCCTGGTCGATGACATGTATGTTCGACTTGGACATGCATTGACCCTTTAAGTAATATCTTTGACCAGCGCATACATCATTTCAGGTTAAGTTTGCAGAACTTACGATAGATACATTCAGAATGCTGCAGTGCTTAGAATGGGAACCAAGTGGATCCTTCTACCAGAAGCAACCTGTTGAATCCCATGAAAATGGTACCATGACTGATCAGTCTGCTACTTCAGGATTGATTGATATAAATTTAGTTGCAGATATGACTGATCCGTCTTTGCCTCCAAATCCGAAAAAGGCTGTTCTCTATCGGCCATCTGCCACACAGTTACTGGCCGTGAGTACAAAAGTCTTCATTGATATTTTCATAGTCTTTCAGTTGATGCTCAAAAGATTTTTTTAGTGTTCAATTTATTGAAGTTCCATATTATATATGCAACTTATTCCTCAATCACTAAGGAAATGAGTTACAACATAAAGATGAAGCAATGCACCAGGAATATGAACACAGTTTGGAAACTGAATTACTTGAGCTAATTTTTTCCGGTCTATGCAGGTTTTGGCTTCAATCTGTGATGAGCTCCCTGCAGATAGTGTTATGCTTATATATATCGCAGCCTCAGGTTACTTCTTGCATTCAGTTATCCAGCATGAAATGTGCTTGTTATAGTAGATGTGGTAATTTCAACCCATTCACTTATGAATAGGTTGATTTGGTTTATGGTTTTCCGTAACATGTCTAATGGGTCAAATCGTAAAATTGTGGAGAAAAACGGGTAAATGGATGAGGTTTTCTCTATTCAGGTTAAAAGTTGAGGGGAAAGTAACACAGGTTTTGAGGGTTGAAAGTTGCCCATGGTGTATTTAATGCTTACACCATTGTAGATCTATTTTTTCTTTTCTTTCTGGAGTATTATCATTATAATAACGAGCAACAGGTTTAGTGTGTTGGATTTTTTGTGTGTGTGTGGGAAAACACGTCACTATAGTTTTTATTAAGCTTGTTACCTAATAGCGTAGTACTTTTAGTCATATTTAGCTCATGAACTATTCATAAAGAAATGTATGCTGGCCGACCTGTTTCATCATGAGACCGTTGTGACTGTTTCCAAACCCACCCGACCTGACCATTTCGCGACCCATATAAAAGCCACATTAAGCTGTATACTGACTTGTGTCCTCTATAGGGGATTCTGGTCAAACAACTGTTCCACAGAAGCACATATCTGGAAGTGTGAGGACATCGTCAAAGCTAAACACTGTTTATGAGCGCAGTAGTTTTATGCCTGAAAGTCTTGCTAATGGCAAAGGAGGCTCCAGTCATCCTGCTGAAAGTTCTATCTGGTTAGGGCCAACTAGAAGGGGAGGTAGGAAGTAGGAAACTTCATTTTTGAGCAACCACTGAGATAAAATTGTCATAAAAGTTTGTTCACCTTGTCGTATGTTATTTACAGGGTCTAACAACCTTTACCCTGGTGATCTAATCCCTTTTACTAGAAGACCTGCTTTCTTCATTATCGATAGTGACAACAGCCATTCATTCAAGGCAGGTTTGTCGGAACTTGTGTATCATTCAGTGGGGTAGATAAGCTGGAAATATTAGTTATAATTTTAAACTATGGGTAGTGTGCAAAACATTTTTTACCTTTTTAGCTCATGTAATTTCAGCTTTCTAGAATTTCAAATAGATTTGCTAGATGCTTTTGCAGTTTATTTAAGGTGAACTATATGTTTGTGTTGACATTGTACATTTTTGCAGTACAAAGTCTTTATGCAAACAAGGAACACCTTCCTTTTTTTTTTTTTAATCTTTTTCAAATTTTCAATCACAATGATACTTTGAACATATTAGCAATTCCCCCTTTTCTTTTTTAGAGAAGTGCGTATCTTTGTTGAGTAAAGTCCGTATTTAAGATTCTTTAGGGGTGGTGAAGTTTGTATACAATGCTAGTAACTCTTGGTGGAAATAATGAAATAATCACTAGTAATAGTTGTGCGTCATGCTTTTCAAGTAACGTCATCTTATGATTTAGCTTCTTATGTGCATTTTTTTTTATTACCTTCCAGGTTTTACATGGTGCAGAACGAGGGGAACCAGCTGCCCTGCTTCTTTCACCTTTAAGACCAACATTTAAGAGTCAATCTAGTGCTGATATAACACAAAATGGAAGTCAGTTCACCTTGTTTTTGACTGCTCCATTGAGGGCATGCTGGCAAATGTTTGGCCTTGCATTTTCTGATGATGACGTGGTAATTAAACTGGATATTAAATATCTTAGTGCAAATTTCAAAATTACATAATTTCTCATATCTGTGTCTGCTTCCAGGATGTGATGGAAGATGCCGAAAGCATTGTTTCAGATGCCTTTTCAGAGTGGGAAGTAATACTTTGTTCTTCAACTAGTGTAAATCTGGTGTGGGCCCAAGTTCTCTCTGAGCCTTTGCTGCGACGAATTATTCTCAGGTAATTTGTCTTCCATAATTCCTGAAAATGGGAAGACGGGTGATTGGTTTTGTCATCTAACATGTCGATATGAGCTCCAGTTGAATCATTTCGTTTTTAGTTTGAGTTGAATTCGGGTTGATTGGCAAATAAATTTGGGCCCACTGTCTAATATTTTCATATAAAAATGATGCATCATTTTTAGTTACAAAAAATAATTTACCATAGTTATTCAAATCTTTGAGTAAAACATTTAGGAGGTTGTATTCAAATAATTTAGCATGTTCGACCCATTTGCCTCTGTCCCCTTTAGCTATGTTTTTAATTCGACTCGTTTGAGATTGATCACGAACAAATCAATCCTTTCATAAGTTAACGGGCAAAAGTTGCCACAAAGGTTTATGGTTGGAGGTCATGTAGTTATTGACAGACAAAGGTTCTTGTTACATGTGAGGTGACCATATTGTGGGTAACTGCAACTGTGGTTTATATCTTTTCTAGACGTTTTTTCTGTCTCTTTGGAACGTCAATCAAGAGTTAGGCATATTTTCTTTGACAACAGTTAGGATGTGAGACAAACGATACCTTTGGTGGCAACAAATGTAATCTTTTGACCTAATAATACACGTAACGAAAAAGTTATTAAAACCTTTTTAAAACTTTAAATCTCTATTATACATGTCATATGTTCTTTATGATTTCGATACATGAAATGAATGAATGAGTGAAAAAAGTCATAAGTTATAAGTCAGTCAGCTTATCCTGGTATAATCTTCATTAAAGAACATAAATCATAACGGAACTGATAAAACATAAGGGTAACAGGACAGGATTAATATCATATTGTGCTCGTGAATTCGTAGGGCTTCTGGAGTTTTTTTCCGCTCGAATTGGATTGACTATTAGACTGAACTATCCATTTAAAAATTGATAATTTATAATTTTTCCTCCTTACTAATCATTTAACTTTGATTGTGGTTCAATATTTTGTGGGGCATTTTTTAGAATTTGTTTGGTAGTTAACATTTTTGTACTAAGGTTGCACATACAAACAATGCATAGTAATTTTGTGTGTCATAAATTAACACGGTGCTCAGAAAGTTGTACATTATTTTTTAACGTTGCACATTTGTTTATAGTTTTAATTTCACGTAGACATGTAGTTAGAGTTGTTCTTTAAGAATTTAGTTAATGTCAAGGTATATAGGTTCCAATTTCACTTTATACAAATGGGGGGAATTGGGTTATGTGTTATGTGTGATGTCTAATGGGTCAAATGGGTTAAGCTAGATGCTTTAACTAAAAAGGACAGAGGTCAAACGGGTTGAAGATGTGAACATGTTGAAATTTATCAAAAATGTATTCAAATGCATAAATTTTCTGAATTACCTAATTAAACAGTTCTGCTTTTTGTTATTATCCTAGTTACCATGTTAACAGTTAATAAAAAAACTGCTTCATTGGGTGGCGGGCCACCCGACCGGACTCGTCATGACCTGTACTGTATCACTCATTCACCCATTTTGCGACTTCTAGGTAGATGTAGTTTTTTATCTTTGGAAGAAATGGAGTTTGGAATAGGATTTTCAACTATTTCTATCTGATTATAACGGGTGATTTCCACCAGATTTTGTTCCTGTTATTGTTTTTTATTGATCTACAACCAGATTATTGTTTTTTATTGTTCCTGTTATTGATCTACAATATCTTTATTTGACTCTTCTATCCAGATTTATATTCTGCCGATCTGTACTCACTTTCTTCCGTCGTCGAGAAGAGAACGATCCCTACCTACCTGTGTGCCTCCCTGAACTTCCAGATTCTGTCTCACCGAACTCTGAAGTCGTTCAATCTGCTGTCATGAGACTTGCAGACCATCTTAAGGTTTCACATTGTTTTCGTTTTGACAACTTATAACCTATTTTACTATTTAGGAGCAGATATGTACATTCATTTTGGCGTCTCGGTATCCATGTTTTAACGAGTGAAGATTTCAGCCAAGGGAGCTGTTTCCGTGGCTGGATGCAGAATGCATATACCCTATAGCGTTTTATAGGTTTGTTTTCGTGCTGGTGTAAAGGTTTAATTATGTTATACTTGTTAAGGTAAAAACACAAAGTACTGCTAAATGAGTTTTTATTTTATAGTTTTTGTACAAGGAAGTTAGGTAGGCAGGATGTTTTTACTTTATTTTTATTTATTTTTTTTATATATTTTCTTATTATTTGGAAAAAAGGGCAGCGAAAGTTACCTTAGATTATGAAAAGGTGACAACATAAATGGACCCAGGGAGCTATTGTATTGTCTTCTAACATTTTATTTTGATCGTCTTCTTTTCTATCTTTATGTGCTGGAATTTTTAATAACATGTGGCGGTTTCTTTAAAGGAGTTTGTGTATTTTTTCAAACTGTCTTCTTTTTCATTCTTTTCATGCTCCTTCAAAGTCGATAAATAAAAATGTGTGCATCTCAATTTTATAAAAAAGAATAACCTAAATGCTTCGAGTAACATATAACTTAGGTGCTTCCAAAAGTTAAAAGTCGAGAAATAAAAATGAGTGCATCTCAATTTTATAAAAAGGAATAACCTAAATGTTTCCACTAACATATAACTTAGGATTCTATGTGTATGTTTAAAATAGCTAGAGGATTGAAAATATAAATTTGTTTTATAAATTTACATTGGAAGCATTAGGTTATTCCTTTTATAAAAATATGCATCATTTAAAAAAATAAAAGTGTATTGAAAAGGTAAATGATGATCTTGGTTAATAAATAACATTTTTTGAAATACATAACAAAAATATACTCAAAAGTAAATAAAATAAAAGTTATTTAAGTTTAAAGATCATGTCAGAATTCATCCAAAACATGTTTTTTTAATCTTCTATTTTGGCCTTAATAGCTACTTCACTTTTCTTAAATTTTAAGGGGGAGGGTGTCACCACAACCCAAACCAAACAAATACCCAATGTCATAGTGCCAACTCAATTTTACCCCTCAAATCAAAAACCCATCATTTTCTACTAGGTGTCATGATACACCAAACCATTTTTATTTATTTTTTTATAAAAAAATTCAAATTATATGTCCAAGGGTGCCCACACATTCTTTGATTCTGGGTAGCCTATATATGTCGATCCTCATTATTATTATTAGTTTATACTCTTTTTTTTTTTGGGATTATGTTTTTAACAAAATAAACTTTTAATTCTCAAGTTAAATGATTGAGAGTGCAGTCGGCTATGGGCCACATGCCACACCCCACATTCTTGTATAAATATATTAAATTAATTAAAAGGAATATATCATCTTCTACCTCTCAACATTATTATCTCCATAACTTAAAAGACCCATGAAATAAACACTAGTCTTTGCAAACACCTATGATATGAGCCACATGTAAGCCAAAATTCAAGAATCACTAGAGAAAGTTAAGGGATTAACAATATTTATACACAGGTCACCTCGTTCCATGAACAGAGATTGACAACTTCAGGTGATCGGCGATTGGAAAGCCCCTCGTAATAACCGGTGACGAACAAACCTTGAAACGGAATCATGGGTTGGTTGGGGAGGGCTAAGCACCCGCTAGCCCCCCCTGCTGTCTCCGCTACTGTATGGAACAGCCTTATATTCACTTATATATATATATATATATATATATATATATAGGGGATAACATATATGCTTCTAGCAGCATGTTCATACATGTTTTCCCCCCTCACAATCTTTAATTTTTTTTATAACATTTAGCCATATGATTGAAATCAATGTAAAAGAGAGAGGTAGAAGCATATATGTTATCGCCATATAATATAGGGATAATGGCACCGAAGTGTAACCAACTATGACACAATGTCTATGTTGGTGCGTCACCTTTTAGAGTGTTCTAACGATGTAAGAAACTTTTCATTTTGTTCAAAGAATGTAACGGGTGACCGGCTGAACAGGTAGCCGGTTACCACTTAAATTTGGTGCCTGATGTGG
>JAOXNX010000033.1:8005618-8031235 GCA_028566075.1 Solidago caesia
CCCCCCAAGAACGGACATACATTTTTATATACATCTTTGCTGATTTGGAATCCATATCATCTTTATTAATAGTCCACGTCATTGCCAGCTAAGCGCCACATCATCTAAAAAGATTAACCGGTAAACAGGTCAAGGATTGGTGAACCATGTACAAATTTACAAGTTTGTTGGGCAACCATGTGCAAAAAGAAAAGTTCCTTGGTGATCCAGTGATTAAACCCTTATATATTTTCCACGTAATATCCACGTAACAATTTTATTAAAAGGAAAAAGCATTTAACCGACTATTATTGGTAAACAGGTCAAGGACTGGTGAACCATGTATAAATTTTATAAGTTTGTGGGGAATATATATCAATAAAAATGTTTATTGGGCAACCATGTACAAAAGAAAACGTTCGTTGGTGATCTAGTGGTTAAACTCTTTTCAAAACTATCAAAAAACCTTGGTACTTGTAAGACCATCTCCAATGGTCAAGATGAAAGCCAAAGTAAAGCACCTTTCACATTGAATAAAGTAAAAGTTCAAGACTATTGGGTTAAAATTGGTGAAAGCAAGTTGAAGGAATTTTTTATTATTTCCCCCTTTTATTATCTAGTGGGATTAGTTTTGCTATCGCTAAAGGAGTGAGGGCCCATACAGTGTCTCGGCTACCTACTAACTTCTTGTAAATCTTACGAATTTTTAGTGAAAGTGATGTTTATAATAATATTAATGCAAAAGGGTTAAGTTTTAGAATGTGGCTTAACGCTACCCCATGTATTAACACGGGGCATAATTTATTAAATAAATAAAAGAAGTGAAATGATAAACATAGCCCTCGAGGCTATGCTTAAGATGTTATTACATGCATAGAATGTTGTACTTTGGATCTTAATGAATAAATATAGAAAATGGTTATGTTTAATGTACAAATCATTGATGCATGTAATAATGTGTTAAATATAAAAATAAAAATTTGGTCATTGGATTTGGTATGGTCAAAAGTAGAAATTTCTTTGTAACCGAGTCCTTTACATAACAAAACAAAGGGTCAGGTAATAGTGTAATAGTGGTTTATTATGGCATTATCTTTTGACTAAGCTAACATAAATCTTTTCTAAGTTTATTATTTATTCAATTCAAGTATCATATGATAGTGAGCTTGAATCAAACGGTTGCCAAGAAGAAATTATAATACAATGCAAGTATGCAACTATGTTAAATTAATAAAAAGGGGATGTTTGTGTTGTTTTTCCTTCTTTTTTTTTTTTTTTAATTTTATTTTTGAAGTGTTTAAAGGCTCATTAAATTTAAAAAATCTTTTTCAAAAAAAAAAAAAATGTTGCTTTGTAACCAATAAAACTGTTCTCTTTTTTCTTTTTTTCTTTCTTTTCTATTGGTCACATCCGTTTGTAAGATTTATTCGTAAGTGTATCATTCTTTTTAAAAAAGTTCTATCCTCTTTGGAAAAAACTTATCGTGACTTAAATAAGCTGATAAACACCTTATTAAAAGCAAAACATTCTTTAAAATATTTGGACTCTTTTAGGACTAATAACTATTTTTTGAGACTTAAGTCAACTTGAATGCAATTTTTCTAAAGCAAATAAATAAAAGTTGGTTAGTTTATGAAACAGCATTATAATATGAATATGAATAGCCAAATGCAGTAAGCGTGTAAGAAAAACCAACAAAACGTGTTCAACAACCCACGGCTTTCTATTCCTTTTTTCTCTCTTTCTTTCTGCCAACTCTCTTTGAATGCATCCTTCCAGTTTTCCTACAAGTCTTTTACGTAAGTATTACTATTTTGATATAAAAAAATATATATATTATAACATCCTTTTATGCCAAAAATCATAATCATATATTCCATGCATATAAATTATGTCTAAAACTACAGCTGAAATCTTCAAAGTGACCTAGAAAAAATCATATGAATTTTTGACTTCATGCGATGATGAAATATTTTTTAACGACACTCCGAGGCAAACTCGAGACTTGCTTCTCTTATAATCTTATTATGAGAACAACGTACTTGTCTTTGCCTCTGGGAGACATTATTTTATTTCTACGTTAGCCGTGTATACAAACCTCAAATATCAAAACGAGATGCCATGCATTAATAGTAAATTAAGCAGTTGCAGCCGTGGTTACTGATCTGTAACAGGATCTCTTGGCTGCACCGACAATATCCTCAATCTGCAAAAATCATAGAAGATGAGATGTTTAACGGTTGAAACTCAAAGAACTAATGTAAAGGAAGACAAAAAGGACTATGTGACAAGAACTCTGAAAATTTTTAGACCATGAAAACAAATTGGAAAATGGTAACGAAAACCTTACCTGAGGAAAAGCCAATCTCTCAAGATTAGCAGCGTATGGAGTTGGAACATCTGCCCCTGCAATCCTCTCTACTGGGGCATCAAGATAACCAAAGCTATCCTCAACAACCGTTGCACTACACAAAAAGAAACCATTACATGATGTGTTGACTATCTAAATTTGAGATTAGTATTTCCATCTATCTGCACTTCCTAATAACATACTGAACAGGTCGCATATTTGTCCTATATACAAGTAAAACTTTAAAAACTTCTAGAGAAATTAAATGAGTCATACTGGCATTAGATGCTTACAAACTCATAAATCGCTTTACCAAAACATAGATAAAATGAAAGTGATGATAGATCAAATCAACCCAGCATGGCCCTTTTCTAAACTATCATTGCTGACCCATTACCCAACCCACCCGAATTTCCCTTTGTGACAATGTGGACAACTGCCATCATTGGCATCCTTCACTAAATCCATATAGCATCCATAATCATCAATGATCTCCTGCAAAGCTTCCTACACTAATTGTATGTGCAAGACCTGCATACGCCTTTCTTCCTGCTGAACCCAAACATAGACATGATCAAAACACCAATTAATTTCAAAGCAATAATTCATGTATATAAAAGAGACGACCGATGATAAAATACTTCTTCCTGCTGTCGGTGGCACAGCGCGACATGACAGTCGCACAATACTTCTTCAAAGTGAAGTCGATATGCCGAGAAATCTCTGAGTTAGATCCAGAGGCTCCGATTGGTGAAGCCAGGATGAAGAGAATCATCATACATGGTATAAAACCAGAATACAGGAACTTTATTGCTGCTTTACAAGGATGGCCAACACAACCTTCGCTTGTGGAATTTGAGAATTTGTTAGCTAGTCAAGAAGCATTAGCTAAACAAATGGGAGGAGTCTCGCTAAAGAATGATGAAGAGGCCCTCTATGCCGATAAAGGTCAGTGGAATTCAAAGCAGCAATGGGCAGGCGGATCTAAGAAGAATGGTGACGAAGTCAAAAGCCACGAGGGTGGTAGCTCTCATGTAGAAGCAGGCTCAAAGAATCGTTTTAGTGGCAAAAAGGTTCCATCTAAATGTTACAATTGTGGGAAACTGAGGAATCTAGCAAAAAACTGCAAGCAGAAGAAAGTAGTGGAAGGTAATGCTGCTACTTCCAAGAGTGAAGATGAATGGGATGCTGAGGCATACTATGCTGGAGATGAAGTAGAGTCGGCCTTTACGGCTACAACCATCGATCATCAGAGTGATTGGATTGTTGACTCTGGGTGTTCAAGCCATATGACGCATGATAAGGGTAAGCTCAAAAAATTGTCAAAGTACAAGGGAAGCCGGGTGGTGGTGATTGGAAACGACTCAAAATTACCAATAGCCCACGTTGGTAGTACAGTAGTCTCTCTTCAAGACGGTGATCAAGAAGTGTTGTTGGAAGATGTCTATCATGTTCCCGGTATGAAGAAAAATCTTCTTTCAGTATCCCATCTAACACCCTCTGGCCAGTTTGTTCTATTTGGTCCAGAAGATGTGAGAGTGTATGAACATCTTGAGATTCTAGAGAAGCCAGTGATGAAGGGAAGAAAAGTGGAGTCAGTTTATGTGATGTCAGCCGAAACTGCATATGTTGACAAGACAAGAAAGAGTGATACAGCAGACTTATGGCACATGCGGCTAAGTCATGTTGGTTATGACAAGCTTGATTTGATGATGAAGAAGTCAATGCTTAAGGGACTACCACAACTTGAAGTGAGAAAAGAAACCATATGTTCAGGGTGTCAATATGGAAAAGCACATCAGCTACCTTATGAAGACTCCCAGTTCAAAGCAAAGCGAGCATTAGAGTTGGTGCATTCTGACTTATTTGGGCCAGTTAAGCAAGCTTCTGCTCGCGGGCTAAAGTACATGGTGACTTTTATCGATGATTTTTCGAGGTATGTTTGGGTATACTTTATGAAAAATAAATCTGAAACTCTATCAAAGTTTAAGGAATTCAAGAAAGAAGCTGAAGCAAAAGTGAAAAAGAATATTTTGTGCATTCGTACCGACAATGGGGGAGAATAAACCTCACATGAGTTTTCAGATTATCTTCAAAAGTGCAAAATACGTCATCAGTTCACATGTCCCAACACCCCTCAGCAAAACGACATAGCTGAACAGAAGAATAGACATCTAGCAGAAGCTTGTCGATGTTTGCTTCACTCAAAGAATGTTCCTGGCCGGTTTTGGGCAGAAGCAATGAAAACAGCGGCCTATGTAATCAACAGGCTCCCGCAACAAAGGTTAGATTTTCATTCACCCTTTGAGAAATTTGGAATAAAAAGGCTTCTGTTGGCTATTTTCGTGTTTTTGGTTGTGTATGCTATGTGTTCGTTCCTGATGAGTTACGTAGCAAGTTGGAAAAGAAAGCTATCAGGTGCATATTTGTAGGATATGATAGTCAAAGAAAAGGGTGGCGATGTTGTGATCCAACAACAGGGACCTGTCACACATCACGAAATGTGGTGTTTGATGAAGCTTCCTTGTGGTGGTCTTTGAACAATGAGGTTCTGCCAGATTCTGATGTTCTCAAAGGCGTAGCAGAAGCTTCTGAAACTCCTCAAACTCACTTGATTTTAGAAGAATCAAAAGTTGCTGAAGATGTTCAAAGACTCGAGGAGGGTGGAGATCAAAGTCCATGGCAAACAGGTGTGTATCAAAGGTCATCCGAAGAAAGTGATCCAAATGAAACAATAGGATCACAAACACTGAGAAGATCAACAAGAGCTAAAAAGCCAAATCCAAAGTATGCCAATGCTGCTGTTGCCAGAGAAGAAGATGCAAAAGAACCAGAGTCTTTCGAGGAAGCAGTTGAATATCCTGAATGGGTGAAGGCCATGGAGGAAGAAATTGATGCACTAAAGCGAAATCAGACTTGGGAGCTTCTACCAAAGCCGAATGATGTGAAACCTATTTCGTGCAAATGGGTATACAAGATCAAGCGTAACATTGATGGATCAATAGAGAGATATAAAGCTCGTTTGGTAGCTCGAGGGTTCTCTCAGCAATATGGACTAGACTATGAGGAAACCTTTAGTCCAGTTGCAAAAATTACCACTATACGCGTCTTACTAGCACTTGCAGCAAACAAAAATTGGAAGTTGTGGCAAATGGACGTGAAAAATGCATTTTTGCATGGAGAGTTGGACCAGGAGATCTATATGAATCAGCCAATGGGTTTCCAAAGTCAAGATCGTCCAGAATATGTTTGCAAGCTTCGGAAGGCACTCTATGGGTTAAAACTGGCCCCGGGAGCATGGTATGGTAAGATTTCTGAGTTTCTTATTCATAATGGTTACTTGGCAGCATCTGCAGATTCTAGTCTATTTGTAAAAATAAAAGGAGAGAAGATAGCTGTTGTCCTGGTGTATGTAGACGATCTGATCATCACAAGAGATTGTGAAGAAGAAATTATTCAAACCAAGAAGAATTTATGTGTTCGTTTTCAAATGAAAGATCTTGGCCAGCTTAAGCATTTTTTTGGTTTAGAGCTTGATCATACCAGTGATGGATTATTTCTCCATCAACAAAAATATTGTACTGATCTTTTGAAGAAGTTTGGGATGCTTCGGTGAAAGCCAGTCTTGACACCCATGGAGTCAAATATTAAGATTGATGCTCATAAAGGAAAAGATCTTGAAGATGCTACGATGTACCGGAAGCTGGTGGGTAGTCTGATCTACCTTACATTAACAAGGCCAGACATTTCATTTGCGGTTGGTGTAATGAGTCGGTATTTGCAAAATCCGAAAAAGCCTCATTTGGAAGCTGTTCGTAGAATTATGAGGTATGTTAAGAGTACAATTGGCCATGGTATTATGTTCAAGACAGGTGGAGATTGCAGGCTGATTGGCTATTGTGATGCTGACTATGCGGGTGACTATGATACCCGACGTTCAACTACCGGGTATGTGTTTAAGCTTGGGACTGGAGCAATCTCTTGGTGCAGTAAAAGACAACCAACTGTGTCTTTATCGACTAAGAAAGCAGGCTACTGAGCAGCAACAATGGCAGCTCAAGAATGCACGTGGCTCATGCAATTGCTAAAAGATCTGCACCAAGAAACAGAGTATGGTGTTTCTCTTTACAGTGATAATTTGTCATCCATAAAACTAGCTGAGAACCCCGTGTTTCATGCTAGAACGAAACATGTGGCAGTGCATTATCACTTCATAAGAGAGAAGGTCCTTCAAGAAGAGATCAAGTTGGAACATGTAAGGACAGAGGATCAAGTTGCAGATATGTTTACAAAAAGCTTGAGTGGCACCAAGTTTGAAAAGTTCTGCCATGAACTTGGGATGGTAGAAGTTGATGTTGAGGGGGAATGTTAAGCGGACACCAAAACATGCACTAACAATTTTCTAATGAGACGACTTCATAATTTCAGTAAATTGTACGGATATTACTTAGGAAAATGGTTGGTTAGGTTTAGTTTGCATAAGTTCTAAGGCTGGTAAATCTCTATCTTGTGGTCAGGTATACAAACTTGATAGAGTGCAATGGCATCTTGGTGTAGGAAGATACCAGGTCAGTACTATTGTTCTACATTTTGTCTTCCATGACAAAGGATATTCTTTTTGTGTCATGATGACCCAACCCACCCATTTTGATACTAATGCATAAGGATCCAAACTGATATATACCAATCCATCTCACTTCTATTTGATGGTTTGACTTTAGCTTTATTAATGAGTTGGATTGCTGCATTGTATAAAAATGAACTGATATGCAAGGTTATTTTTTTCTTTTGCCATTGCAGGTCTCAAATGGTTTAGGTCTTTCTCCACTTATTACACCATTTCAAAATTTCAGGCATTATACCAGCCATCACGGTCCTTAAAAGGTGCACATCTTGCTTACGGAAATTCTGAACTGATAATTGACTTGTCCCCTTATTAAGACGCATATTTTCACCTACTGAATTGTTATCCGTGTAGTGGTAATGTGGTATAAAATCCCCGGGAAGAAGAAAAAAATAATCAGAAACATAACTATCTAGACAGACCAGCATGGCATGTTGTCGTGCATTAGGTTTACAGGTATGTCATCTTTATAATGGATCACTATATCTATAATCTACCTCTCATGGATGTATGCTAGAAACCGTGGTCATGTTACAACACTAAGGAGGTGTTTAGTTTAAACCTAGGAATCACTATGGGTTTATATAATTTTGGGAATGGGTTATTAAACCCACCAAGGGAGTAGGGTTTTGAGTATTGCTAATATGATGGGTTTGATTCACTTTTGAAAACCAAACCTATCAACCAAACAATTGGATTGGTAATCAAACCCTTTCTTTCATTATCATACCCACAAACCAAACACCCCCTAATACAACTTTTGCATCATTTTACTATAAAAGACTAGGACCGATGTATTCCTATTACGCTACAAATTGGTTGACTATGTAGATTAGTAGCTGGTGTATGTCCATGTCTTAGCTTAATTAAATCCACAAGTTAATTGGCTTAGGATATGTATAGATTGTGAAAAATTATACATTTTTTCACCTTTGATTGTTTGTTGATTACGATTATGACAGAAAATGTGGCGAAAAGGCAACTTGGGTAAAGAATCATAATGGGTTTTCGCTAAATCTTAACTTTTGTGGCTGACCATAAATAGGTTATTTCCATGTATCTCTGCTTCTCTTGCGCATTTTATTAGAGTTACAGCTTTCAATGCATCTGAATGCATCAGAAAATTAAAAGATCATAAATATGAGCTTGGAAATTGATTGATAGCTTAGGTACAAGTGGTTGAAACTGTTGGAAATTATGTGTGAGATTTGCAATTAACTTGTAATGACTTGGATAAAACTGTTATTCGTGTATAATAGACTTTAGTATTTTGACCCAATCTTGACTAGACTTACATGATAACTACAATCAGATAATTCAGAACCCACTCAAGCTTAAGGCAAGAAATTGAAAGACAAAAACACACATAAAACTGTTCTTTGTTCATGTGAGACAAAAACTATTTTGTTAAAAGAAAACAAATTAGACACTTGTGGCCATGGAGGTTCACCAGCGACAACTCCGGGCTACTCGCAAAGCGAGTGGTCGCCTTGGGATTAGTTAGTTTGCTAAGCGGGTCGGATAACTTAAGTTAACCACAAAAAAAGAGTAAATTTTTTCTAAGTTGTAGTCGTTTTCTAATCATCAACTATAATTTCTATGATATTTTGATATGGTTTTAGTGAATAAGATAAAGGTTATATCATTAATTACTAAATAAGGATGTTTGCAAATCGGGTTCTTGATCATTCGGATCCGGATTCGGTTTTGGATCAACCATTCATTAAATTGTCTTAAGAATGCCCCCTTTATATATAAACCCTAGACTTTCGTTTATACGGATCGATAGCTTTAGTATATTACGGCGATAATTTTTTTTCATCAAACGCTAGATCGAGCAAAGTTTAGAGGAAAGATCTTCTAAACAAATTGAGTTAAGCGAAGATGTTGCATTAGGATGAGCTATTTATCAGAACACTAGATTTGAATTTAGAGAGAACGTTTTAGAAGTACATCGGACCGGACGGGAGAAGGTAAAGAAGTTTCATCTGGATGGGCGTTAACAATTCATATCAATAAGATTGATCTCCAGAGTTAATTTCATTCCTTGTAAGATCAATCATCTTAAATCTTAAATCAATGTTTCATATGGTAATTGGTATCTCTTACTCTTGAATGATTGCAATGCTTTCTTTTCTTTTTCTTCTAATTTTCCCATAAGGTGTTAGTGTATTAATGTTAAAATAGCAATTGATTCATGTGTGCTTCCAGATTTGTTTCATTTCAGCAAGTAGAAAGCTAAATGCCAATTCTTCCCTGAGATTTTTTTCAATTTCTGCACTTTATTTCACATTTGACCATGCTAGTTGTATTTAGTCTAGTTGATTGGGCCGGAGTTGTAATATTGCAAGGTCCGTAAAATCAATTTGCGCGTTGTTGTGGAACTTTACTTTATTTCGATATTTTGTTGTTGTTGTTTGGAATGTGCATTACATGAAAGTCCTTGTGCTGGTGTGCTTGTTTGGCAATCTTAGCTGTAGGAACGGGTTGATGAGTTGATGAAGACAATGTAGTGATACAGTAGGCGATAATGTTAAACTTTTTTCCTCCATTTGGATCTCTCACAGAAGTAGGAAAGTTAAACTTAATTTGATTGACTGGACCAAGTTTTTTGAGCTTGTTTTTATGAAATTCTGATTTTAAAAGAAATGTTATTCAGATAAGGAACCAAAGATTCAAAGATTGGTGTTTGTAACTTGTAAGTGTGTGTGTGTGTGTGTGTCCTAAAAGGATTTCATGTGGAGTCTTAAACATGACATGACAGTGGCACTTGAGATTTTTTTAATAAAACATGTGGTTGCTTATAAACTTTGGTCCCAGAATTTATATACTGTTTGGCTAGAAAAGGTAAATGCTCTTGCGACATAAAGTTTGGTGAATGATTACTTTGGGAGGAACTAAAGGCTTAAATTGGTTGATTAATCAACTCGGACCACATGATTTCTTGTGTAAAATGTGTATATACATAATTAATTATGTCTTGGATGAAAACATAATGAAGAATTTAGTCAATTAATGATTCTGCTGCTGGTGAATTGGAGAAGGCCAGGATTTAATTGAATTTTTAAAAAAAATTTATATGTATGAAGTGTTGTTACTTAAAAGCTTTATGAACTGCCAATTGATTTGGTTTATAGATGCTCTTGTGATTATGCTAATGGAGGTGATTGATCTGTTTGTTTAATTGTACAAAGATTCTTGATAACGTGTAATGAGCAAATAAGTTGTCCCTGATATGATATATATATAACCTGGATTTAAAAGTGAAACCATTGTTAGTAACGTGAGTTTTACATTAATACATGGCCTCTTATTTCATTTTTTCAACAATATTATGGAGCATCATATATTCAGTGTTGGTTGATCTAGTCAATACTGAATCAGATGCACAAGCATGAAAGTTTTTCTGCTTTATGGATCTTACTGTATGTACAGGGGATATTTTACATTTGTGATCAGTAAATCTTCTGTGAAGTATTAATATGGGACGAATTGAACGAAATTCTTGGGAAAGGTTCTTGAGAAGCCGCCATGGGATCTTCGGTTCTCGTGATAAAGTCTCCAGATTGCCTGAAAGTGTACTGCACCATGTGATATCTTTCCTTCCATCATCAGACCAAGACCAGGTTCGTTTATTATCGAGGAAATGGAGGCGACTTAGTGCACAAAACGAAAAGTTGCTCTATCTGTATGGATGCAGATTAAATGAGCAGGAATTGTTGAGGATTTTAGAGGATGATTTTCACTCAGCAGAGTTTCTTGTTCTAAAAAAATGCCCAGGAATGAAAAAAGTGAAACTTGTGAATTTTAATTTAAAGACTATTGAGTTGAACTATTGTGGAAGTTTGAAGAATTTAGACCTCAACACACCATTTCTTGAAACTTTCTATTTCTATGGACCTCGTGTCAGGCCTTGCTTAATAGAGTTTGGTATTTGCACACGACTGAGGACTTTGCATTTAGTTGGGGTTGCTATTAACAACATGATGTTCATGGACTGCAAAAAAAGCTTTCCCGTTCTTCAGGTCTTGACACTTAGCGGCTGTGATATGATCAGCTGTATTAACATTTCAAGTAATTCTCTTGGGACGTTACATTTGTTGAACTTCAAAAACTCCGTAGAAATCACCATTGATACCCCGAACCTACTTTCTTTCATGTACTCTGGCAGTACGATAGTTCCATTTCTAAACATGAACTGTCCCAGCCTTATCTTAGCTCAGATTGAGTTAAATCCTAGTCGATACCAAAAGCGTGACGAGATGTGGTTCCGTAGATTGAATCAAATGCTTCAAGGTCTGAAGCATGCTGAAAAGGTGGCGTTTAGTACTAATTCTGACAAGGTACATTTTGAAAACATGGTTTTGCTTAATGATCCTTACGTTTTATTTCCTTTTTGTGCCATTTACTTACACTTTGGTTTCATTATTGCTGCAAAGCAGAATATCATAATACCGAAACACCTTAGAGAATCCCTTGTTCATCCACTTGATAAAATCCCTACTAAGATAAACGTAAGAACAAGATCAAGATCAAAGGATGTTGTTGAGCTTGCTGATACAATGCTTTGGATTTGTCCTCGGGTTAAGAATCTCGATTTATTTTGCTGTGGTGTGCTACTAAAGGTATTGTACTGCTTAATTAACTTTGTAGCTAGCTTCTCAAATGTATATTGTTCTTCATGTAGTTGAAAATTTGAATGTTGTAATCTTTAATTCTGTTATGGTGACAGTTGGATCATAGGGAGTTATCGGAAAAACAAGACATTTCATGCTGCTTCTGCACCTCGCAACCTTCAAGATGTTGGCGCCATTCGGTGACACAATTTGTGCTAGAGGATCATAACAATAACAAAGAGTGGGGGAAGCAACTGATGTCGTACCTCAGGGAAAATCTGAAAGAGGCTGGAAACAAGGCTATCGGAATGCTTAGTTTGAAATTGAACAATCTTATACATCAGGAATAATCAAGTCATTTTCAAAGCAAAGCTAGTTGAAACATATTAATTTATGATGATAGTATTGGAATTTTTATTTTTATTTTTATTTTTATTAGGAGGATGGTAGCTAGCTAGCCAGTCTTTCACAGCATACTGCCTTGGATCAAAAGTAGACAACTTGCATCACCTCCTTGATTGATTGTCGAACATGAAATCATGTGTTAATTAAACTTCATTGCATTGCCTATTGTGACTTTCATTAATGTGGCGTGTATATATATATATATATATATATATATATGCTTACAGGTGGTCTAAACAATTATGGATTTTGAAATGTCATTTATCTAGTTGTCAACTCAGGTAATTAAATTATGGGTTTTTAAAATTCATCTATATATGTTTACAGCTAAGGATGACAATGGATCGGATGTTATCATATCCATGTCCATACCTATTTATTTTTTTATTATCCATATCCATATTCATTTAAAAAAAAAATTCCATCCATCCATATCCATATCCATTGGATGTCTTTAAAATATTTTCACTAGCTTGAAATGTATAGTAAACATCGGTTGCCATCAATAAATATGTTGTTCCAATTTTCTACAATCAAAAGTCATAGTTTTTTCTATATTATACAATCAAAAGTCACTATTTTTCTAGCTTGTACAACCAAAAAACATAATGTGTTCCACACTTTTTGCAATCCAAAAGTCAATACGGTGACAGAAGTACTAAGATACTACTACTAGCTTAATTTCGCTTGCACACTCTTTGGTTGCAACATCAAGATTTCAGGAACACACCACCTCAAAAGGTACAAGTCATATATACATTTAACAAAAATGTAAAATATGTTAAACACATACATTTATATATGTAATAATATAAATAAAAATAACAAATTTAATTAACTTCGGGTTAATGAATGACATCCATGGATGACAAATTTTCATCCATATCCACTCCATTAAACATTCATATCCACTCCACATCTAATATTCATCCACTTAACATCATCCATATCCACCAATAATGGATTGGATCGGATGAATGTTCATTAGATCAGATTATCATTGTCATCCCTACTTATAGCCCTAAATTGCCAGTGTTAAGTAATTATATGCATAAAAAAAAATATACTTATTATTGCCTTGAATTCTAGATTGAATAATTTGTTCATAAATATATCTCTTTTTCTTTCAAACTTGATGCTGCCCAACCCCCCAGTCACCATCATCAAAAACATGACGGCACCGTCCAAAATCCATATATATCCAATTAGAGCACTCAAAATGTTTCCACATAAAAAAAATCCCCCTAATCAACCACTAATTTTCTTACAATATCCTAATACATCACTAACTAACCATTAGTTTAGGACCCACTTATTTTCTTTATTCTATACCTTATGTGTGAGAAAAGAGGGACAACACTTTCATTCCGACCACTAGTCATCCAATCACGAGCCAACCATATGGTGGCTTCCAAAACGAGTCAACAACGAGTGGATGATGAAGGTATTGTGACCCTCTTAATGCATATGCATATTTTTAAATAGACCAGAAAGAAGAAATTAAAACCAGCTATTTCTCGATAAACCTTGCTAAAAGAGGCCCCGACCCATTAATGGAAATGATGATGAAGAGACATATATAAACCATTATAAAAGGTTTATAACTTTTTATTTATAATACTAGTCTTAGGCCCCGTCCGATGGACGGGTGGTTTCAAAAGACATAGCTTATAGCTTTCGTTTCGATATGTGTTGGCGTTAAAATATATTATATAATATTTTACAACAAAATTATTTTATAAAGAATAAAGCAATTATATAATATAACAAAGGGAATAACCTATATGCTTTTAGGAGCATATAACTTAAGTGTTTTCAAGACAAATTTATATTTTCGGTCCTCCAACTATTTTAAGTATACACATATAATCCCTCATTTATCTTCAGGAGTACCTAAGTTATATGCTACTAGAAGCATATAGGTTATTCCCTATAAAAAAATATATATACTACTACAACTGAAAGTGTATAATATAACATATATATATATATACACACACAAAAGCACATTAAGAGGCAACATGGTTTAAAAAAATTAGTATACAAATGAATAAAAAAATTCTAATAATGTTTGAAGGAAATAATGTAAATACATAAAAATTAGTATACAAATTAAGAGGCAACATGGTTTAAAAAAATTAGTCTACAAATTCTAATAATGTAAATACATAAAAAATAAAAAATAAAAAAAATTGGAAGGAAATAATGTTTGAAATAACTAAGGTTGTCAAAGGCCCTAAAGAATGAAGTCACTTCAACCTTCACACTAATAGTGGCAAACATGAAAAACCAAAAGCAAAATTTGGATATTATTTTTCATCAAATATTTTGTGTGCATCCAAAAAATATATAATATTACCATATTGATGGAAAAAAATATTACTTGGTACTGAAAAAACATTAAAATAAAAAAGAGTAAAAAAATCAAACAAATTGTAATCAATGAAAAATATATGGAAGAACTTCGATGAAGGAACAAAATAAAAAATATACAAATGTAATAATATATATTTTATCAAATACCATATGTGCATCCAAAAAATATTAAACTATAAAGCATAGTTTTGATTATAATACAAATGTTAAATCAAAATCACATAAATAACTTAAATAGCAGTTCTGTTTATACTACATAAACAAATCAAATATACAAAAATAATAATAAAATCCCAATTTGAGATAAACCTTATATGATTTCTACATAAAAATGTTACTTTTAACCAATGTTTTAAAAACCGCACAAAAATGTTACAAATGTAATAATATACTAGTAGAATATCCGCACAATGCATTGAGATAAACATATGTTGTAATTTTTTTGATTTTTAATGGTATTTAGTGTCTTTTAAATGATACACGGTGTTCAATTTGTAAGTAGGGATGGTTTTCGGTACAGTACCGTACCGAACCGGTACCAAACCGTTTGGTATCGGAACCGGTTATCATCAAAAATGGGAACCGAATACCGTACCGTAGTTATAGTTTCGGTACCGGTACGGTACTGGTATTTTCGGTACCAATACCGCTTAGAACCGGTTCACATAGAAGTATATTTCAATCTCAACAAAAATAAAGGCTAGCTAAACGTACCTGCTAAAACAATCTTTCGTTTATTGTACTGTATTTAAGTTTTATTATGACATATGAAAATGTTGTTATACCTTTACCTTTACAGTTAAGTTATGTGTATACAAATTTATTATACATTCTACATCGAATTTATTATACATGTTAACCATGTTTTATCAATCATTGATTGATGTAAATATACAAAATGTCAAATACTACCAAAGATGTAGGAATTTTTTTTTTACTTGAGTTGTTTAAATGTTTGGTGATGATGATAAATTCATGAGTTTTGAATGTTTATTTGTTTTAAATTTTGATTGTTGCTAGCAATAAAATATGATTTTTATATATATTTATAATTTGGTTTACCTTAGTTATGAAAAATAATAGAAGCACGAACCTAAAAAACCCTATCATACTACAACCGATATTTGGACCGGTATTACCGATACCGTACCGGTTGGTACTGGAACCGGTTATCATCAAAAGTAGGAACTGAATACCGTACCGAAACCAAACGGTACCGGTATTTTCGAATTTTTGCTCATCCCTAGTATCCATCACGGTCCCTAAAATCTGCTCCTTTCTAATCAGTCATTCAAACTGTTCACAAAAAGTTATTTCTACAAAATATAGAAAACCCAATATATGAATCGCCAAAAAGATAAAAACTTGCAGAGTGTTGATTAAAATATAAACTTATTATTACAGAATGTATAAAAAAGGAAAATCAAAGTAAAATATAGATTAACATCATAAAGTTTATTCAATAATCAATTATATAAATACAAATACATATATTTATCTACAAGACCCGGTAACAGAATAAAAAAATAACAATAAAAAGCCATATTTGTAATCAAACCCTCAAACCCCAGTATTATTGAAAGATCAAAGTAAACCCTAATATCAATATTAATTTAATATTAATATAAATGATAGTGTGATACCAACAAGCTGAGTTTTAGTGTGATGAATTACAGGTAAAAATGGTTCAGTATTTTGGGTTGACGTGACATTAACAAACTAAAATTTAAATATAGTGGGTTATGAATGGTCTAAGGAGCGTTCAAATGAAAGAATATACATAATGGTTGTGGTGTGGACAATGTGGAAGGCCAACCATCCGGGGTGGTGTTGTCAACCATTAGGTGGGTTGGTATCATGATGGGGTGGACAAGGTGAATGTGGACAAGGTAGGTGTAGGGTTTTGTTGGGTGATTATTTTTTCTTTGTTTTTTTTTTTATTGTTTTTTTAATTAGGTGTCGGGGATAACATGGATATAGTTTTTAGATGTTGTGGGGTCAGTTTTAAGAATTATTGATATGAAAGTAATATGGTTATGATGTGGTGTTATTGTTCTCACACCAGAGTTGTAATCAGATGAAAACTAAAAAAATGTTAAAAATTAAGGGACAAATCTCAATCACACATTTTCTTCTCTTCTTCTTCCCCTTTTATTTTTTTTACCTTGTTTTTTTTTTTTCATTTTGTAATTTTTGCAATTTTTATTAATAAGAATCCATACCAAAAAACATGATAAGGTGATCTATCTGACGGGCTTCGCCTTTAGCCGTTATGACCCCGTCCTGGACTGACGGGCTCCGTCGTTAACCATACGGGCTAAGCCCTTTGAAAATATATATATATATATATATATATTGAAATGAGTTTTTATTTAAAAAATGAAAAAACAAAGTAAACAAAATAAAAAGAAATAAAAGAAAATATATAACAGAAATTTATCCATTGATTTTCGCTCTCTAGAACCCAAGAAATTATGATATTGTTTATTCCAAAGGGGAAATTTTAAAAGAGAAAATAACACTAATACCCAAAAAATATCAAAAATATACTATTTTAACCAATTTTTTTTTATTTACACAAAATACCCATAAAAATCGCAATGGAAAAGCTAAAATCGTAATGGAAAAGGCAAAATCGCAATGGAAAAGGTAAATTTTTTATTTTTTTACATTTTTTTTTGGTAAATTTTAAAAAAAAAAATAAATCCCAATTTTTCAAAAAATAAATTTTGGTAACTTTTTTTTTAAAAATTTTTTTAAAATTGTTTTTTTAATAATTTAAATCGCAATTATTAATTTTTTTTAAAATTGCGATTTAATTTTTTTTTTATAAAAAATTTAAAAAAAAAGAATTAAAAAAATTTTTTTTTTTAAAAAAATTTACTGAAAAAAAATTGCAATTTAAATTTAAAAAAAATTTAAAAAAAAATAAAAAATAAATTACCTTTTCTATTGCGATTTTGCCTTTCCCATTGCGATTTTGGCTTTTCCATTACGATTTTGGGCTTTTCCATTGCGATTTTGGGCTTTTCCATTGCAATTTTGGCTTTTCCATTGCGCTTTTTATACGTATTTTGTGTAAATAAAAAAAAAATTGTTTAAAATAATATATTTTTGATATTTTTTTGGTATTTGTGATATTTTCTCATTTTAAAAACACAGACTTGGAAATGGTCCAAAATCTGTCACCGATGAGTTGGGTGACTTGACCAGACCACCATAACTCAATTCACCGATCACGGTTACCTTCACAACATCACCAACAACAATTAACATATCCCATCCATCCATCTATATATATATATATATATATATATATATATATATACTAGTAATAATAGTAATAAGCAAGAATAGAATAGAATAGAATGTGGGGATGGTGGTTGTTCTATCTAATATCATTTCCATTAACCTTGGGGATGGTTATGTTTACACTCAACTATTTTGCTAGTCCCCATGTTGGTCGCTATGTGCTATTCACAGTTGGCTACACTTGGTTTTGTTCCATCTCAATCATCATTCTTGTTCCTGCTGATATCTCTTCTGTAATCTCTCCTATCTCTCTCTTTTTAGTTTTTTTTTAATTTATATTTATGTATTAATTTAATAGTTGTTTTTCTTATGCAAATGATGATGATTATGTTTATATTGAAGCTTGATCAATATAGGTTTTTTTTTTTTTTTTCCTGCCAAAATTATGAACATTCTCTTTATAGGGTCGAATTGTTGTTTTTGGAAAGTGATACCATTATTCTAAGAGAAACCCGGTCAGTTGAAATCGTCACCGTACACGTAAATCCCCCCAGCGGTAAGTAAAGGCTACTTAGAGATGTATTGAGGGTTTTATGTAGGCACATTTAGTCCGATATCTCTTATTGTGTATGTTTGGCAAAAGTAGTTGGAGCTAGAGACTTTTTTTTTCGACTTTTCTACAAGTAGCTTTTCTTTTTGGGGCTTTATGGAGGGGTTTCGTTTTTTTCTCCAAGTAAGGGCTTTTTGTGGCCTTAAGGAGACTCGTTAAATTTTTCTTTCTTGTTTGTCTTGTGCTATGATACATCCTGGCCATGATAAAATTTTAAACTTTTGGGCATTGTTCAGTTCATAGATTGTTCATGTACTTAATCTTGGTGATGCCACAATGACATGGATGATTCCACAAGGATCATAAGATGGACTTAGGAAGTCTCTTGTACATATTTGAGTTAACTAAATCCTTTAATGGAATTTTGTGTTAAAGAAATTAACTAAGCTTGGCCTTCGTTTTAGTTGGGGGTAGAAGGTTCTTCATTATTCATGAACATGAATGCTTTATCTTCTTTTATTTATTTTTTTATTTTTTTTTGCTCATGCGCTTGCCTTTTGTGTAACATAATTTGTTTCTATACTTTTCAATGAAACCACTTAAGTTTTAGAGAGCGTTACCTTATGAAACCAGCCTGCAGTTAATAAACTGAGAAAAGGAACAGAAACAGGAGAGGTCAATTGTTGTGTTTCTGCATGTGTACATGAGTAAATGAGTACCTGTTCACCGAATGGTAAAGAGTTGCACCAGAATATATGAATAATGAACCTATTTGTTTTTTTTTTTTTTTGGTAAAAGGGATTACCCCGTTTAAACTTTTATACCAACAACAAATATAACAGTTAAAATCAAGTAATGTGGCTGAATACCACATTAGTTACTTACATGGCATTCCATGCAAGTTGAACAAGCTAGATAGCAATACAAGGAATTCGAAACTAATACAGCCTATTACAACCTATTAAATATTAAAACAAGTTGTAGCAAGCTGATGAAGAATGATCACATGACTCCTGTTGCATGGTTACCATCGATTCGAACAGCACTAGGGAGATTCCAAGCATCTAGCAAATGGACTAGGACACCCCCCTTAAACTTGATAGTAGCAAGTCGAAGTCCAACAGTATCGACAATTGTGTTTTTGAGCTGATCGGGTGACCGACTATTGTTGGTGAACATACGATTATTCCTTTCTTGCCACACATAATACACCGCCACAGCCAGAACCAACCTTCCAATAATACTTCTACGCGATTTGCCTTTTGATCTTCGAATTAAACACGCAACAATATCATCCCAAAAGCTGGAAACATTTGCCATATCCGCCATATGTTTGATTAGATTCCACCTATTTGTTGCATTACCATTCTGTTGTTATTTTTCATTCCTTTTTGTTTGAAACTAAAAGCATCTTTCCGCCTCGTTTTGTGTATACAGGCGATTATTGGTCATGACAATGGAGCTATTTCTTTCTTTTGGAGCTGGTCATATTGGAGTACTTTCTTGCTTACTTGGTAGGTCAAGCTGTATGCTGTTTCAGTTAACTTTGTTCTTTCAGTCCATTCCAAACTAATGATGAACACTATCTACGAATTTCAGTCAATATTATATATCTGGTCACTGTATTAGATAACAAGTCCTTAAATAATGATGTCGTGTATATTAATACATTTTTATGAGCAGGCTAGTTGTTCCCTTGATACAGGGGTATGAAGATTCTGGAGATTTTACTGTAAGAGAGAGACTAAAGACTAGCATCCATGTGAACTTAGTATTCTATCTAATCTTGGGCTTTATTGGGCTTGTTGGACTCATTTTGCTCATAATGATGCGCAAAGATTGGTTTGTTTCTTTTCTGGCTGATCTTTTTTCTTAGCTTCAGAATATTGATTTATGTTTTTCATACAAGTAATCAAGTGCATTATTTGTATTCTGATACTCAGAACTGTTTCGCTGTTGGACTAACAATACATCTGTCTATAAGTAACCTAATCTTGTGAAAAGTACTGGAAAGTATTAAAATGTCACAAGCATGTGTAATTTTAAAGATAGTTAGCGACTTAACATTCTAAACTGTATGATTTTTTTCATTATTTCTAATATCCCCAATAGGCATTTATACCTTTTATCTCAGCATGGTGTGTTTACTTACAGGAGCGGAGGTTTACTGGGTCTAGCCATGGCATGCTCAAATACTTTTGGACTTGTTACTGGTATATTTCTTCTTGGTTTTGGTTTGAGTGAGATTCCAAAAACCATTTGGAGGAACGCTGACTGGACTACTCGCCAGAAGGTTCTTTCGCATAAAGTTGCCAAAATGGCGGTGAAGCTTGACGAGGCTCATCAACAGCTATCGAATGCCATAGTTGTAAGTACTTGTGAAGTTTTCTTTTTCTTATGTTTGCTCACTTGTGCTTTCTGGTCATTAACATTTTTAAATGTTTCAGGTAGCACAAGCAACATCCAAACAAATGTCCAGACGTGACCCATTTAGGCCCTACATGGATGTTATTGATAACATGATAAATGAATTGGTATTCTCTGTTTCTTGTGTAACTGACATCATCCACATGTTCTTTCTTATATGGTTTTTGTTCTCTACTTTCAGTTACATGAAGATCCATCCTTCAAGCCACAAGGAGGTCGTTTTGGACAAAATGATATGGATTATGATGCAGATGAAAAATCCATGGCAACATTGAGGCGTCATTTAAGGGGAGCGCGTGAGGAATATTATAGATCTAAAAGGTAGACCACCATATTGAAATATGTTTGTCGTAACTTCAAAAAATTCTGGTGTTAAAATTCATAATATCATTGTGGTTTGCTTAGAATAATGTTGTGACCAGTTTTCTAATTATCTAATTGCATAATGGTCATAAATACATATTTGCAAGTTGCCACTATGGATATCTTGATGCAAAATACTGAAATAGATTGCCCAATACCGAGTTATTTCGTTAGTTCACACAAAATATTAACCACTATTTATGCTCCAATAACGTACACAAAATATATCATGTCATGTAGAAGAGCTAGTGAACTATTGCCAACATATTATCCTCAAATGTTTAGGTATTACAGATACAAAATTTATTTCCCAATTTCAGCAGAAGTGATCCACTTTTAAACTTTTGGAGGTGTTTCATGATTCATAATGTATATGTGATTGCAAAAACCCAAAACCTACCATGTGCAAGACATCACCACAAAAATATCAAATCTGTTTGTGTTTTTTGATCCACCTGCCACTATGCAAGCCTACTTACATACATGGATTTTTAGCAATAAATGTCATCAAAAGAAGATAAGTTTATATTATTTTCCATACTTGATTACAAGAAGACCGTGAAACTAAATTTTTTGATATAGAGTTAGATTATTAACCACTCACCTTTTTGGGAAATTCTTACCAGGGATGTTGCTTATTGCTCCGACCAGCGTGAACAGGCCTTAACTAGTAGGGTGTAACTGATGGGTTCTTCAGCTGTAGTTTATGCATGTTGCGTGGTAACTTAATCAGAATACAAAACTAATTTAATATAATATGGTAACTCACAATACTAAGCATTCTAATCCTTATATAATTCAATTTTCTAATAAGTCATAAGAAGTATAAATGAAATTTATGTGGAGTTGTTCCAATCTTTCATGCTTGAATACTTGTTAAATCGGTTGACTTATTTTAAAGTATCCTATTAGCCGTTTATTAGTTAATGCCATGCTCCGATACCCTTACTTGGCTGGAATGAAGGGGTGCCGACCTACACCATCATACCTATGCCTTTGAATTTTTAGTGAATCCTCCATTGTATAAAAAGCTCTTTCTATTGAATTTGTAGGTGTCTTATACATGAGTTTTATATCATCGAGGAATATACAAGTGTGTTGCAGAATAGTGCTTAACATTACAAATTTCTTTGTTGATCTGACAAGGAAGTACTTGCGTTCTTTCTTTCTTTTTTCAGCCAGTATTTGACGCATGTCATTGAAGCCCTCAAATTAGAAGACACAATAAAGAGTTATGAACGGCGCTATGAGACTGGGTGGTAGGTTTTGATTTTACTTATTATTTTCTGTTTTCTCTTTCAAGTTTGTTCTTTACCTTGTAAGGGTAGATAGATGCGGAATTATTTAAAAATTCATGTTGCCACTCATATCACTTCCTTTTGGGTAGATAGAAACTGATATTATTACAATCGTAAGTAACACTTGACTTTAAAAGAATATATTTATTAAATATCAGTCATTTTAGGTCTTAATGAAAAGTTCATGATAAAATCTTATCTTCTTTTAATCTTTTATTTTTAATCTTAGATGTGCCATATTTTTATAGATTAATTCAAATCTGGTAAGGGATAAATAAAGTTATATTTTTAAAAGGTACATCTAATGCACAAACATTAGAGATGCTCTTACATGATATCAAGAAGTATTTGCGAAAGTCATCACATATTCTTTGTATGTAGGGACCTAAGTGGTTAATGCACCTAACCTATTAGCTGACATTTTAGATCCCCAATTATCATTATTTTATATATATATATATATATATATATATATTTTAATTTCTTAACAAGATAAAAAATTATACTTGAACATAGCACTTATCTCATATTCTCATACATTGTCATTGCTTCATCCGTAGACAGCTTTGTAAAATTAGGAGGATATATCGAATTCTTTAATATTACATGTTGCTATATTCTTATTCTTCTTTTAGACATAATATATCTTTGAGCATAAGTTTTTCTCTGCAAATAGTTATCATTGAATAAAATACCTAAGTAACTCTTGGATATCTGTGCAGTTTTATTACTTTATTTACTCTTAATTTGAATAGAAGACTATAAAATGTAGTTAACTTTTACGTAAACCATGATTGAAATATACGAGTAAATATATAACAAAAGAACTAGACAAAGGTAAGTGCAAGATCACTTCAAGATTGAATCACTGCCCCCATAAGGATAGATGCAAGCCTTTTGTCGCATGAAATGCTATTTGGTAAGCTAACGCCTAATGGCCTTTGGAGTATCCTCTTATTGTCCTTAACTGGAACGTCTTTCTTATGCATGAATGGTTTTAATTGTTCTTCGATCCATATATTATAGATTAAGATAAATCTACTTCTGTTGCTTGTTATATAATTATGGATGTAAACATCGTGGTGATAATTTAAAAATTTGTTGCAGGAAGTTTGTTTCAAGCTTCAGAACTGAAAGGAGTGGCACTTTAGGAAGCTATCTTGATACATTAGGTACTTTATGTGAATATATAGTATTAAACTAAGATATTCCAAGGTAAATTGCCATGTAAAATTGTTCATGATTGGTAATCTTGTAGAATTAATATGGCGATGCATTGTGTGGGGGCAGCTTCAGAAACTCTTTGCTGTCCTTCTTGGTTGCATGTCAGCAGCTATTCTTTTGGCAGAGGCTACTCTCTTGCCCAATGGTGTTGATTTATCTCTTTTCTCGATTTTGATAAACTCAGTACGAACCGAAGAAATGCTTGTGCAGGTAAATTCTGGTTGTGTATTGGTATTTATCTTTTCTATTTTTGATGCTAAAATCTTTAATTACATCATCACACGCAGTTTGTTTATGCATAATACTTGTGGCGTTTGGTTCTTACTGGCTGCTCCCTGGAATGTAGGTTATTGCATTTGTTCCACTTCTCTACATGTGCATTTGCACATACTACTCATTATTCAAAATTGGTATGCTGACATTCTACTCATTTACACCAAGACAGACGAGTTCTGTGAGCTTGCTTATGATATGCTCGTAAGGTTTAGATTCCTCTGTTTTATTTATGTATATTCTTTTATTGCAATGATCTAATTGTAAGTTTTTAACAATCTGCTACAGGATGGTTGCACGCTATGCACCTCCTGTTTCCTTCAACTTCCTCAATCTTATTAGTCTTGATGGGGAGAAAATGACTATTTTTGAAAAGGTATACACTCATAAGATTGTTTGAAATTTTAGCATTTGGATGTTAATACCTTATCAATATGCTTTAACAATCTTGTATTGTATTTTTTTTAATGCTAATGCAGCGGATGGGAAACATTGACGATGCTGTTCCTTTCTTTGGGAAAGGATTCAACAAACTATATCCACTTATTATGGTTGTATATACTATCCTGGTTGCAAGCGGTTTCTTTCACAGGATAATCAGTGTTATTGGGAAATGGAAAAGGATTGCATTGCAAAATGAAGATGACGATCTTGATGGTATTGATCCAACAGGATTAATTATTCTGAGAAAGGGTAATTGTGACTCATGAAGTTTTTTTAGTATCTGTATACAATTTGGTCTTATTTGTGTAACATTTAGTTTTTATTTTTGTTAAATAGAACGTGCTTGGCTTGAACAAGGACACAATATTGGCGAAGAAGTCATTGCTTTGGCAAGAAATTTTAATGATACAAGCATGGACATAGAGTCGGGAAACAGTAACATGGTATGTGATTTCTTCTTATTGTTGCATTACACATTTGTAGTGACCGTACGGATGGTATCGGTAACAATACTGTACGGTACTGCATGGTACCGATACCGAAAAAGGACCAAACTGTATACCGAATACCGTACCGAACTAACGGTGCTGGTAACGATTCGGTACCAGTTTTCGGTATTCATACCGCGTAGTACCAAATTTCTGGAAAAAGGAAGCAAAAAAAAAAAAAAGATAATGTCTGGCAAGACTACTGGCACGGTAGATCTGTGCTTGCAGCCGTGTTCGGTGAATTTTATCCTTTTCGAATACATACATACATATATATATATATATAACCGTCGTAATCCATGTGCATGAAAACTTGAATACAAACATAAATAAAAACTCCAAAACGTACTTTATAAATACATATAACTAAAATAATATATAATATTTGGGATCAATAATCTTGAAGACATAAAAAAATTTACTTGAGTTGTGTACATGTTTGGTGATGATGATGAATCCATAATAGTTGCAATTATACTTGGATTATAATCAAAGGGTTTGAGTATGTTTTTATAATTTTATGATTTTTTTTTGGGTAAAAGGCCACCCTGGTCAGATTTCTTTTTTTGATATTTGATTGTTTTGGATTTTGGTTTTTCTCTTTTAATTGATCGGTACTAAGGGAGGGGAGGTTTTTTTTTTTTAGGTTACATGCGGATTATTAGCATGTGGGCCTTAAAAAAAAACCATCCATATTCCTTATTTAAATCGGTACCCGATTCGGTTTTACCGGTACCGAAACCGAAATCCCTTGAAACTCAAAACCGAACCGAAATCAAATTCCTTCGGTACGGTATTTCGGTACCGGTTTGGTTTCGGTATTTCGGTTTTCTTGCTCATCCCTATGAGTATAGGCTCCGAGAAATTAACAGAAAGTTAAGTTTGGACCATGAACGCCACAAAAGCTCACTTATTGCACCTAAATCGCCACTTTGCATAAGTTTGGAC
>JAOXNX010000033.1:8050217-8062290 GCA_028566075.1 Solidago caesia
TCTTCTGTTACCGGCGTATATAAGCTACTTGAGGCCGTGGATACGGCCTTTGGTACTAGATTAGAGTTTCTTTTGATTGAAAGCAACGGGTTTTTGGCATGGGTGTTATGTAAGTTGATCGAAATATCGCGTGATGGATTTGATATGAATGAATGTTTGTATGAATTTGAAGGGAGAGTGAATTGGGTTTGAATTCTTGAAGAAATGGATGTTGAAGAATGGATCATCTTGAGTTATATTTGGTAGATTAGAATTAGTTGAAGAGATAGATAATTACTTAATTAGATATGATATATATACGTGTATATATAGTGGAGGAGAAAAACCGAAAACCTTTACTAATCTATTGACTCCGGCCCCCTTCTTTGCCAACAGAAAAGAAGCTTCTATAAAACACGCAAACTTGAACGTATGTACACACATACAATAAAATCTAGATTTTAACCAAATAAATTGTCAACAAATTTAATAGTTTACCACTTTAGAATTAACTCTATTACGCATATAAAAAAATATAATTGAAAACCAAAAAATACATCTTAGTCATTGGGTTCTTTCAATCAATACCTAAAATTGAAGTGATCTCTCTCTCTCTCTCTCTCTCTCTCTCTCTCTCTCTCCTCTTCGGCGATTGTAACCACACTGCCTCCACCACCCCCATCCGCCGCTGCCACCACCACCTCCATTTTCGATCACCGTCATCTCCGAGGACAGAGCCCGCGAGGCTAAGGGCGGCGTCCGCACGGCTAAAGAAGGAGCCTACCGTAGATCACCACCACCACCGATCACCCCATCACCGATCACCCCTTCTATCTCCGTTTTATGAATACCCTTAATGGCGGAGCCCGTATCATATTATCATTGGAAAAAGATGACAGCGGCGGTGGTGACGGCGGGGAAGAATGGTGGTGGTAGCGGCGGGAAAAACGGTTGTGGTGTTTGTGGTATCTTGATCATTAATTTTGATAGATCCAAAAGTCGAGATTCACCGCTTGGTTTTTAACTTTTTCCATGTTTTAAATATATCAGAACCCTATAGTTATATAGCATTTACTTTTGAAGATTCTTATTCTTAATCATTTACATTTACAATCACAATTTCATTCATTGTCTATCTCAACTTCACATGGTCTCAAGTTTACTATATTTTATATTTTATTTTAATATTTTTGGTTCTTAGTTATAGTTTATCTTACTGGATTCCATCTTACAACTTGTAGCACCGAGTTGTACGTGTCTTCTAGTGTAAATCTTATTAGTTTTCTGTTTATTGTAGGGGTCACTAACTTTGTACTATAGTAATTTTGATAATATATATTTGTCTAATTATAGAAATATTCAATTTGTAGGTTTACTTTGGGTTGTTAGATCACTTTTTAAAGTTAATAATAGTTTAACTCTCTTAATACTAATACTGTACCCGAGAGTTATGACATTGATGACAATATCGAAGTTTCGTTATTAAATGTATTAGTTAACTATAATGACACATAATACATTTTATGTATATCAGAATCAAACCGTCACCAAATGGTCTAGTGGTAAGGAGACCTGTTTCCTTACAACAGGTATCAAGTTCGAGTCCTACCCTAGACATATTTGAGGGTGACAACGAGTATTTAATTTTTACATATGGTGGGATTGGGTGAGTTTTCCCCTCTAAAACTCTAGGTGATAGGGGTTTCTCATCGAGGGGTTTAAATTGATTATCTATTCGGCGAGGAGGCTCTCTAGCGCGGATCCGGTTAAGACAACATATGCTAGACCTCCCGATATTCACGAATAATTCACACCTTTCAAAAAAAATGTATATGAGAATCATGTTTAAATTTTCTATCTCATACAATGTCCAAGTTCGGTTGTCAGCATTTTATTTTTCGATTGATATATACATGAATTGGAAATCCAAAGGAAAAAAAAATTTCCTCTTTTTATTTACGATTATTGTTTATGATGATGTTACAATAATCCGATAAAATATAAAACAATTATCGATAAGTTTGAAACATACCCTTAGTTTAGTTTTACTCTCCTACGTTGGTTTTTTATAACAAAATAACAAGACAACGCATTTTGGGGAGAAAATATGACCCAATTAATATTGCGAATATATATCATAAAAATATTGTGAATATATGTGTAATTAAGTATGGAAAATGCTAAATACAGCCCTAAGGGCTGTAGTTAACGTGCATAAAATAACTGTACCTTCCATATCAAAAGCTCACCCCTGAATTTTATGGTAAGTGTACAACTATTTTATGCACCTTAACTACAGCCCTTAAGGCTGTATTTAGCAAGACCCAAAAATAAAAAATGATTGACAACACCAATTTCCAGTCATTAGTAACAACAAAAATGTCTAGCTTCATAAGTCGTGAACGCTTTACAGGCATACGTGCTCAAAGTGTCAGTGCTTTTATAATTGTTCCATTTTGACAAATGATAAAAATAGTTTCACATTTGTCTGATACATAACCAAGGCTATCTCCAATAAGTGTTTTTACTTGTCATTATATTTATCCATAGCGTCGAAGCATATTCATTCTTGCTTGTCTTTACGGTGTTTGTCCATATACTTAAAGATGTGTTTGTACTTTATAGATGTTTGTAGAATCTATTTAATATATATTTTTAAGTATTGAGTGGTGATTTGGAAAATGTAAGGGTATGTAAGAATGTTTGTATGGTTAAAGGTAAAATTAAAGAATTTTAAAGATTTGTAAGGATATGATGTGACAGCTAATTAGGAAGTTAAGGGCACCTAAGGGGGTCCTTAGCATTCGAGACAGTCTAATATATATTCTATAAAATATTTGCATCTCTTCCAATTTGGTAATGAATACTACTCGTATAATCATATGTATTAACTAGCAAGTTAACCGTTCATAACAGCGGCATCAACAATAGTTTGTTATGGCGTCTGAATATTTGTTTGTATGTAAGTAGATGTGTGTGCCCGAATGATGTTCCTTAGAAGACGGGGAGAGAGATGAAGGGTAGGGGATGTAAGAGAAATAAAAAGATTGAAGGGAGAATATTTGAAAGTGATGGATGAAGTGAACGTGGTTTTATTTGTAAAAGTAGTGATCGTGATCAACTTTAGAAAATGAATTGTTGAGATCAAATTTTGACAACTTTAAATAATGAATTGTTGAGATCAAATTTTGACTTAAAATTCAAGAGTTCTTAAAGTGAATGTAAATATGTTTTATAAGAATATAGTATATAACGTATTAAACATGGCACATATAATCTTTTTATATACTACTACAATATTTAGTCATTGTTTGAAACTATTGTATAATAGAACTTACACCTCTACTATGTTAACTGTGGACTGGCCAGTAAAGGCCGCCGGAAGGTAATTATCCTAATATTTCACTTTGAATAGAAGGCTAGTTTTAACACGTTATATTTATAAGAGTTGCTATATACCTATCACAACTATTTTTTCATTAATTAATTAACTATACATCAAATTATATAATTTAGAAATGTCAATAATGTACAATTGTTCTAAATAAATCAATAAAAAATGTAAAGTAACTCCCATACGGTTTTCTACGGGTTATGAGTTTCAATACCGTCTTTCACGATATATGGGGGTTAAGATATAGATAGTTTTATCTGTCTAAGATAGAGAGGCTGCTTCCGGTTCTATCTAAGGTAAAAAAAGACCTCCAGCTTTGCAAAGAGTAACAATTGAACCCTTGACCTTTGTCTCAAAAAGCAAAGAGTATTAATAATACAATCCTATATATTAATCACTGGGTATGTATGTAATACGTAGACCTAACTAACAGGGTTGGATCAGTTAAAAACCTCTTTACATTTAGAGAGGTTAAGACTATGAGGAGTGGTGCGTCCCCTCCCCTCAAAACGCCCCTAAAACGCCTAGAACGCCGGGAGAACGCCGAGAACACCACCCCAATGGGCGTTCTGGCCTGGTCAAACGCGGTCCACGTTCTTTTTTGGACGTCTAACCTCACACAACCTACTCTCTCTCTCCTTTCCTTTTCCACTTTTCAATACCCTTCAACCAATTATACAATGTCACATGGTAAAATAAAACGCTCCTTTAAAGGATGCCTCACTCCAACAAAAAGAAGGAGCTTCACATGGACGTCCCGGTGCTTCCATCAGAAGCCTTCACTCCACATAGTCTAAAGATTAAATCTTCGCTTCTTGCGAAATAGTAAGAGTTCCTCGTGGAAGACAGGATTGTATAAGTGTTGATATTTATGTAATTACGTAGACCTAACCCTAGTCATAACTTAACCAGACCAATGGCAATTGCTTGAGTTTATTTAAAGAAAGGGGAAAGTATGAAATCCAGCTGGGCTAGCTAGAAACCAAAATTTCTCATCTGTCCATGCCCATCAATCCACCATCTTTCTTTCACTTTCTCTCTCACTCATGTTTTGCTTTTTAAAGAAGAACAACACTTGATGGAATGGACCACAACACAACACAACACAACACAACCTTCTTTCTTGATCTTGACAACTAATACTAATGTTTTAAATCCTATAATTTGTAAAATATAAAGAATTATTACTAAACTAGTGTAGTTTAGTTAGTAACAATGGTGGAGAAGAAGAAAAACAGAGAGAAATGGTCACTTTGTGAAACAAGAAGTTCTTGTCTTACAACTAAACTTAAACAACATTTTTAGTCAAACTACTGGTTTTTGTGGTTTTTGTGGTAACATATAACTCTTCAATATTTCATACCCATTTACTGTTGTGATTTAACTCTTCAGTATTCTGTCATGAAAAGACATGGAAGCTCAGATTCCATGATACTCATGTGCCATATAGGTACGCAATTAAATTCATATATATATATATATATATATGTGTGTGTGTATGTATGTATGCATGCAGGGGCGGAGCCAGAAAAAATTACCCAAGGAGGGATAAACTAGTGTATTTATCCCAACAATCTTTATTTGTCATATCTTTATGGGAAAATGATCGGTGTTGCAGCGGTACCTAACTGGACGTTGCTGTAGCTGTTTTTTCTTTTAAAAAAAAAATTCTTTGCTCGTTGAAGATTATTTAAAATGGCTGCGAATGCTAGGTGTTGCTGCAGCACAGATGATATCCCCATCTTTATTTTACTTAATAAAAAACCATACACATAAAATACTGTCTACACTGACCCAAGCTGGCTGCCCTGCATATATGTATAAATTATACGAGGGAAATGATCCGTAATGCAGATTTGTTAAGAAAAATGTTTCCATTTTGCCCCTTAAGTTTTTTAAATGTACATATTGAATCTCCGGTATGTGAGAGGTGCGGTACTTAAGGTTGCACAAAATGCTGCGGTACGGATGATATACCCATATTATATATATAGAAAGGAAGTAAGTAAGAAGTAAAATAGATTTTGTTATGTGTTAGATGAAAGCAATAATAGTCCTGTGGGATACACAAGAGAGTTTCATCAGTCAATGTTAATGGATGAAGGTGATGATGAGTGTGCGGGGGGAGGCCAGACCATTTCCGAGAAGAAACGACGATTAAGCGTTGATCAAGTAAAAGCATTGGAGAAAAACTTTGAGATGGACAACAAATTGGAGCCAGACAGGAAAGTGAAGCTTGCTCAAGAGCTGAGTCTACAACCCCGACAAGTAGCCGTTTGGTTCCAGAACCGACGCGCTCGATGGAAGACTAAGCAACTCGAAAGAGATTATGGTCTTCTACAAGCAAAGTTTGATGCACTTAAACAAAACTATGACACTATCAAACGCAACAATGAATCTCTAATTGAACAAGTACGTACCTATCCTACCCACTAGCAATACATACACTCTATTTTGCTTTTATTAGCTTATTATTGCGTTTGCATTTTAACAAGTTTACAACAACTTAAAGCATGTTTGGTAGTGTACGGCTAAAAACTGGTGGTGTACGGATCATCACCCTTATCAAAATATTTACCGAAGGGTGTTTTGGACTAAAGACAGTTGTAAATGAATATTATGTGATTATAAGTGTTTATCTTTGCAGGGCATCTCAAACACCTTAAGGCCTTAAAGCCATATATGAAATAGGCCTAGGTAGTCGGGCCTCTTGTTCCTTACAAGAGGTTTTAGGTTCGAAACAATACTAGGTAAACATTTTGGGCCTGACCAGAGAAATGGTTGAAAGTGGTCACGGGAATATCACGACTCTAGTAGAGTTTAGACACACATTTGACTTATCTACTTACACCTAGTAAAAACAAACTCATATAGACTTGGTCAAATAAGCAATAAAAGCTGTTCATATGTGTAGATTGCGGAGCTTAGATCCAAGCTATACGATGAAGACGAAGAAAGCAACATTCCTGTGAAGAAGGAAGAAAGTCGAGACAAATCAAAATACCCGGAAATGTATGACAACATGGTTGCAACCACATATTTCAAAGACGGGTCGTCGGACAGTGATTCCAGTGCTATCTTGAACGAAGACAACAATATGGCAGCCATTGCAGACGGTCACCAAATTAACGAATCAAAAGAAATAACAGGTGATGATCAAAATGCTTACGAACCCCAGTTCGTTAAGATCGAAGAACATAATTTCTTTAGTGGAGATGATTCTTGCAACTTCTTTTCGGACGATCAAGCTCCTACATTGCAATGGTATTGTCAAGATCAATGGAACTTAACCAAGGAAAACTAAAGTAAACTCTAGCTCCTGGTTAATTAATCTCATATCACCAATGGAAACAATTTCAAATAAATGTAATTAAATTGAAAACAATAATGAAATTGGTGGCATATGAGGGATGTATTAAATAGAAAGCTTAAGTGAAGTATTTATTTGAGTTTATGGTCTCCTGTAAAAGAGAAATGATTCGACTCGAATGGACCAAACATCCTGTAAAATTGGATAATAATCAAGTCAATGCTTCTACTCTGCATTCAATAATTTGGGTCTGAATCATTTTTTCTGACTAAAACTCATGAGTAGCTTTTAATAACTTCTATAATATCTATAATATGTTATAAAAAGGGTACATTATGCCATATTTATCAATCGGGTGATAATCCGTACGTCATTATTTTTTAGCTGTACATCATCAAACATGTTTTACAGTATAGTATTGTACTGTACAATAATTTAAAACATGTTTAGTTTTGTATGCCTAAAGAAAATGATGTACGGCTAAAAAAAAAATGATGTACAGATCATTATCTTTATCAAAATGTGTGGTTGGTTCATGGGCTCCCTTGCTAAATCATTGCATTTGCGATTTAAATATTCATATATAAAAAAAATTGTGTGGTCAACTGTTTGAGTAATGAGAGAGCTATGATCTATTTCTCACTGTCACATCAGTTTTTCTCTTTTCAAGACATACTTAAGAACATCCTCCTCACAATAAGGCCCCTTCCTCACCTTTTTCTCTATTTTTTTTTATTTCCATTATATTTTAACCTAAAATTAAATAAAACTATTATTAATATAAAAATAAAACTATTACATTAATAAAAGTTAATCTATTACGTCAAGACAATTTAAAACTAGTACATTAAACTACTCGTCTTCGTCTGCTATCACCGCCCGTCGCATAAAACCTGCTCCCGAACTCATCTTGTAAATATTTTTGATACGCCATATGATCTTTTTTCGACAAAACCGTTGGAACCAGATTTGCCAAAAACTTCATGGCATCCCTAATCTCGGCCCGCTGCAATGCCTCAGATTGTTGTCGGACCAAGTTGGCAATACTTCGGGACGCTTCCGAACCCGATGATCGTCCGGAAGTCGCATCGGATGAAATTGACAACCTACGGCTAACATTGTGACCCGATGCTCGCCTAATGGGGTCGTCGCTAAATAACGCCTCCATAGCCGGATTCGAGGCGCCTGACTGAGTCGTGCCTCGTGGCTAATTGTCTATATAGGTTCGGTTGATTGCGAGCAACAAAGCTGGGCTACTCAACACAATGGAGTTTGGGATGATATTATTAATGAAATGATTCCTGTTGCTAATTGAATCTCAATGCAAAATGTGGCTACTAAGTTGGTCTTCGCGGCACCAGTTTATTTTATTTGACAAGAAAGGAATTCATGTCTATTCAAAAAATAAGAAACGAGTGACTGGTAAAGTAGCAGAGATGATTATCTCCACGGTTTAACTCAAATTGCTGACTTGTAGATACAAGAAGACGAGAAGAGTTGAGCAGTTTTTGACATCATGGGATCTTCCTTTTTCATTAATCAATAATGTGTAATCCTATTAGTGCTACTTAGGATAGATCATGTTTAAATTGTAAAGTGGCATGTCACTTCTTTTTTGGTTGTGTATGGGTTGTAAGTCGTTTTGACACTCTGTCAAGCGCCTGTTTTATTTGAAAATTATATATAAAATCTTACCTGGAAAACCCTTTTTACTAAAAAAAAAAAAACTCATATTAAAATAACCTCGCAAAGACACATTCAACACTAGTGAAACTCAGTAATACTTACTCACCAGTGGATATTTGAGTCTTATCACGCTACTAAGGCCTCTTCATATCTTGACGCCGTCATCACCTCGTCTTCACTACCACATCAGCTTTCTCTCTCCAAGACACACCCAAAAACTACCCCATCCCTATCATATCATCATCCTCACCTCATCCTCACCTCATTCTCAATATAAAAATATTAAACACACACATAAACACACCCTTGGGCCCACATACGCGCGTCCAACCCTTTCCAAATCCAGACGAGGCACGACGATGACCTACCACGATGAGGTCGTGCCTATCGTGTCGTGCATGATGAGGAGGATGACGAGCAACGATGGGAAGGATAGGGAAGGGCCTAATGAAAAAGATGATTCAAATACATACTTTTCACAAATTTAATTATGATTTCAAATTATATTATATGCTATATTAATATCCATCAAATTATCAAAGTGGGTAGTGTTTTTTTTGTCTTTACATATACTTTTAGGATAAATAAAATACCAAATCATAAACACAATTATGGTTAGATGGAGTGGTTTGTCATGTGGGATGTATCTGGTTCGAGACTTCCCTCCCCCCATTTTTTTTTTTTTTTTTTTTTTTTTTGATTTAAGAGTTACATTTTGAGTCATCAAAAACTTACCTATATAACCATCATGTTTTATATTTGATTCAATCTCTATATATATATATATTGCTATCAATTTGCGCTCACGTGGCATGCTCTGGTCTCGCCACGTCAGCTTTTGTCCTACGTGGCATCACCACATTGCTCCGTGTGACACGTCATTAGCCATCATAGCACCATATATGTCCACGTAAGCAACTATCTTAGCACCATATTTCCACGTAAGCAACTATGTGTCACATGGGCATTGTTATGGTTTTATTATTAAAGGAAAAAAAATGCATCTTCATAGATTCGAACCGTGTACCTCGTCCAAATAGTCAACGATCAGAGCCAATTGATCTATATCAACTTTTATTTATATTCATCCACACCACCGTATTACTGATCAAACATTATTAATACAAACACATCTAACATATGTAGTTGTACCTTTCCTAACTCACAGCTGGATGGATTCTCCATCTCCATATCTACAATTGTATCAACTTTTAGGATTTATGGGTTTTAAATTAGATGGATTTAATCAAAAATTTCTAATCACCCGCATCAAAAAAATTCAACCCCTATCCTGAAGAAACCTGCTATATTTCTTCCAGGTATATTTTATTTATTTTTAATCAAAAATATCATTGCTTATTGTGTTTTCATTAATGGGTTTTGATAAATTTATATTTATGTTTTGATTTCTTGTGTTCTTATGCCCTCATTTTTTTTGGTTAAATTAATTATTGCTATAAAAAAAAAATAAGAATAACCGACATAAAAGTAATATTTTTATATGACAACATGAATGGTGAAATGTGTATGCTTGATGCCGAAAGTGTTGACTTTTTTTATGAATAATCTGCCATTACTAATTTTTTGTATTAATTTTGTTCTTTTCTTACCCAGGTAGGGGAGTTCAAATTTGGAATGAAGCAGACCATGGAGAGAGGATGGTTGTATCTGATTTTTCAAAAAATAAGGTCAGTAGCCGGGTTTAGTTTTTGAAAAGCTTCAAATTCTAAAAGTAGAAGTTCTAAAAGCATAATAATTAGGAGTAATAAGTTTGATTTTTTTGTGAAATTTAAGGGATTTGAATATTACTGGGTTAAACATTAGGGGATTCATTATGTTTTATTCGATGTGATCATTAGGGGTTCATTGCTGTTTCAAGGTATGCAAGTGCAACTCACATGTCTCCATTTATTCTAAGCCGCGGTATTGGTTCACAGGTATACTACCCTTCTGTTTCACTTTTTGATTTAGGCTATTTAAGGTCTAAGATATGAAGTAAAAAACTCATTGTAAGGTAATAAAGGAAGCCTGTTTTGGTATTTACGACTCGAGACTCCTGATAAATTGAAATGCGACAAATAGCCTTATCAAGTAGTATACTGCTATGTCATTTGTTTCATATTTCCATTTTAGAATGTTGCTTGAAGTTTGCAGCATTCTATATTTTCCAAAGTTCAAAGTTAATAACTATATAGCTGAAATTATTGATTGTAGTCCAAAACTTTCTCTATTGTCTTTTATTAGTGGACGACGTTTAAGGTATTTCACTAATAGCCGAACTATTATTTATCGGATCATTAGTTGTTAAGTTAGAATCCCATATACTTGAAAAAGTGCAAGTTCATCATTTTTGACCCTTAATCCTATTTCATAGTCGTGCCTAAAACCTTGGCTATTACAAATTGTGTTTGTTGATAAGGAATTTGCATTTTGTTGTCTTGTATTTTTAGAACAATCAATGGATCTTCAGTATCTATGTAAGCCTCTTTACTTCTGTGTCATCGTTTTTTGTTGCTTTGTTTGACATTGGACCCATCTCATGATTTTTTTGCAGGGGCTTTCGGCATTGACCCGTGTGGGAAGTCAAAGAGTGGTACAGATCTCAGTCGGCTTCATGATTTTCTTTTCGATTCTTGGTGCGTTCTTCATTCAGATGACAAACATTAATATCGTGAATTTTATAATGTTTAGGGGGTAACATGTTAGCCTTATTTTGAGCATGGAATATATGCGTATCCAAAATGACGCCAACAGTAACACAAAAGGTAACCATTTCAAGTGTAATATTCATTTTTTGCACTGGTTATTATAGATACTCGAGGGGTTACTTAAATTACCAGAAAATCGAGAATCGAGAATGTGCTGACTGCAAAAGCAAGTACGTGGCGTTGTTTTACGACACAGTAAAAAAAGTCTTATCTTTATTTTTAATACAGTTGTCAAAGGTGTGCGAGTTATTTAAGACGTGTGCATTATGATTTCAGGGGTCCAAGATGGGCGAGTGTAAAAATCTCGGAGTTTTTATATGTATGCAATGTTCCGGGGTTCATAGAAGTCTTGGAGTACATATATCAAAGGTCCTGTTACATTACCAAGAACTTTTGAATGCAAAATTTTGTTTCAATCTTTATTGATTTCTATTTTGATATTGTTTTAGGTAAGATCTGTTGCACTTGATACATGGCTACCAGATCAGATTGCATTTATACAAAGTGAGTTGCTAGACCTATTCTTAATTCTTCGCATTCTTTTTTAGATAAGTGTAATAGTGATTAATATTTGAATTCGGCTTTCAAAATAAACTTTTTGGTTGCAAAAATCCCATAAAAATCTTAATATCTTATACCTAGGAAACTCAGCTTTTTTACCCCAGTTGCTACAAGCCTGCAACTCAATGGTTTTTCTGCAAGTTAAAGTCATGTACAATGTTTACAGATGTTCGGGTTTTCCAAGTGCTTGCTTTGGGATTTCTGCATCAACAATAGCTTTTGTATCTTTGGCAATGGCTGAAGTTCAGTTAGTATAGTATGTAGAATAAGTATAAAAAGTATATTAGAGCAAGGCGGTTCCATAAAAAAATTTCGTCATGTGAGTTCAGGATTCTAATATCAATGTGTTGCTTGGTTAAGTTGACAGAAAACAAGGGTTTCTTGGTAAGATTACAGACCCACGTTATATTACCTTTAAAGGCTGAAACATTCTTT
>JAOXNX010000033.1:8141377-8154344 GCA_028566075.1 Solidago caesia
ATGTATTAGTTTAAGTTTTATTAGTTTTATTAATAGTTTATGGATTTATTAATTTATTAGTTTTATGTATTTTTTTAGTATAATACATGTATTAGGGTAAAAAAAAATAAAAAAAATAATTGAAGGATGCCCCCAAATGGGGATGCCTCACACCAAGAAAAAGGAGGGGCAACTCTTTGGGAAAGGCACCGCCACATGGCGGAAGACGCCCCCATGTGGGGTGCCTCATACCCAATAGTCTGAAATAGAAACAAAAATACACCCCGGACATCTAAATATATTACGGACACACAACATCAAACAAGTGAAAAATAAAAAATAAAAAAAGAAAAAGATAATATACACATCTATATTTATAAAGACAAAATTACACCCCTAGTAAGGTTTGGATATGGCCCTACGCCTGACATGAGTTTTTTCAAAGTTTTAGAAGTTTTTAGCTTCGTTTTCTAAATAAAGTTTTATCAATAAAAATAATGTGTTTAAACGTGGCAACTTTAAGTTTTTTATTTTTATTAAAAAGCTCATACTAAAATTTAGGAAAAAGAAAGCCTAAAATTTTACTAGAGCGCCTCAAGGCAAAATTACTCTTAAAATAATGTTAGATCACATGTAATTGAGTTTATTCACATGTAAAACATAATACTAGTTTATATGAGAATAAAAATTTTGTTAAAAATATGGAAAAATACATATAATTTTATATGTTAACATTTGAATGATACATGTAAAGAATTTCATTTACATGTGAATGGAAAACTAATTTTATAGTTTTAATTTAGTTTTATTTGTAATCTTATAAACTTTTATAACCTTTCTCGTGTGAATAAACTTAAAATACACTTGATATAATGTAAAAATTAAAAGTTTTTGCAGTTCTTCCTAAAAAAGAAATGATAAACAATGCCTCAAAGCTATATTTAAACGGCTATTACTTGTATCAAATGTTGTACTTTAAATCAAAATCTATATAAAAAATATATAAATTATTTAGTAATGTAACTTATTACATTTTATTAAAGAATTTTGGGTAAAGTGGTGGATTTTTATAGCACGTAAATGTTGTTAATAAATAAAGAAAACAATTAACTCATTTAGGTAGGTTGGCCATTGGTTTTTCTTAAAGTCGGCTACGGAGAGTTTTACTTAGGGCTGTCAATGGGTTCGGATTTGGGTTGACGGGTCGAAAAACTCTGACCCTAACCCGACCCACTAAAAATTTCAGGTCAGAAATTTCAACCCTGACCCACAACCAGTCAACCCGAACCCAACCAACAACCTGAAAAAATCAGGTTGGCGGGTTGGCAGGTCGAGTTTCAGGTTGGCGGCAAGGTGAGATTTTTTTTCTTGAAAGACTCTAATACGGACCTGATTGAAACAACGTATGCTAGACTCTGACCTCTTCTTTCAAAGAAAAACAATTGAAAAAACAAGAAAAAACGGCTTTTGAAAGTTATAAGAAGACGGAAAATATTAGAAAAATGCACACTCTGACTACTTCGCCCAAAAAGTCATATTCGTCCATCTCTCTCTCTCTCTCTCTCTTACAGAAGAGAACAGAGCAGACGGACATTCAAAAGTAGCGTGTTTGCAAATGGGATCGCTGTCATCGGCGATCACGCACGCTCTTTTTCCGACGATCACACACCATGAACATATTAATAATAATACTTCCATTCATGCATTCATCAGGTATCCCAACAACAACGTGATGATCCGGCGTGGTTGTTGCCGTGTTAGTACCAAGAATTCATCCACCTCAGCAATCGATTTTAGTGATCCTGAATGGAAGAATAAGTTCCAACAAGATTTCGAGAAACGATTTGATATTCCACACATTACTGATTTCTTTCCTGATTCTCCTTCCTTTCCTTCTACTTTCTGTCTTAGAATGAGGTTGCTTGCTTTCTTACTTACTTACCTTCAATTCATTATAATTGTTATTATTATTATTATGTCCTTTTGCACTTTCTATGAATGGCCGGAGTTCGTTTTGGAAGCAGTCTCTTTACCCAACCCTCGGTATTAATAGGGGAGGGGAAAAAGGGGGCCAATGCCCCTCGAAATTTAAATTTTGCCATGTATTTTTAATTTTTTTTATTGATTTTTTAAATTTTCTTATGAGTTTTTAAAATTTTGCCCCGTTGGGAAAAAAATTTCTGGTACCGCCCCTGCCCCGTAGAGGTATTACTGTTTACATCTCACCTGACCCATGTCTCGTGACGGATTGGGTATTGTTGTTGTTGTACTTTCTAGAAAAATGAGAAAAATGTACTCTACTTAATTTATTAAAATTAAGGTGAGGAAAAAGGACAAAACACGAAACCTAAGTAGAGTAACTTAAATGAATGATACGTTACAAGTAGAGTAGTAGACTTCATTTTTATGTCATTTATATCCATGTATGGATCATATATGTACATTTTTCGATATTTAATGACAACTCATGATTGGGATGATTTATGAAAATCTTGTAATGCAAAAATCCAATGCACGATGTGCGTGTGCGTCAGTGCGTGTATGCTATTTTTATAATTTTTGGCATTTGGATTTCATTCAATTGTTTTAATTTTTGATGTACTAGGACTCCTGTGAGCGAAGAATTTGCACAAGGGTATCCTTCCGATGAGGAATGGCATGGATATATTAATAATAATGATAGAGTACTGCTTAAGGTATTATATTTCGCCTATAATACAACTCGTGATGTTAATGTATTTCCTTTATAACACGATCCTAGCGCATTGGCAAATTGATGGTTGGTTACTAATTAATCATGTTCATTAATAAGTGATAATGATGTGTAGATCTTTTTATGCCCATCTATTGCATTGGCTTATGTATGCTTGCTAAAGTGTGTGATAGTTTAGGAACAGTCTTATTTGGTGTTTGGATGTCTTATTGTTGTCTTGTGTGCTTTAAAATGTTATGTTACATTGGTTTGTCACTAGTTCTGCATTAAGTGTTTCGACCTGAATAAATTATAACAAAATTTTTAGTCACAAAGATAGTCCTAATGTTGCTATCTACCTGATAAAGGTTACTACATCCACCTTCATACGCAGTTATGCATACACGTTTGGTTTCCTTGTAGATGTAGGCAGTTATTGCCTGTTTGTTGAATCTGCATCCTTCTTGCAATGCACTTACTGCTGTTCTTACCCGTTTACTCATTTTGCTATTAATATTTTATTGAGATGCCTTTTATATTTATATTAAGAACAAAAATCATCTAGCATTCTTCTTAAAGGCAGATATGGATCAGGGTACTGCATTTCCCAAATGATTTCCAGTTGATTTTCATGAAGCTACTTTTAGTGGCAGGTTGTTAAGCTAGATTCTTAATGAAACAAAACTCCTATTCCTGAAACTCGAATAATCTATGTCTTGTTATGCTACATTTGATTTGGTTCAAGATCACTATTTACTTTGCATTGGGATTCATCACGTGGGCTTTATATCAAATCTTTGAAATATAATTGCTTAAAGAAGAGAAAATGCCATGAACTGATAAACTTCTATATCACATTACAGGTTATTCGGTTTTCATCCCCTACATCTGCTGGTGCAGAGTGTATTGATCCTGATTGTACGTGGGTGGAGCAATGGTATGCACTAAACAACCTGAAGTTATATGAAGTATTGTTGAATTTAAATGTTAAACATATATATTTTTTATTTTTCCTTTTGAACTTTCAGATTGCTAATTTGTAATCTGAAAAGGTAGGCAGAAGTATAAGGCTGCTTCCAATATGCAAAAACAATCAAGTTAAATCACTTTTGGATCATAATGCACACATGACACACCTATATAAATGGCAAACTCAATGAAGGGCAACATACTAACGAACTGTGAACTGGACTTGTGACAATATATGTTATATGAGTTCGGATTGATCTCAGTTTTTTTTCCTTGTTTTTCCTGTTTTCTTTATATATAGTTGGAGTACTAAATAGAAACAATAACTTAATGGTCTGTAACAATGATGAACATTTTTTTTAGGATTCATCGTGCTGGTCCTCGTGAAAAAATATACTTCAAGCCAGAAGAGGTGAAGGCTGCAATTATAACTTGTGGTGGACTCTGTCCAGGGTTAAACGATGTCATACGACAGGTGGTTTCTGAATGTCATATTATAGTTTTGGCCTTTCATCGGTTGAGTAAAATGTAAATATGACTCTTGACTCACGCCACTTCATCCATGTTTGATATCGTTAATCCATGCCTATTTGTCAATGCATGCTCATCATTTCAATTGGCAAATGATTGCTGATTAACCTTTGTAAATTCAGAAAACAAAGTCAGGTTAATTAGCCTAGGCGGGGATTTTACCCTAGTAGTTAATTTAATGCACTGAATGCGGGGAAGAGGAACCCAGTTAAAAGAATTCAACAAAATTTGAATAATGTTTCAGCTAAATTAAAAACATCTTATCTTTTATGGCCACTTTATAACTGTTAGTATTTTACTAAACTTCTAAGCGAAATGCATGTGGTCACGTTGTCTAGAAAATATAACGTTCTATATACTAAATCAAACTGCTGAACAAGACATTTGGAATAGTATTTTATTAAATTCTAAAGCAAACTGCCTAACTATATTTTATACTTTACTAGTGTCAAACAGGCTTAAGATTTATCTATTTAAATAATGTTATTGCTAATTTCTTTTCTTTTCTTTGCAATTCTGACAGATTGTCATCACCCTTGAAATCTATGGTGTGAAAAAGATTGTGGGGATTCCTTTTGGATATCGTGGATTTGGCAACGAATTAGCTGAAATACCGGTGAGTTTCTTTATATACTCTTTGTAAATTAGCGCGTATCAACATTTGTAAGTCAAGGTGTTATGAGCTTGAATATAGACAGGACATACCATTTAGCGCTTGTGCTTACAAGATTAATATGCATCAATGAATTATAATCATATGAAACTAGAGGAACCTGGTATGGAACGAATAAATATTGTTACATTACCTACACTAGCATTGCCTTGTTTCTTGTTCATTGTTCTTTATAATTTGCTGTTGAGGAAGGTTTCGTTTTGTGAACTAAATGCTAATATGTTTGAATAAGGTTTCATTCTGGAATGGAACCTTCATAGCTGTTTTTAGATTCTGGCTTATGGTTTCATTGAATATTTGTATCACATGTGGCAAGATGGGCAGGTCGGTTGTGTTGAGTAACGGGTCAAGTTGGTTTTGGGTTGAACGATCTCATGTTTTAGGATATGTCAAAGTGGCCGAGTTGGCTTGCAAACACTTTTTGTCCAATTTTTCAAAGCTTTTTGAGTTAGTATAAATAATTCTACGATTACATAAACATTACTATAATTATTTGAATATTTAATTTAACTATTAAAACAATCTTGGAGGCTGTATGCAATCAAGAGTTCGGCGACTTTTAACCCATTTGACCCATCCTCCCGTTGGCTAATTTTTTTATTTGACCCTTTTGAGGTAAGAGATGACTCAAATTGACCCATTCATAATTCCATCTATAGGTTAAATTGTAATTTCTGTCTTCCATTATGCCTTGTGGACAATAGATAATTGAACTTTGTCTTTGGTCATTAAGTTATCCAGGAAGGTTGTTCAAAATGTGCACCTGTCTGGTGGGAGCTTATTAGGAGTTTCTCGTGGAGGACCAAATGTTAGTCAAATTGTGGATAGCATGAAGGTAACGCAATTCACTCGTCTGTTCTTTTATGTCTTATAAGCTCTTTCGTTATTACTACTGTTTTACCTATGGGTGTGATGGAGGTCTCTTTGAACTTGTGGCAGGAAAGAGGAATCAACATGCTTTTTGTGCTAGGCGGAAATGGAACACATGCTGGTGCCAATGCAATACATAATGAGGTTGTTAAGCTGGTTCATATTTTTATTTGGTTTCCTATAAAACTCATGTATCATGATGTTATTAGTAGTTTTGATTCATAAATAATGCATATGGTACTATTACCTGTCATAAGTTTTCATCATTCCTAACGGTTATTGGTTGAAAATCACGTGTCATTCAGAAAGTGTATACAATTTTTAAAGTTAGAAAATTGGAAACATCTTTGGCTTGTGTTATCCTAATCAAACATCCATCAATTCCTCTCTAATTTATTAATGTCTATCTATATTGCCCTTTGCCCTTAAAATCTCCTTTAAACAAGCTTCTTTCTAACAAGTATCGTTGAATAACTTTGAAGTTGTACGTGTGTATTCACTACGTTGGTGTGTAATGTAGCGTGTCAATAGGCATTTTTGTAAATTCAATCTACATGAGGAGTTAGATGTAGAATGTATATTTTGTTAATGTTTTTGTCAACTTTGGATTTTTGTTTTGTGGTTAGTGCCTAAAACGGGGGTTAAAGGTGGCTGTGGTTGGTGTTCCCAAAACTATAGATAATGATATCCTGCTGATGGACAAGACATTTGGTTTTGATACTGCCGTAGAGGAAGCACAAAGAGCCATCAATTCTGCTTACATTGAGGTACATTTATTATTGTCGTTATTATTATTATTATTATTACTGTTACTATATTATAATCTCCAACATGGTCATCATCATAAGAAATGGCAATTGCGATCCATTTACTTATAAATGGGTTGATTTAGGTTGCGTTTGTATCTCAAACAGGTCTAATCAAAAATTTTGGCTAGGGTTAAAAGGGTTGAAAGTTCCCTAAGTCTACTTTTATCTTACAACATCTTTAATCACTTTACTTAAATATTTAGATGTTTATTATATGGGTGAGTTTGTTTGACCAGTTAAGTAGAGAATCTCAAAAACGGATAATTTATAAATTGACTAAATTACACCTTTAGGACAAGTGTCATTTCCTCTTCCATTAGAGATGTGACTCGAAATTTGAATTTTGGAAACGGATAATGTATAAATTGATCATACATACGACATACTTTTATTTTTTTATTTTTTGGGGTGGGTATCAAAATTTGAATTTTGAAATTTGCGTATGATTATTGATTGGTATTAAATCACTTTACATTAAAGCTATGTGTTTATTCACTTGTGCTTTCAATTAAATGTATATTTACATGTACATTATGATTGTGTGTAGTGTTTATAACCACATGTGATTACAATTGTAAAGGCATTTATTCACATGTGATTTTTGTTGTTTTTGTCAGTCTTAAAAAATTTTATAAATCACATTTCATTATAAAATTGGGTTTTAAAATTCACATTTTAGAATTAAATAACAGACACCAAAAGACAAAAAAAAGGTCCACCAAAAGTACAGTAAGTGGCCTGTTTAATTAAAGAGGAAAACATGTTTGTTGTAATGGTGTAGTTTGTTTCATTGATTAATGGTTTTTGAATTATTTTAATTTTTAAAATGTAGACTGACGTGGGTTTTAACTATAAATCTTACCCATTGATTCAAAACAAGATGAAGGACCCCACATTGGCTCCCTGGTCCTCATATTTTTTTGTCACAAATGAACTTCTCTCAATATAATAAATATGTTTCTGGAAATCATAAGTAAGACAAAAAGGGTTAAGTTTTTTTATAAATATGGACAAAAAAGTGTTTGTGGGTCAACTCAACCTGAATTTGATACGTTTTAACCAAAAATCCTTTTTGACCCATCACTCGCCTGTGATCCATCTCTGTTTGATTTTAATCACCTGTTTCCTAGTTCAAACTTCCACCAATTTCAGCTATTCAGTAGTTCCGAAAGATTCAACCGCGTACCTGTTTTGAAACCTCTCGAGATGTGGTAACAAACTGTAAGAATTCGTCTTTTTTTGGCAGGCACATAGTGCTTATCGCGGTGTTGGAGTTGTAAAATTGATGGGGCGTAGTAGTGGTTTCATAGCTATGCAAGCGGCTCTTGCTAGTGGGCAGATTGATATATGTTTGATTCCTGAGGTATTTTATAGCATCTGTGAAATTTGTCTATCGTCAGTTGACTTGATCATTGAGACAGTCTTTTACTTGAAACCAAAGGTACCCTTTGAATTGCATGGACCTCATGGTGTCCTAAAACATCTAAAGTATCTACTTGAGACAAAGGGATCAGCCGTCATCTGTGTAGCTGAGGGAGCCGGTCAGGTTAGTTTTGCTTTGTCCATATGTCATGTGCTGTTTTTTAAAATTACAGCATAGAACCCGTTTTTTTATCCACCTATGTTTAGCTTACTCATTATAGTTGAAGGTGGCAGTTTTGACACATTTGATTATGAATGGATTGGATTTGGGTTGTGGTTTATTTTAATAGATTCAATAGGTCAGATAAAGTAATTTAGATATAAGATTATAAGGGGTTAAGGGGAATGGTTAAACTGGCTGTAAGGTGTTTTGTTGCGAAGAGATCAATTTGGTCAAATTATTATTATTGTTTTTATTTGGGAGACAAAAATAACATTTTCACAACCACCTACCATTTACATCAATTGTAATAAGTGAGACTTGAACCATAACCTCTTGGTTGATGAATCACCCCAGCATCGCCAGGCCAAATGCCTTTTCATGTTTTTGAAACTAATTATGATAATCCAACATATTTCAAGGCCTTGGCACAGAAAAATGTTTGTGGGTGATACTTTGTGATATTCTTTTGCGTTCTTGGGTGCAGAATTTTGTGGAGAAAACAAATGCTACGGATGCGTCTGGAAATAAAGTACTTGGAGATATTGGTGTTCATATACAACAGGAGGTTAGTCAATGCATCACTCTCTGCAATAGTTAATAAGATTTCAACCTGTTTAATTTGCAGCCTCACAGCAATTGTTCATGATTTAATGACTACTACATGTAATCAATCATAGTTTTAGTGTAATCGATTCAAGTATCTAGCTCATGTGTTATGTATTTTTTATGTTCTAATTTTCTTCGATTATTTAAATGATACTCTTTAGATAAAGAAGTATTTTAAGGAGCTTGGTGATCCAGCTGATGTAAAATATATTGATCCTACATATATGATCCGTGCTTGCCGAGCAAACGCATCAGATGGAATTCTCTGCACCGTTCTCGGTCAAAATGCTGTAAGTTCATTTCTTTCTTCGATTAGTTGATGACACTTATTCTTTTACTTCCCCCCACTCTCTTAATATAAAGTCAAAAAACCGGCCAATTTAGATCATGAGTCAAAAATGAGGGTTCATATAAAAAGCTGATGATAACCAGATTGGGTTGAACGGACCCACAAACACCGGAGGCTGTATGCATTTCAACACGCTTCATTTGACTTTTGATGCATTTGACCCTTTTAAGAAAAAAAAAATTAGTTAAAAATATGATTCAAACAGGACAAAAGCTGCCCATGACTCGATGTGTGTTTTTCATGCATATATCATCCTCCTAAATTATTTTATGTAAGAAATTAGATTATTGTTGGTATAGTTTATGTAATCGTATGCACGCTAGTTATTTCCTTTTGTATTCTTTCTTCTTTTGGGTGGGGTTGGACAAAGTGTTTCTGATTAATTTGACCTGTTTTGACTCGCACCAAAAGATTACGTTTTTAACCTGCTACCAACCGTACCATTTTTGTAAACCCTACCTGTTTCTGTTTACCATTGCTCTAGATTGACATTTATGATTTATGTTAATAGGTTCATGGTGCATTTGCTGGATATAGTGGTATCACAGTTGGCATATGCAACACTCACTACGTCTACCTTCCAATTCCCGAAGTCATTTCTTATCCTAGGACGGTCGACCCTAACAGCCGCATGTGGCATCGTTGTTTGACGGCTACTGGCCAACCCGATTTCATCTAATTCAAAACATTATTTTTTTCTTTTTCATTCTTGCTGAAAACTCACCTTCACACAAAATGAGATCATTTTGAGAAATAAAACAAAGGGTATACTTTGGTATTCATGATTATGCTTTGACAAGCAATAAAGCAACATAGACTGCTGTCAAAAGTGTTCTGTAGTTGGTTTTCTAGTTCAGCTGAATTCACTAATTTTGTAATCCAGCCAGACCTTTGTGTTTTGTTGGTGATCATGTAAAATTTTGTTTATTTCAAGGGGTGTGACTAAAAATTAGTCATGAGGGACCGAAGAAACCTATGTAATCTTTCATATATATACTAGTTTTAGACCCGTGTGGTGTGGTGTGGCGGTTAGTGTATGTATGATAACAATGAATAAATATTCGAATGACTACCAAGTATTATTAAAAATTTTGCTTACATATTAAACACTTTATATTATGTATTAATTCTTTAATTTCGCGAGACATGTATTTTTATATTCTTATTTGTTATATTTATTAGTGTTGAATTTATTATGTTAGTTTCATAATATTTGCATACTTGTAATTAGAGTATCATATAATCGTTAATTACATAATTATTTTATATTTTATAGAAAGTAATTCAAAGTAACCGTGATTTTTTTTTTTTAATATAATTTGTGTTTAGTAGATTTAATAAATATAAATGTAGTTTTGTAATGTGTGTAAAAAGATAACAAAAAAAAAAAAAACCTTCACATTTAAACATGTCAATGCTAATTTCTCAAAGTTATAAGCAAATAATCTATAACTAGTTATAAACTAATAAATCATAAGTTAAAAAGGAAACATTTGTGTTTATTTAGAAGAATAGTTTATTTTTATATTTTTGGAGAGATTTTCGAGTTAAATGGAGATCTTTTAAGTTAGGAGAAGGGCCACAGCCCACAGGCCACTTAGTTAATTTGGTTGAAAACAGAGAATTTAGTTGATTAAAATATTAAAAGGATTGGACTAAATTGATTTATTAAGAAAGATTCCTATTAGTCATTTGGAGCCTATTTCTCAAATTATTTGGAAAATAAAGGGTACTAATAATTTTGATTAGATTTTTTAAGTTGGGAGAAATGTTACTTAGTTAACTTGGTTAAAAATAAAGGGTTGATTAAAATATTACCCCAGTTACCTTGGTTAAAAATAAAGGGTTGATTAAACTATGGGAAAATGTTATATGCTGTTAGCAGCACCCTGCTGCCCTCACAGCCATTTTGACACGTGATAAAAAGCCCCCCCTGAATTTAAGGGTTGTGAGGAGAGCAGCAGTCCCCCCATGCTGCTAGCAGCATATTAGACAAAATGTAGATGATCTTTAATATTCGATCCAACGGCTGAAATGATTTGGTGAGTAAATATGTAAAACACTTCAAATTAAATATATTGTACTTTACACTTTACAGCCTGTAAGTTACCCATATATCTATTAATATAACACTTACACAACATTAAAAAAAAAAAAAAAAAAAAAGAAGCGAGAGAAATCAGAGAAGTCACCATCTCCGGTATGTAGTCACTGGGGTCACGCCACCACCTCCGATAGGTAAGCTACAGGCATATGCGTTGATCATTTACGAGAAATCTTTAGCCACCAGGTGTTCTACTAGCATAGTAGGTGTTTTTCCATTAACCCTGTTCTCGGTTCAAAGTTTCATAAAGAAAACAAACTTTCATACCACTAGATTGCTAGAATACTCGATCTACAGCATCCTAGCCCAGCAAGGACACTTCATTTTCGGTCCAAGCCTTAAAAACCAAACTCGACCCGGTTTAACCTAGGACCGAACCGAACCGCCCGAGAGGTTCACGGTCGGGCCTTCAGTTTTGATTTTCTTGTCAATTTGGGTTTCGGGCCTAGCCGGGTCGGGCCGGTTCAGTTCGGGTTTCGACCCGTGCACATGCCTAGATTGGTCCAAAATAATAATTTGTTTTGTTACATTAGTTTTTGCTATTCATATAATGTCATCAATTTGAGTCATATTGTCCTAAAAGATATTCTTTTCGATTATGTATACCATATCTTCTTTATTTTTCATTCCACCACACCAATCAAATTAGACCAGAAGCGTTTTAACTTGTGTAGCAAGGACACACGGCTAAAAGGTTAGGGGTTACAGCAACCATAATAGTTGTGCAAGAGAGGTAGTTTAGTAGTATTATGATATAAAGTTTACTTTTTATATTCTTTTTACATTTATTGTTTTATTGACTTTTTTTATTTATAATGATATATTAAATTTATGTTTTAGTTAATTTGAATATGTATTGACTAATTGATTTTGAATTAAATATTACTAGAGTATTAGATACATATAGGGTAATATTTAATGACCATTTATTTTGAGACTGGGAAATATTTAATGACATTGACTATTGTAATGTCATGTTGCTTTATAAGATGGATAAATATGGTAGTTTAAAGTTAGTACTTTGATATTTGATTTTGTATAAATAAGAAGATAATATGTCTTTTGAGAATTACACCAAAAAAAATGTTTTATTTATTATAGATAAGGATATACATAACAAACATATCCTACGAACCATTTACAATAAATAAAAAACAGTTTCGAATAATAATATTATCGTTTTTTATAAAGAATTATCTATATTTAACTTTATACCATCATTATACAAAAATATACCATACATATCCTACAAACTATCTTTGACACAAAACATTTTATTAATAATAATAATCGTCATATTTTATCAAGTCTTATCTATAACTAGCTACTAATTATGTTATTATTAAAACCTAATATGTTTATCTCTCGTATTACGTGAGAAAATAATCTAGTTTATTATAATATAGATCTATCAAAACTAGATATATATATATATATATATATATATATATGAAGAAAAAAAAGATAAAGTTATATATCCGGTCTTAAAACATGAACTTTTTGAATAACTTGAATCACTTTCCATCATAAAATGGTAAGGCCCCAATCAGACTAGGATAGACAGTTATTTTAATCGGATTCATCAGGGCCGGCCCTAAGGAACTTTGGGTCTAGGACAGGACAGAAGAAAAAGGCCCTTGGATTAGGAGCACTGAATTTGACCCGACGACAAAATAACCAAAATTCACACGTACCTAACATCTTAACCACCAACTTAGAAAGCTTATAGTTAATTATAAAACGTGGAGATATTATATAACACTATATATATATATATATATATATATATATATATATATA
>JAOXNX010000033.1:8207228-8225330 GCA_028566075.1 Solidago caesia
TTCTAAAAAGCTTGATTAAATATATGTTATATAAAATAAGTTGGTGCTTAAATAAAATAATTATTTAAATAATAAAGGTTGATTAAATATTTAAAGTGTAAATTAATCATTAATAGTTGTAGGAGTAAATTGGTGATTTTAAGTTCTTAGGGGTTGTTTGGTTCGCAGAATGTTTTCGAATGAATTAAAATCTGTCAAAAGAATTAGAATTTGAAAGAATTAAAATTTAAGAGTTTTAAAACCTATCAAAAGAAATTCCGTTAAAAAAAATTGAATTTAAACTATGACAAATGACAAGATTGCCATTTGTTAAACCCATGCAATTTTGTTTATTTTAATAATATATTATTACACGTCTTATATATACAGGCAATAAATAAATAAATATAACAGTAATAATAATTATAATTATAAAAATATAATAAAGATAATAGTATTATTATTAATATAAATAATAATAATAAGAGTAATACTAATAATAATATAAATAATAACATATTAACAATTATATAAATATAAATATTATAATAATAATAAATAATTAAAATATTAATTATTAGAATAATAATTATTATATATATTAATTTTGATCGAAGTGAATAGTATTTTTTTTTTTTTGTCTTTATATGCATTTCCAACTTAAATACAATATATATACAAAAAAAATAACAAAAATAGAGAGTTGGAAAGAGTGGATGCGCGTTCACTATAAGCCATCGAAGTCCCCCTTCCCTTTTTTGTGTTTTGTTTTTAGACTTTCATAATTACAATTTGCCCCCTTGAGAATTTATATATATAATCTTGCAGTTTTATTTGATTTAGCTGTTTGTTTTTTGTGTTTTTTTTTTGTCTTCTATATTTACAATTTGTCCCTATTGAGAATTTACATATATATTCATGCTGTTTTATATTTGATTTGATTGTTTTATATACTTTTTCTTTTGTATAATTAATTTGATTTAATTGTTTTCATTTAAACAATTTTTTTTAAAATGTTTTGTTTTATTTTTTAATTTTTGGTTTTCTTTTGTAGTATTTTTTTTCTTTTATATTCCTTTTATTAATTTTTTGATTTTTATCATTTTGTTTTCTATAGTATATTGGTTTCTTTTTTAAAGCTTTAATTTTTTTTACCTATTATTTTTTTGGTAAAATTTTGTTCCTCATTTACTTTTTTCCTCATTTTGTTTTTAATAGTTTTTTTCTATAATTTTTTTTCCCTTTGATATTTGGGCTTTTTAGTGATGGTTGACTTTTTACCAAAGTTGATTTTACATACGGAGTGTTATTTTCATCTCAAAATGGAAAGAAAACTTTCTAGTTAATTTTTTTATTCTTTTTAACATGGGTTAGTTTACTTATTAGAGGCGTTTGTCTTTGAGGTGTAAATTTAGAGATCAATTATTAGCACAAACACATTTAGGATTATTTAAAAGTTTTTTTTTTTGAAAAGTGAATTTCTTTAACGGTGCTTCGTGTCGCGGTTCGATAGCGGGAGATCTAGCATATGTTGTCTAAACCGGGTCCGCACTAGAGATTCCTCGAAGCGGAAATGCCTATTTCAAATACCCGATGGGGGGCCTACTAATCCGTCTGAAGGCACGACAATTAATAGGGGTAAACCCTTGCCTCCTCCAAGATTCAAACCTGGGGTTACCAGGCCCAAACCCCTTCATTGGGAGACTTTCTATGTCAAAGAACAAATAATGTAGTTGCCAAGACTAGAAACTTGGTCACTTGTACCAAAGCCCAGAACCTTAACCAACTCTACCACATGTCTCTGACTAGGATTATTTAAAAGTAATGTAAGTGTTGTAAGAAATTTATCGTTTAAAAAAAATTAGTTTTTTCATTTAACAGAAAAGCTTATTTTTATCTTTTATAAATCAATTTTTTTTATAATTTTTTTCCTTATCTTTAAAGGATCTTTTATACATCAAATAATAATCTAAACCATTCACGTCGAACTTGATACTTTATCTCTAAATAGCCATGAACTTCTACCCAATGGGCTTAGTTCATTCTAAGGGAATTATTTTTGTTTGGATGCACGGCACGCAATACAAAACGCAGAGAAGGGGAGCGGGCCGGGTGAGGTGGAATTGAGCGTAAAAACCGGAAAAGGGATTTCAACGTTCTTTTGTTTTTGATCTTCAATTCTATGTAATCCATATATATATATATATATATAGCTTCTAACCTTTTTCAACATATGTTCCATTATTTATTCCAACAATTGCTTACGATTTACATTCTTTTTTGTTATAATCATGAACTCTTTCTTTTTATACTTTGTTTTGTTTTTCGTTACCTAGCCTTATAATGAGCTGATTTTCCATACATTTATTTATTTAGATAATGTGATTTACATTATGGTTGTTTATTTTTTTTATTTTTCAAGTTTTTGTTAAATGATTATGTTTAATTAATGATCCACGGTGTAATTGAGTTTTTATTTTATGTTTAGGCGAATTGTTTTCTTAAATAGCGAGAGTAATTACGTAAAATAGTCTAATAATAATTGTTTGTCTATGAATGATTGTTAGCAGTGGCGGAGCTATGATTTGACATTAAGAGCCGGTTGCTTGATTGAGAAGACCGAATAGAGAAAATTAAATAAAAAATCGTGTTAGTTGAAGGGCCGTCTCTTTTAGTTGTTTGTGTGTATAGTATGTTGTGATCTGAAACTAAAAAATCGATTAGCTTGCAATATATTGTTTGATAACACTAGGCACTGAAAAAAGAGAGATGACGCATCATATTACACTTAACACCGTCCATACCTTATTCTGCAACGTACACCTCGATGATCATACACGTACGTATTTAACTCCTTAATTTCTTTCAATCACATCGATATTGCTATATATCGATCTGATTCTGACATGAGATTTTCTCTTGTACTATATATACTTGTGGTAGTGTTGTGGGAATTTCACTGTTACTATTTATTTATCAATATATATATATATATTTGTTGATACATTCATTATATTCATGTAGTGGTATGGTGAGGATTGAATTATATATATATTGATTGAGAAACAGTAACAGTAATAAGTTGTTTCGATCAGTGTTATGCAGTTAATTTGATTGGGGGTGTCGCCAAAAATACTTACACGACACTGCAAACCAAAATTTAATAAAAATGGAGACATGGGACCAAATTAATTAATTCTTTGATTTTTCAGTTTTCACATTCATGTTTGCCTCTCTTATCTTTGTTGTACTCTCAACAACTCTTGGTTCCCACTTCCGATCCCCCTTTAAAAAAATAAAAAAAAATAAAAAAATAGTAATTGGTTGCAAATCCAATCTGTGGCTATATATATATATATATATTGATCTGTGTTCAACAACATAATATCTACATCTATAAAACTTAAATGAAGTTGCCTTCTTGATTTTTCCCTCTAAAATAAACAACTGAAAATGATTTAATCCAACATTTATTCAAACTTTTTTTCATTAACAGTCTGTTTTCAAATGATGATTTCTATCTTACTTCCTTCAAACGCGCGCATGCTGGCAGGTTATTATGAGGTTGATCACAGTCAGCTGCGTTGTGAGATATAGTTTTCACTAATTGGGTGCTGTTTTATTGGCTTAAATATTTTAGGCTACACGATTACTCTTCCATAGAAGAGAATATATAACTTATTCAACCTGAAAATAATTATACCAACATTACACACTATGGTGTATGTAGACAGTAGGCCATTGTCAAATTTTAATTTCAGTTATTCAACTAACAACCAAATGAACTCAGCGCACAGCCGTCTTTAAAGTTCTACTTTAATTTTAAAGTGTGGACTAGCTCTATCCGGAACAATTGAGAAAAGAAAACAACATAACCTGTATCGAAGACTAAGGCATGGTAGACGTACTCCGGAGTTGTTAATTTCATTAGTACCTTCTTAAAAGATCAAGTGGTATGTAGTAGAAGCTGCGATCTTAGAGAGAAAGAAAAACACGTTTCCCAGTTACCGAATTGATATACATTTAATAGTAGGCTAGTAAGTATAGCATTATAAATAAAATAAATACTCGTACAAAATTTAATCTCATCGATCCTTCATGACAAGGGAAGCGAGAAATTTCAATTAGGGAAGAGAGATTGTACGCTAGCTCCCAGCATGGATTCTTGTCATTTTACGAGGTAATAAAATTATAATTATACATGTTAATTAGCGCGCTGCTATCATATGTTAGTGTAGACAGTAGATCGAGTAGACAAAATACTACAAATTAATGTATCTTAACATGCAGCACCATAAGTAGACAGACGACCAATGCTGAAGAGATAAGGATGTTTTCCACAAAGCTAAGATCGACAGGGGTAGTAAACTGGTAATATAACTTTTCAAACAGTTTCCAAATTGACAAAAATTGATATGTATGTATGTTATAAAGGTAAATTTTAGCTCGCTCATACATTTTATGATGAGAACGTGAGGAGAAAAGGTTTAATTAATTAGTTAGCACACCATGAATTTCACTAGCTTCATCTTCATAACTAATATCAGATTAAGAACTCGGGTTAATTATAAGCCTTTCTTGACTCTTCAAAGGAGGAGAATATATATTCATCCATTGATCTATATTTAGGTGGATATATATAGACATTATTATTTTTTGTGTAGCGAGGATGTATTGAATCAAGGTAGTGATCAAATAAGGGCTTTCATTTTCAGCATAATACACATTAATGAAAATTTGAAAAAGAAGTCGAATGTTCAATCTAATTACCACAAGTTTAAATGTTGACCAAGGATTACAAGAACAAAACAGATGAAATACAAATTTTATTCTGGATCATCATTATCTAAAATCCAGAAAAGTAAAAAGTAGCTAGCAACACGCGCGAAAGCCAAACATTATATTCGTAATAATTGAAGATACAAAAGTTTTTCATATCTCAAGATATGGGTAGAATGTATCTGTGATACTGATCTAATTCCCATGTAACTGATCAAATTTCGCCTAAACAGCTTGCTAGATTGTCCGTTTATAATGAATTGAAACCATGCCAGTTTGCAATAAATCAAGAGGTGTTAACGGAGGCTAGCTATTTCTTTGTAAGATGCATGGTGTGGAATGTGTTCCTTTCAAGCGTTCAATCGACTAAAAGATAACTTCTTAAAGATATTATATGGTAACCAGAGAGAATCAAATTCATATTTCATTACAATTTGACTTTGACAAATGACAACGAATTGAGCGACATATATAGAGAAAAAGTGATCAAACATCACAAAGTCCCAATTTTCACCATAGTTAAAAGTTAATTTATAGGTTTCGATCAACTGCAAAATATAAGATTGATATATTAATTCTTATGACCCACTTTCTTTTTTAAGGAGTTCAAGCTATCTTCGCTTAAAGAATTAGCCAAATAAAAAATTTTAAAAAAAATAAATTAATCCATTACAAGCAAACAAAATATTTCAACAAATCAAGTTTGTTAAATTTTAATCACAACAAATATGGACTTACATCCTTACAATCCAGCTCCATCAAACAAATTATTTTGGGAAGGGATCACCAAATCGGTTGCTGGCAAATCAAAAGGACACAATGATTTTCTCACTCATAGTTCTGAAATCGAAAACAAACATACATCAATCAATCAGATCTTGTGCAACCCAATTAGGAAAATGCAAGATGTGTGTGTCAGTATATGAATGAATATCTAATGTACCTCTTGCGGATCTAAACCCTGCAGCTCACGAACTACTGTAAATTTAGAAAACTTGTGTACTTGATTTGGGAGCTTAAATCGTTTGACATAAGGTTGTGTGGATAACCATACAATACCACAGATGGCATTGAAATTTTTGGCCCCGTGATGGATTCACCAATCCTGCCATTATGCTCAGTCTGTGTTTCATTTTGACTCCAAAAGGTGGATTGTGAAGTTATGTTTGACGGGCTTACCGGACCGTAACAGTCATCCAAAACTTTCTTTGACTCATTATCAAGCTTTTTATTGCGCAATTTTTCTTTTGTTCTTTCCCTAGCTCTTGCTCTTGCCGCTGACCTTGACTGATTCACATCAAGTCCAGATTTGTATTTTCGCATTGCTTTTTTCTTTCTTCCATCGACATACTTGAGTGATGACTTCTTCTTTTCCTCTTTATCTTCTTCATTTGCCCCTCTGTTGATGGTTTCCTGAAAAACAACTTCACATTGGTCAGTAGCACCGGAAGAAGAACATTGTTTCATTTCTTCAACCAGCTCCCTAATTGCAGTTCGCGACTTGGTAAAGAGCCAATCAAGGGTTTTGCTTGCTTTATCAAACCCTAACAAGTCTTGAAGATAAAAGAACTTTCTTGCAACCTCAATGGACAGTCTCACCCTCCTATCTCTTGGGCCTTGAGCCGTGTGGATCTTGCTATGACCATCTTTTTTCATGTTTGACGTTTTCTTCTTAGAGGGGTAGATTACTGACTCCAAAAGATTACTGTTATCATCACAATATTGGAACACGGATCGTTTACTAAGCATCTCCTGCTGCCTAACCACAGTATTGTCCGTGGCGGCCGGAGAAGGAGCAAGACTGTGGTAGGCATGAAGAAAACAATCCCCAGTGACAAAGTGGCTGTTGTGGTTTAGGTTGGGGCTGTGGTGGTTGAAATGAGCACCATCTTTTTCAAGTTCAAAGAAAGAACCAGAAGAAGGGAAGACATGAATGCTTGAAGGAAACTGTTGAAAAGGATTTGATGAAAACATTGAATATATCTAGAAAATCTAGGAACAAAATCTGGAAAAAAGATTTAATAATTAAATAAGAAGTTTGTCCGTAGGTTCATTGATTCAATTAAAACGATGATGGGTGGTTTGAATGTGAAGACGTTCATTTACTCCTAATGGCTGCCTTTGCACAGTGCATCTTCCCTTTTAGGGCACAATTTAAGTACTTCTGTTCATTCCCAAAAATGAAAGTTCAGTTATTTTTAAATGATTTTCATTTTATCTAAATTAAAACAAATAAATGTATTATGTACTAGTATTTTACTCCAAAAGGACCACATGGAATATTGGCTCATTCTAGTAATAGAATAAGAAAAGCAGTAGACAAATATATTAATGTTGTAGTTTATTTAGAATTTTAGTACCAGTAAATTTAGTTGGAATATTTCATTTCAATCGTTTTGGTGAAATCAAGTTGTTTTGATTTGGATAAAAAAAAATAAAAAAATCATGACAGTTGACATGCAATTAAGGAAAGCAAATGTCATTCCATTAAGAGATTGATTTGCCTCTAGAGATCTTTCTAAATGACGTTTCTAAAAAAGGCCTTGTAATAATGATACGCTAGGTCCACTTTGTTTGGTTTTTAGGTCAATGGTTTATAGTAAAGGTGTAAGGGCTACAATGCATAAAGACAAAAGTTGAGCGGTGCAGAACTAGGGTTCTCGTGCAATGCAGTGGCGGTATGGTAGCGGTGACGGTATGGTAGCGGCGGCGACGGGTGGTGGTGGCGGCGGCAACGAGTTGTATAGGTTATTGATCGATGTATAAGAAAGTAGTGTAGTTATTTTAAGAGTTAAGAGATAGGTGTTATAAATTGATTCATTAAGGGTATTTTTGATGGACTATGTTTGTTAGTTGTTAGGTGTGTTGATTATATAGGGGTATATCATGGAGATTGGTTCATGAATTGATATTTGAATGAAGAATTAATGAAATGCTTTATATAAGAGTACATACAACTTGCTCGTCGTTTGCGACCATCAATTGACTGATTCTACAGTCAAAATGAGAAAAAATAAATAAATCATGTAACGCTATCTTAAAAGAACATGAGGTTTGGATTTAAACCATTGTAGGGATCGTACATATGTCCATGCACTTGTTCAAACTATTTGTTTCACAATTATTTTTTAAAAGGATTTCAGGTTTTAACTATCTTTATTACCAATACGGTATATGGGACTTGAGGGTTCTCACCAATCTACATTTTTTTTTTATTATTTCTATATAAAAAAGTAACTCTCTTCTTTTTTCAACTTTATGTTTTTGAAATTATTATATTATCTTTCTTCTTTATTCACTAATTTGAACATCTCTACTTACTATACCTATAATACTCTTAATGAAATAATTTACAACATAGTGTTAAAATTATGCTAATTTCATTCTTTACAATATTTGATTAAATAAGATACTTAGTACGTGATTAGATTTGTGCAGGTCAATCTAATGGTCAAAGGGAGTCTTTGGATAAAGAATGAAGTATGAGCAGAATTGAAGGACTAATTGTGAAGAAAGGATAAAGTTGAGGGCTGTTCTGGAGATGAAGCTAAAGATGGGATGTCACAAGTATATAATCGGGTTTCCACCCTTGATCAGAATCATCATTCATTCATTCTACAAAACTTCTCATAAATATATTTCTTTGTAATCTCCAGATTTATTCTTCTTCTTGTTCTTAAGAGTTTAATTGTAATAGCACATTCAACATTGAAGTTGAGTGAACTACACCTGATTAGCAGTGGTAGTTATTGGTTGTCTTTGTTGGTTATTAGATCTAATTGAGATTAGATCTGAATATAAGAGATAATAATAATAAGATTCAATTGATAATAATTCTTTGTTCAGGATGCCCGTATAGTGCGACGGCGGTTGTAGTAGCGGCGGTGTGGTTGTAGCGGCGATAGGTGGTGGTGGTGGTGGTGACGAGTAGTGTAAGTAATTGATGTAAAAGGGGATATTGTAATCATTTTAAGAGTCAAGGGATACATTGTATAAATTAATTCATTAAGCGTATTATAGGTATATTGGTTAATTTAAATAAAAAAAACTTTTGAAAAGAAGGAGATTGTTCTTTTATATAGTAATATAGATAGTATGCGTGATGCGGCGTAACAAATAATTTTTAATTATTTATATATATAAAAAAGCTAATAAAAAATGCGATTGTGTTTGATGTTTTTCAACGATATTCGATATTTTATTTCTATAATGACTAATGATACAAAAGGCCAACTTTTGTCACATTAAATGGACATAAAAAAATCATGTGTGACAAAAACATCATATTCGTTTCAGCCGTTTCAAAAATAAAAACAAAAAAATAAAAATAAAAATCGTGCAAGTGACTAACGACGTATTGTTATTGTTTACCGACTCATTAACCTCTTCCTTACACCCTCAAGCAGCACCAATGCACTCGTAAAATTGGTTTATGTTTGATCATTAAACAGGTGGTCGTTCGTGACGACCACTTTTCAATGAAGCTTTGTCTATCGAATAAACATGAAGACGCAACCATTTTTGGAGTCACCAGAAATGGTTTTGATGTGCGTTTTAAATAGGTAGTTTCAGTTAAAAGGAAGAATACGAAATACTTCCACAAAAGTTAGTTTCACGAAGGAAAGCATACAACACATCATATGAAGGGCGCCTCGATGAGCCTACAACGTCATTACGAAGGATGTCCTTTAGTAAAACAGGAAAGCTAGTTATACTTGCTAAATATAACAATTCTGCATAAATTGCCACCAACGTAGTACTTGTGCTACTACTTTTCCATGTATGCTTAAGTTACAAAATTTTGTAGCTGCAAATACATTACCAACATAACGAGCCCAAAACTTTGTTAGTTCTGTTTCAAACAGCAGATTCCACAGATATGGTTTCCGAATCTTCCTTCACTTCAGTATCATCAACTTTTATCAACTCGTCACCATCAGCAATCCTACTGTTGTCTGGCAAAGATCCCTTATCCGTCCCCAACCGAATCAACAACCTTTCCAACATTTCCTGACAGTCTATTGTTGTCACCATAACTGATAAACTAGCACGCCCTTTCCAGCAACCAATAGCAATTGTTGATTTATCGATTTTTGGTGGATCTGATGAGCCCTCATCACCTGTCATGCAACACACATAAAGGAAAAAGATATTAAAAAAATAAGGAGGATCACAAGTATGGTTAGAGGGGTCAGTTTCTACCAATTCATACAGATCCGGGTCAATGTGGGTTGAAACTTATTTATAATAGGTCAAATGAGTAAAATATTAAAAAGAAACGGGTCGGTTAAATTCTATTCAAACATTTGGAGTCTTCTAAGTTATATCATAAAGAAAGTAGATTATTATTATTATCATTCTAGAAGGGATACAATATGAATAACAGCCAACGGTTCGGAAAACAAACCTTTGTTAAGAACCACCACACAGCATCCCAAAGACAGTGCTGCAAGCTTTTCACGAAATCCATCATCAACAAAATCTGGAAACTTGATGGATTTGTATTGCAGTAAATGCTTGAAATCCACCGGACTTGCACAAGCTATCTGTTTGGTCATATATGGAAGAAGCAACGGCAAACCTTCCGAAGATATTCTAAATACACAAGGCGAGGAAGTTCCTTCTTTCGAAGTTTGCCTTTCCTAAATCATAAAGCAAATAAACCCGGAATATAGCATTAGATAAAAATATTTTAGAATTAAAAAAAAAAACCTGAAGCAGAGAATTTCAACCAAGTTGCTTACAAAGTTAAAAACGGAGTGTAAAAATTTACGCAAAGAGGGAACGGGTCAAAAGAAGGACAAAGTGTAATTTAAAATCTATAGAACCTGCTTACACATTTTATTAAAGAATTAAGATTACTACTGGAAACAATATATTGACTTAATTACTTATAATTATGCAAAAGCTTTAGATAGAACGTGCTTCGGATCAACCCAACCCATTTACACTTGTTCAGAACATTTTTTGACCTGAACCATTTTCGACCAATAGCAATCCAACAACTTTGTCAAATGCAACTTACAAACATCTTTAAACCAATAGAAGTAATCTTGAGTTGCTCTCCGGCTAGGAAGTTGAGTTCTACAACATTCTTTACAGATTGTGATACATAGTAGATTCTCTTCACATGATTGGTATCCCTATTTCGTGTAATAAGGTGATGACTAAACGGAAATGATTCATGAATACCATAAAACTCCTTGATATTAGTTAGAATAGCATCATCCTTGAAGAACACAATAGGGTCAACTCCATACCACTTGCCTTGAACCTGCAACTTTCTCTTGTCATTCGCCTTCTCTGCACGAGATTGTACTTTATTTGGAGGTTGCACTTGCTCAGGTTCGGATACTTTATGTCGTTTACTTGGATTACTTTCTAAACAACCTTCATCAGATACTTTATTGATTACATCAGCATCAGCTGTTGCTTCTACAGATTCTTCATTTCTCATATCTAATACATCAGCATCCACTCCATTATCATCATTTTCAACATCATTCACTGCTAGTTTGGTGTTTTCATCGATATCAGAATGATTCTCCCGAGAATGTTTGGTTGACTTTGTCTGTATCGCTATACCATGAGAAGAAACATGTGAAGCTCATTTTTAGAGATATGTTAGCTACAATGCAAAATAGAGGTGCCAACTAGCAAATAGAAATTGATCAATTCAGGTTATGTTTCATCTCTAATAGTTAAACAAGTTTATTTAAAAAATACTCGCTTTAACGAAAATGAGTTGAAAGTCGCCCAAACTGTATGTTTATATGCATAAAACCTCCTCAATCATTTTATTATCAAGAACAGATCATTGGTGAAACACCATAATTTTTGTAACCATCTTTTTCACATTAATCAATTATATTTGTCACCCAAGCTATTATAACCCGTTACATAAGTACATAACCCACCCAATCTGGCCATGTTGCCACCCCTAATGCAAATCAATGAGCGTAGTTGGTAAATAAAGCATGCCTTTGCTAAAGTAAACCCGCCAACCTGCCCATTTTCACCCTCTAATGCATATCAATTAGTGACGCTGGTAAATGAAACATGCTGCTGGTTCAAGAATCAAGACTTTTACTGAATTAATAAGTTAATGGATTTTTTGAAATCACCTGGTAAAGGAGATATTTTGTGCAGAACAGCAATAAAAAAGGCTCCAGTGTTCTGGTCATGGGGCACTATACGCATGCAACGCTCTAATGGAAGAGATGAAACTTCAGTCACCAAAACATCACTCGGTTCTCCCTCATCATCTACATGACAAACATCTTCACAATCTTTTTGTGCACTGTCAGATGTGTCTACATGAACTTGGCCAGAAGGAAACATGCTAGGAACAATCCCAGATCTTCCATGTTTGCAAGCATCTTTATGTGAAGCTAACCACACGCCTTTGTCTCGAACCTGCATCTCCAATGAAAAAAAAAAACTCATGTTTGAAAATGGATATGCAACTCAAAATTTTCATACAGGATCAACCTGAAAACCTTGTCGGAAAAATTTACACAAATAATTCGACTTTTATTTTATTTATAGGGATAATAGGCATTCAAATACACTTTGCAGGAGCATTCGACTCGTTAGAGGTAGAACATATACAAGGCCGGAACAATCTTCCATTAGTACTATGCAACCATTCTAGACTAAGGGGCATGAAAGGAAATGAGAGCAAATACAGCATTATCATTGTTATCTAAACAAACAATAAAAAAAAATATTACATATTCAGAATCATGTTCATTGTTATTTTGTTAGTCTAAGTATTATTCACTGGTACAGAAAATAATCAACATTTTGAATTACTAAGGGCATCTCCAATGTATGTACTATACACTGAAACACCAAAATGGTGCTAAATTTGGTGCAAACCCTCTAAAACTACAACACCAATTTAGTGCTAAAATTTGGTGCAATGGTATTCATTCAATCATTTGGTACCAAATTTGGTGCTGCCGTGCTGCACTATACCAAATTTATATCACTCTAGTAAATGATTTAACATAAAAACTAAAATCAGTTTATAAAAAATATATGATTAAAACAAGCTCATTGAGATCTTCAAAATTTGTACAATATTGACTATTGTTTAAAGTTTTTTTTTATCTATCAATTATATTTATAATCTTTATTAAATACTAAAATTAACTAATACTTTTGAAATAGTTGAGCTAATATAAATTAACAAAACTATTTAATTGAAACATAATTTTAGTGTATAAAAATGTGAAATAGTTATTCGGTGCAAACTTTGGTGCAATTCATTGGAGATGAATAATTTTTTGTGATAAAAAGATGCTCTTTTTCCACCAAAATGGTACGAAATTTTGGTGCTTACATGGGAGATGCTTTAATGTGTACCTTTATATTATAAAAAAAAAAACTAACAATACAGATTATAATCTCTACGACCTATTGTCTAACTAAAGATAGAACAGCTGCACAATAAATTAATATTAAAAATAAAACAGACGAACCTTCCAACTTTTGAGACCCGGCCTACGAACAAGTTGAGGAAGCTCCGTTGATACATCAACAAGCTCAACAGAGTCTCCACACCTCCGCAGTATCTGAAACAAAGAAGACCAGATTGAGTTACCCCCCGTGTATACATAAACATTTGTACCTACATATATATTCCTGTATATGTATTTATGTGTGCAGGACATGCACTGAGCATGAGTGCAAGTGTCTATGGTTGCATCTATTATTTACACTCAGTAATCATACAGCACAGACACAAAAACAGACGTTGAAAGACTGCTGTGGCGTGGTATAACTAGTAACAACATTAACATCAGTCAACGTTAACACACACATACATATTCATTCGATTAACATGGAGCCTATAAATAAAATGATCAAAGAAAAGAGATGAGATGAGTTCAAAACATGAAGCATACTAGCGATGAACAGATGGAAAATAATAAGAGGTTTGAAACACAATACAGAGCCTTAAAAGTGCTCAAAAATAATTTCTCAAGGTGTAGTATATCCACATAATATATAATGTGCGAAAGTATATGAATAATGAACTGTTAGATAACTTATAAGTTGTATAGTTAATTGAGTTTCAAAGATAGAGATATATCACCTCAGAAACTACAGCCTCATTTTCCACAGGATTCATAGAGCAAGTCGAGTAAACCATTCTTCCACCAGTTTTAAGCAGCGCCAAACCTGAAAAAATAAGAGTATATATTGTGTTACTCGACGTGAGAATAACTTTAAAAACCACAGCATCTCAAAATTCATAGTTATAAAATAACTATTAAATAGTGATGGCTATACATTCAATCCTTAAATACTACTGGTTGTTGGGAAAAATAAAAAGATAATATATTGATTGCAGTCTTGACTCTTGAGTTATGTATAATGATTTGAGTCTTGAGTTAAACTTGATAGATTTTCACTCGATTTAAGAAATACATCTTTACTATCGGCTGAAGAAAGAAAAGGGCTTTGATTAAAGGCCAAACAGGCTGTTGACTCGATATACTTTTGAAAATGGAATTTGAGAGCTACGGCTCAGAAATAGTGGGTTGGGTGGACACCATGAATAAACATGAATAGAGAAGCTGCTACTGGAGATGAGAAGAAACCACAGTGAAAACAAAGTCATCCGGTAATTAATGAGTAACCGCTGAACTAAAAGTAGGAGAACTTTCAAGGATGGGGAGGCCAGACCTTCTCGAATCACCGATACAAGCAGCCGGAGAAACGAAAAGTTGGAGACAGATACGTGAGATGCCATATATATATAACTGATTTGGAGGAAAAAGAGTGAGAACTAGTGGATTCCCTACTCTAAACTCTAAACTTCATGAATCAGCATTTTTATAGACTTCTGATAACTTTTATAAAGAGTTAAAATCCAAAAAAAATTGGTGCCCCGTCCCAATACCGTCCCAAATTGTCTTTCACCGTCATTTTCTATATTATATTATGAATTGTTCATTCATATCAAACTAATTATTAGCTCATATTTACAGTATAGCCTCTTATTAAACTACACTATATATAAGGAAACTCGGTTCCAAGGCTTTATAGACAAAGAAAGAATTTAGAATGGCAGAAGTTTAGAGCAATACTACCAAAAAATGGGGCTAAACAGTAAAGAACATACAAGAAACATTCACAAGTTAACCTTTGTAACTTCAACTCTATTTAAAATGTACTCAATGTTCTATGATTAGATTAGCATGATCATAAACTGAAACAGAAAATGCAACAAAGTTCGACAGCTCACAGCTGCATTCAAATTAGATAATGATCATACCTCTCATAGCAATCTGAAGTTGTAGACAATGTACGCCATTAGCCATACCAACACTCCTACAATCCACAAAGAGGAGGATATAAGATAAATCTATTAAATAAAGGTGGCAATTTCAGCTCATAACCCTACAAATGGGTCGATCTGGGTTATGTATTATCTCTAAATCTCTAATGGATCTAATGGGTTAAGATAAATAATATAACTAAATACTAAATGTGTCAAAAAGATTAAATGAGACAAACTGGTTGAACGGTCACATTGGTTGACGAGTCAAACAGGTTGAAAAGCATCTGAAGTTAAGTTACTCTCGTAAAGGTGTTTGCGAGTCAGCATATAATATTAAGTAACCGATGTACGAAGAGTGTGAGCTATGTACCATTTTCTCCAAATATCAGGAGCCTTGCGCAGAGTACCATCCCCACTGCATGGAACATCACACAAGACACGATCAAATAAAAGTTCAGTCAAACCTAACTCAGAAGCATTCACGTGATTCTTTTTCATATGACAGCTAGGGAAATGTTGGGCTTCATGATTAGTGACAGCCAAGTTGGACGTGCACATTCTCTTTGTTTGATGAATAAGAAGATTACATCGTTGTACATCGACATCATTTGCAATAATCTACACCAAGAGAATCAGAAAGTTTCTGAATAAGATAAACTATTTGTACAAAAATAAAACTTTGAAGTTATGCATCTTAAAGAAAATATAACCATTCCAGTAGGTAAAGTTCCAATTTCTGACTTCTGGTGTATCATTTCAAGTAATTGAAATGTTTTTGAGCCCGGTGCTGCACACACTGCATGTGTAAAATCAAATAGTCATTAAACCTGACATTCATCATCATAACAACGGGCATACATGCATGAGTTAGAGTGAAAACAGATTTAGTTGCACTACTTTTGAAAATGATAACTTACTGTCAAGAACAAAATGATCTTGATGTACATCCAGAAACAATGGAGGTACCTATATGCAAATCAACAATAAATTAGATGATATAAGCATGCTAGACAGCATGTCAGCATGTATAGCATCATGTGGCACTATACAATGCAATAACAAACAATCAAAAAAATCAGAGGCTGTATACCATGCTAACAGCCTCCTGCCTCGTGATGTTTCCAATTTCATTGTCTTGCTTTAAGAACTCATGAAACCTGAAAATTGGTTCAAAAACACAGGATGCTAAGAAAATAAAACAAGTGGGTGTGACAAAACTGGATATTCATTGGATACATTCAAGCTACAGTTTCAGATTATTTTATTCTGGTATTCCATGAATACGGACATGTATGCTCGGACATGTATGCACCAAAAGATATACACAGATAATCAATAATTCATCTGATAACTAAAAATAATGTGTAATCATCATTCTACCTCTCAAGATTCTTGTTCTTTCTAAGCTGCATCCGTGAAAAGCTTGACTGCCAAGCAAAATTATCAGGGTACCAAGGCAATGACTTTACGCCCTCTGCTTCATTCTCATCTGTACCCTGATAAAATATCAAAAGTGATACAATCAAGTACTTTCTCAAAGTTGCATCAACAGGATATACCATGAGTAGCAATTCTCCCCATTACATATGAATGGGTCGATTTATGCGACATTTGATTTCTAACGAGTCAAACAAGTAAAATAAAGTGGCAAAAATAAATAGAAATATAGAATAGGTCAAATAGGTAGAAATAGAAATTTAACCGAAGTATACTTTTAGCGCACATAAAAACTCTTGAGCAATGCAGTTCAAAGCTAGATTATCATTATTAAATAACATATTTCTAGTAATCATATATGACACACTAGATACTTCAGAGAAAATTGGATGACTTTGAACAATATGCGTTTTGAGTTAACCCGTCCAAACCCATTTTGACCTATAGCAAAACTTACTCATAATGATCTGTTACCCAACCCGCCCCATGTTTCCACCTCTTGGACATTCAAATAAACACAAAATATAGCAAGTTGAAATGCATCTCCACCTGAAGATCTTTCATAAACTCATCCTCTAGTTGTGACTTGATATCGGCACTGAACTGGCTACTGCAAATGTTTTACAAGAGAAGACGTAAGTAAAAATAATGAAGATAATTCTAGTGTAATAACAGCCATAAGACTTCCATGAACACGCATCATAGTACAAGTTTATAATTAGCTTCCTTGGAGAGACTGCACCTTAGATTATTAAAAAACACGGCAAGGTATGTTAAGACAGAACTTAAGCATAGAGAACTGCCAAAATGAGTATCTAGTTTTCTAGTCTTGTTGAACAGCATATAAGTTTTGTTATGCCATAACAAAATTAACATTACTCCTTTATATTGGAACTTTAAAAAATACTTTATCCTTCATTGTGGAACGTTGTTCATATGCAAAGAAGTTTTATCAAGTATAATCCAACTGTACGAGTCAATTTATAATAATTCTATCCTACCATTGTTAATTCATATCAATAGTATGAACTAATGAAGTACAACGTACATGAATATCAAATACTTTGTAAATTTCCATGTCTTTATGAGCAGATGTGTGCTTTAAACTAAATTATAACGTTGATCCCCATCTTTAATAAATTTCACAAACCGTTTTCAACTTTCCACGCCTGTAGTCCCTAGACCCTAAACGCCCGTAGTCCCTAGTCAATTAAAATGTCCGTTAAGAGAAGGATGGAACGTGCAAAAAATAACATAACAAGGGACTACATGTGTGAAAACTTAACCAACCATTTTAATGAGCTGTAACACTAGGGGACTATGTGTGTGAAAGGTTGCAATCATTAGGACTAAGAACGAACGGGTTTAACCTTTGGTGCAAATTACAGGGACCATCCATGTAAACTAACTTTACTGTTAAACTATGTAACCAGCAAGGTTGGATCAAGTGGTTATCATCCTTGCCTCTAGAAGAGGTCAAGGGTTCTATCCTCATGCCTTGCAAGGCCGGAGGTCCTTTTTAATCTTAGATAGAAACTGGAAGCAGCCTCTCTACACCGTCGTGGTAGGGGTAAGGCTGTCTACATCTCAACCTCCCCCATACACCGTCGTGG
>JAOXNX010000033.1:8246988-8260174 GCA_028566075.1 Solidago caesia
CCCCAACCCAATGCAAAAGTAACCCATGCTTTCTTTTCGTCAAATTTGAACAAAGCATAAAATTCTGTAAGTAGATCATAAAATTCTTTTCCTCAAATTTGATAGCATATGAACGTTCACCGAGTCCTTTTTACTCTTTAACTACGTAATAAAGTAACAATGCCTGCCATTGGCCTATTGCACTGGTACCACTATATGCACACAAGAATTTAGCTTTTACATTCAATCACTAGACTATTTTTCCATGCACAAATAATACCAAACTCTTACAGTTCTCTTAACAAAACCCTTTAGGGTGGTGGCACATAACTATTTTGAAAAGAGGGGGGTGGAACCAAACAAGAAACAAGTTTGATTCAAGATCCGATCATAACAAACAGATCATAACTAAATTAAATGAAACAAAAGTTTATCCAATCTGTTGTGGCATCTGCATGCAATCTCTGGTTTCGTACATACATCTATGAATGTAATTCTTGTTTGGTTAACCTAAGCAGCTCTTCATGGGTCTAGGCAAAATCAATAACAGAGGCTGAGGAGAAGTACAATTGCTTACTAAGGGGTTTGGATCGTGAGTTATCTATCAAATATCAGAAAAGATGTGAAGAAGCCACAATACAAGGTTATAATTGGATTATTCATTATCGAATGCATGTTATGCGACACTCGGTGAAATAAGCTTACTTGTGACTACTAAATTATCAAGTAGAGGTTTAGATTACGACCCATTTACTTTTGAATAATGGGTCGATTCAGGAATCTCTTATTACTTAAGGATCAAATAGGTTGAATCCTAACAAGTTAGCTAAAAACTAAAAAGGAAATGGGTTGAATGGTCAAATGCCGTCCGATGTGTATTTTTAATGCATAATTCATTCTTAATCATATCATTAGAAAGTTATTAAATCATTTTTGTTACAAGTTTTTTTTACTCTTTTGAAAATAAAAATTTGGACAAAAAGTGGTAGTCAAACCACCAACCCACCAGTTTTGCTGACTCTTGTACTCCATCAAGTATTGCAGTTAGTCTTTATTTACCCAAGCATAAAAAGTTTATGCTTTCAGGTGGAAAGGTATCGGGTTCTCCTCTTGGTACATGGAGTATACCACCAATTATTGAAGATGAAGATTTATATAAATATGAGATATTGAACTCCAAGACACCAAATAATTGAGAAAATGTTTTAATTCGGCAATATATATTTGCCGAAGAACAAAACGTTTATGTTCTGTTAATGCTTTTTCTGGTGTAATGCTATAATTTTCCTCTAAAGATCTACAATTCTACATGATGGATATATGGCAGCTGGTTATTTGAAATGTGAATCGATAGTTATCACTAATCACGATGTAAGTTTGAAGACTAGTTTTACGTTTTTCCTGCATCCGATTTCAGAGTTATACCTGAAACCAAACATCGCTGGGGTTTATGGCTTCTGGAACAGTACATTTTGAAGGGAACTTTGGGAGTATATTCCCTATGTGCTTAGCAACCTCCAGGTAATATGCAAATATATCATCTGTTGTTATACATTCTATCATCTGTTTTGTCTTCCGGGTTGTTGTGTCTCTAACTTTCAATATGTTTAAAGTACATAGTTTACTTTCTTTTTCCTTTGGGAATGTCATTTCAAAAACGCTGTTGCTAAACTTCCAAGAGCCTGTATTCCAATTGAAGTCGTAAAATGGAAGAAACCTTTGTCCGTAAGTTGCTACAAATTCTATCGCGGATAGAATAAAATTGTATTCTTCGTTGGACATGTAGTATGGGAAGCTTACTCTTGCCCACCCTGACTTTGTTCCAATATAGCCCTATCAATGGAAGAATAATTAAACAAGATAAAACATGTTATTATATGTATTTAGTTGTACTTTTGCTGAATTTTCAAAAGTGAGGATACACAAATAAGCAAACACTTGACCCAATCTTCTATTTTCAATATTATGAAATGATGTACCTTTTCGACTGAAGATTTTATTGCAAAGGAAAGAGGTTCAGATATGCCAAGCAAGTGGTGACCATACGGTCCAGCACAAGAGCATCCTCCCCGAGCTTGGATGCCAAAGAGGTCATTCAGAAGCTTAACAACAAAAGCCCCGTCAAGAGGCTTGTTTCTTTTATTACCTTTCTTGCTCTGCATATGAATCCCCTCATCTGCTTTGCCGTCCACATGCCCAACATCTGATGTAGTTGTAGTTGTGAGCACAAGGAAGGAGATGATTGCTTGTCGGTTTACTTTAGTGTTTCCCAAGACCCATATGTTTGGATTTTTTGTAAGTCTTTCTAGTGCCTTTGCAGTATATATATGCTCTATCTCTGCTATTGTTTTGCATCCAATGTATTCTTTCACTTGAAAGGCTAGAGCCGCTTTAACTTGTTGGATGATTTGTGGTGTCCCGGCATCTTCCCTCTGTTCGATATCTGTTTTGTACAATGTGTCCTAGTATTTAACAAGATTAAATTTGTTAGATACATTATTATTTACAATATATAGTGATCAGAAGTAACATGTACACCTTCGGTTCACATACATTTTCATCAAAGCAATTGACGTAGTTAACAGTACCACCTCCGCATGTTGAAGGGGGATAATCTTTGAGTTGGTATAAGGCCTTATTCATAAGAAGAATCCCTGGGGATCCAGGTCCTCCAAGAAACTTGTGTGGACTTAAACTTATGGCATCATAGCCATCAACATCACCAGATCTCATGTCAATCTCGACGTATGGACCACTGTTAGGCATTCAACATTAAAACAGTATATATGAGTCTCATATTTTTTAGAGGGAACAATGTTTAAAAATGTATTCACCTCTAGTCTAAATTCTATTGTATATATGTATCCAACTTAGAAGAGCTCTATTCTGTATATTCAACTTTCAGATATTGCTATAGTGTGTATTAGTGTGTATCTGGTGGTACTTTTACTGATGTGTCGAAGTGTATGCCACATGGCTAGTTATATAGATGGCACGTCACCAAAAGAACCATCAAATACATACAATAGCAGGAAAGTTGGATACACACAATATAAACGTTTTAAGTTAGATACATACATTAGAATCTGCAATACGGTTAAATACATTTTTAAACACTTATTTTTCAATATATCATGGACCATACAAAGAAGCAAAAGATTTACCTTGCTGCAAAATCAAAGCATGCAAAAGCTCCAAACTGATGAAGCAAGCGGGATAGAGAACGAGTATCAGAATAAAGTCCAGTGACATTGCTACAAGCAGAAAATGAACCGAGCATAGGGCGCCCAGTGCTTTGAAAGTACTCTAGCTGGGACTTTAAATCATCCATGTTGATTAATCCTTGGTTATCCAAACTGATTTCTATTACTTCAGCTAGACTTCGCCTCCAAGAGAGGATGTTGGAGTGGTGCTCATAAGGACCCACAAAAACTACCCATCTCTCTTCATTTTGTAGACAAGAGTTTAGTACTTTGTCTTTCAGAATTGGTGAAACTGCAATTCCCATTACTTCTTGTAGCCGCTTTATGGCTGCCGTAGTGCCTGACCCACAGAATAGGAGTGCATCGTCCTGTGTCCCACCTAAACATTTCTTGATAAATTCATTTGCTTCATGAAGAACTTTTGAGGTCCGATCACCAACGTAGCTATCACTGGTGTGAGTGTTGCCTGAAATTTGATAACGGTTCACCGAGGTTAGTCTTTTGCCTCATCAGTCCTACATATGGTAAAGCTATCCCATTGGAAATTTAGTCCTTTCTATATATATAATCATGTCAAATGCTACACCATGTGTATGTAGATATTCTATAGTTAAATAATTCACAAAACCAGAGGACCTTGTATATTCAAGATGACCCATCAACCAAAAGGGTGGGTTGTAGTCCATTTTAGACACACACACAAAAAAAAAAAAAAACTGTACATATGCATAGATACTTGACTTTTGATACGAAAAATTAAATCACAAAGCAAAAGTGATTAACCTCACCATAAAAGGGAAGAATAGTACGGATGATGTACTCTTCTATGTAAAGAAGACAGCGTCCCGTGGCTGTATGATCTGCATAAGTGAGTTTACGTTTTCCGAAGGGAGTGTAAATCTCTGCACCGTTACCTATTGTTTGTGAACGCAGCCAGTTTAGTTTGCTATTTGCAGCTGAATCAACCTCAGGTGCGTCATTGTGCAATAGTATTGCGTTGCCCAGTAGAGTTCCATTTTTTATAATGTTGTTCACATCCCTGATCTTTGCATCGGCATTGACATGGCATGCTTCTGCTTTCTGATCAATATGCTTTTCAATCAGTAAGCTAATTGATGGTTTTATAAATATAAATATCAAGAGTTTCGAAATGGCTTTATTGCAGAGAAAGCATAATTAATACGTGAAAAACAATTAATTTCCAATCTATATGAAGACTGGGTTGACGGGTTGAAAATCCTCATTCCTACCCGACCCATTAAAAGTTTCCGGTCACAAACCCTGACCGATGACCTGCTAACCCAAACCTGGCCCGCATGACCTGATTAATACGTGGGTCAAACAGGTAAGTGGGTTAGCGGGTTAGGTTTCGGGTCAAAGATGGGTTCACGGGTTAACCCAATGACCCAAAATCTTAACCCAAACCCGACCTAAGAAAAAAGCTGGTGGGTTGAAAATACACAATCAAAGCCTTGTTTTTAGGTCAGGTTTCAAGTTAGGTCAAGTATTTTCCGCCCTAATAAATACCGACCATATGGAATATATAGTTGACAATAACTTTCCCTCCCATCCCCTCCTTTCTTTTCTTTTCCTTACTTTTTTTACTCTTAACAAATTTCTTTTTCATAACATCTTTCCTTATATAACTACTCAAATCACACTTATTTCGAATTTACCTTTTCTATCCTCCACTTTTTCAATCCCTGCAAATTGAAAACTCCTCTCAATCTTATTCTGAACTTCTTCATCATCGTCTTCATGTTACAATGAACCCTAAACCAACATTTGAGGAATTAGTAGATGTGTTGGTGTTGATGACTATGGACTTACTTAGTTTTGTTGTTTATAGAGCACAAATTTACACACATATATAATGTAGATTCCAAATTATAGTTTGATACATTTTCAAACAGTAAATCTTTATAAAACTCAAAATGGTTTCAACTACTTAATAAAACTCAAAATGGTATGTATGGATGGGTGTCTTCATTTCTAATTTTTGGTGCATTGTAACTCTAGCTTCTAGCTAGTATACAGTACCCAATCTACAGTACCCAATCCCTGCATAAACGGGGTTTGAAGAGGTCAGGTGCAGACAGTCTTACTTCTACCTGAAGGTAGAGATTGCTTCCATAACATGTATGTACTATGTATAAAGGCTAAATGTGTAAATAAATTACATGCACTTAATTAAATTATGTACCTCATACAAGTATCCAAGGTGGCTAGCCTACTAGCCAAGTGCTTGATCTTTCTGTGTGTTTCTAGCTTCTTTGCTTTTGTACTTCACCTAAGCTATCAAAATATGCTCTGACTTTTCAAATGTTTGTAATGAAATGTTAAACTTTAAGAAGGGACTATATATATATATATATATATATATGTGTGTAATAAAATATATATAAGAAGATATATATATATATATATATATATATATATATATATTTTGGTGTTAGTTTTACAGGTGTTGGTTTTACAATACACCTTTGATGAATCCTCATTTTGCATGTAGAATTTGAATTGACATATTCAACTCGTTTTTATACATGATAGGTGTTAGTTTACCCGTTTCAAAAAGGTTACTTGAAAGTTGAAACGCTTTGGAAGTCAATATATCCATCATATATGCATATTATTATTTTATCAATATTATTTGATTATCTTAAGGCTACTTGCTACGTTTTATATACTTCATCTGTCCCATTTTAAATGTCTTATTTTAATATTTTGAGTTTTTTTTCTTTCATCTTTAACCGTAAATATTTTTATTTGTGTTATATAACACTTGATTAAATCTATCTGAATGGATTGGGTTTTAAATGTACTTTTTGTTGATATAATTTTCATCAACTACTATATAAAAAAAAAACACTTTAAAAGTCAAACTAGGACATTTAAAATGGGACGAAATGGGTATATTTTATCAATATCTATATTACATTATAAATTATAAACCATTTAAAAAGTGTTTTAAAATTTGAATTATTAAGTACATGTTTTTAATACTTTAATAACAAGTCATTAAAAAAAATACTCTAATAGTAACATTTAATGCAACATTAAATTAACTAAACATAATTTTAATATAAGACTATATATAATTTATAAAGTGAACAAATTCAAATAAAAAATCAACTTTATATCATAATATTACAAAACTTTCTTTTTACACGACTATTATGGCCGTCGGTCGCCGTCACCCTTACCTTTTAGCCGTGTGTCCTTATTATACAACTTAAAATACATTCGACTTTCATGCATCGTATATACACAATTCTAGTTATTCAATATTCAATTATCTAAAAGCTATCAATAATATTCAATTATCTTAAAGCTACTTGGTCGTCTTTGGAATTGGACTTTTTCCTTTGTATTCTTATTTTATTCTATATTCAAATCAATTCAATAACCCTGTTTTTTTTAATTGTACATATTGTCCACTACATTTCTAAATTACGGTGACTTTCAACATACTATGGATTCCTTAAAATTCATTTTAATAAAGAATAAAAAATATACAAAGAGCTTGTCTTGTCTTATTTTATTTTAACTAGCTTTTATGACGTTTTGACTAGTCAAGTCTAATCAACTTTAGAGGATCCTTATCCATAATGTATTATAATAAGGGAATAATTTATGAAGCACCTAACTTACATGTATTAGAAACATATAGGTTATTCCCTGTGGTAGTGATAAACTGATAAATCCACAACACTTTTTAGGCATCCACAACAGATGTACATATTATACTGCATAGTATACAACTGTATAAAGCATGCATCGTTGTGAATGATTAAAAATTGTTGTAGATTTATCACCTCCCTATTCCCTGTGAAACCCCATTGGTACCGTCACCTTGTGGTCACATGGACCCACAGATAAATGCTGCAGATCACAGGTTCAAAACTCGCCAAAGGCAAGTAGAGAAACTATATCTTGTGATCCATGGGTGAGGACGGTGCTTCACCGGGCATGAGCTCTATGCAGATGGGACCAAAGGGTTCTCACCCATTTACCTTTATAATATTTTATGAACATATGAATGACTAGTAAGTATATGCTTTTAAAAAAATTTAATGTTAAATGACGTATATGCTTTTTTTGAAAGATATACTTTTTTTATATTTATTAAAAGAAAAAAAAAAGTTATTGATAATTTTTGAGCAATTTTTTTGTTACCCGATAGAGATTATTTAGTTAGATTATATATATATATATATATGTTCTAGTTCAAATAAAACAAGTATTAAAGTAAAACAAATAAAACAATCATTTTTTCTTAACTGAAAATCGTTGTGTATCATGAAAATCATCGTGCATCAGTGTATATACTTGTGCTATATGAATCTTCATGCATCAGTTTTTATCATAATCCAACGGTCAAGATCTTATCTTATTTGTTTTATTTTAATACTTGTTTTACAATAACCAACCCCTAATCATTTGTTTTATTTTAATTATAAAAATAATACCTTATTTCTCAAACCATTAATAATAACCTTTTTTCCAATAAATATGAGTATATATATATATATATATATATATATATTTGTTAGGAGAGAAATTATTTAGTAATTTAAATGAAAAATAAGGGATTGGCTGAATAAATTAGTTGAAAAAAAAATGAATAAATTGATTTTATAAGAAAGACTTCTATTTAATCAATAAAAGTCTATTTCTCAAAAGACCTCTCTTATATCTACTAACCTTTATAAAAATTATCCCACCTTGTTGAATAACTCAAAATTTTGATATGCGAATTTTTCGCTTTGTCCTTACCCTAACTTACCAGATCAATGTTAAAATAAATTCCTAATTAATTCATATAGGAGCAACAATAATATTTAAAACCTAAACAATTATAGATCAACGATTTAACATAAAAATAGTTCAACAATTGATAATAAGTAAAAAAGAATAATTAATAATCCCATTACATGATCACATCATCCAAACAAATGTATACAAAACTAGCCACTCATATTATTAAATAAAAGCAAAGTCATAGGGGATAAAAACATAATGTACCGACAAATAGAAAATAAGATTCGAGTGGTAATAACAGTGATAATAAAAGTAAATAGAGTTAATTACAAGATTGGTCCCTATGGTTTGTACGTTTTAACAATGAGGGTCTCTTTTCAAGTTAACTAGCAATAGGGTGTAACACCCGTCGTTTAAAAATATGAATTTCTAAAAACTTTTGCCTAACGGCGTTAAATAAAGCGGAAACGAAACATTTGAAACATTAATCAATTCGTAACGGATGGCCCTTTTAACAAAATAGGTGCTACTAATGCATATCATAACAATAATTCAATGGAAACTCAAACGGTTGTTCCAACATCAACAACCAAACAACATATTAACAAAGTCATAACGTCTTGACATGATAATTAATGTCTAATAAACGAGGCTACTAAAGGGTAAACTAAGCAAGCTCCATAAGCATTTACCCAAGCCTCGCACATCATCTCTATCTGCTCAACCCTGCTTAACCTGAGGATACAATACATTTAAAAGAGCAACAACAACAACAACAACAACAACAATACTCAATCCCGGCAAGAGCCGGGGTTTAAGGGAGGTATGATGTAGACAGTCTTACCCCTACCCAAATGTAGAGAGTCTGCTTCCAGAAGGACCTCCGGCCTATGGCTTTCACCCTTGTAAAAATTTCTCGACGGCTTTATCTTGATCTCAGATCTAGATCTCAGATCTAGAGAAGAGAGAGATCAGCCTCTCTACATTTGGGTAGGGGTAAACATTTAAAAGAGCAAGTATTAGCTAATTAAAGTTAAGTAAGATAACACATACTTGACAAAACATTTGGTCATTTATTCATTATAAAAGAGTTTATCTTTTAGCGTTAAGGCACATTAACGTATCATATCATCCCATTAAACAACTAGGATCTTTTATCCTAGGAGTGCCTATCCATCATTCACATCACATCAATCATCTCACATTATGTGTGACGTAAGCCACTAACATCAAGAGTAACCGAAATCACCGTTACATCAATGGGTGGGGGGTTGTGTGTAGGCGGTCATAGGACCTAACATGGAACCTCACACCCGACTCAATGGGATAACCTTTCGGCGGTCCATCATTGTCGTTAAGGAAAGGCAACGCCAATCCAGGAGTAATCCGTTATGCTCGCAGACATTAGGCGACTGGTAAGACCTACTCGGAGTTACTCAAAAACGCAGACCAATGTTGCAAAGAGCCACCCAAGCAACCACCTCAACGCACTAGCCTGGCAGGGACTAGCACGGGTTAAGCTTATCACTTTCAACTCATTAAATAGCTCTAGCATTTTCATCGCATATAGTTTAGGTGTTCATATTACCTAAACAATCATCACATATATTCACTTTAACTTTTGGGCCCTTAAACGTGCACGTGTCATGGCAATCTTACAAAGTCTAGTGAGCTATGTAACCATCCACATTTCATCTATACACATGCACATATTCATTACATACATCATAGCATATCATATCGTACATCATTACATATCATATATCATTGCATGTCATAACATCCTTAACATGCATTCGTAACCCACAAAGCCTCCCACGTAATCCTGAATATCCATGACATAACGAGATATAAATTGGGGAAGTTATCATATGAAAATCTTTGTTTTGTTATTCCTCGTGTATCTTACCTCAAATGAGTGCACAACAATCAACAAATAAGTTTACCGTGCTTGACAAGTTTTCCCGACAACCTCTGGTACAAGAAGGATTGAAACATAAGTCAACTAGACACTTAAACACACTCAAAAAGTCAAATTATACAGTGGTCATGCCGTGATCATGATGGTCACGTCGTAACACAACATATAAGATTAACCAACAGTTTTTCGTTTTCGCGTCTTTCGTTTGCCAACGACTTTTGACCCACAAGAAGACCAGATACAACAAAACTCAGTTATTGACAATTGTAGAGAACTCAAAGGTCTTTTCAAAAATGTAAGGTTTATTTCTTGAAGAGATGTAATGAATGAGTTATGATTTTTACAAAATAGATACTACATTCGTTCGAAATTAGACCACTTTTGGAGATCGGTGTTTTAGACCCATTTCTAGGCAAAATCAAGGAAAACATTGTTCATATCGAATTTATAGGACACATAGAGGTTTTGAAAAATATAAGATTCGTCCTCTAACTCATCCATATGAATGAGCTATGATTTTTTCAAGATGACAACAGTTTCAGACCTAATAAACCTTTGTTCTTTGAAATCATTTCGACACTCAAACGACCATAGCAATACATCACGGCCTCCAAAACCCATATGAACACAATATATGAATCAATTGATGGTTTGATTTCATCATCCATCCTTCAATTGATTCACGAAACAAAGCTTAACTTATTAGGTCACCGAATCAACAAAATCGAATAAAATTCATCACAATTGACCTCATATGAATAAGACCTGAAACGAAAACTATATTGGATCTATTGAATCATCAAAAAGACATTAACAACATGTTCATACCTGTAGGGGATCTCAAGATACCAAATGATTGCAATAACAATCATCGATTGACCCGAAATCAACAAATCTAACAACAAAAATGATTTCTACCAACCACCACTCAACAAGTCTAGGTATGAACGAAATAAATGGATGAAAATAAATGAGGTCGCGTTTGGTTCACAGATTTTGATGAAATTTGATGGAATTGGAATTATATTTCATTCCTTAGTGTGTTTGGTTGTTCAAAGATGGAGGAATCTCATTCCATTGGAATGTAAATATTCATTCATTTGATGGAATCTCCATTCCTTAGAGGTGGGGGAAGGAATTTAATTCCGTTCGTGACTTGAACTTTCAAAAGACAAAAAACATTCCGTCAAATTTCATTCCTTCAAATTCTAATTCCTTTGACAGATTCCATTCATTCCAAAAATATTATGTGAACCAAACGCGCCCTGATAATAGCAAAGATTACCATCTATACCTTAGAGGATGATATACGAATCGAATACGTGCACCGATTGATCACAAATCACTCTAAAACGAATGGAATCTCACAAGGATTGTTAAGGCACAAAGGGGGGAACGGTTTTGGGGGCTAGGGCTGGAATGAAAACTGAATTATGAGAGTTATTAGGACCTAATTATACCCTAACCTGTTGTAGCAAGTTTCCACAATTGACACCTAGGTCCCTCCACTACAAAATATCACACTTAAGGCTCAACTTAACTATCGGGAATACATAATGACACTTTAAGCACATTAATTCACTACACCACTATAAAAAATATCTCATTAACTAATATAACACATATACACGTAAGCCACATTAACTACGATAACACATTAAATCACATAAAGACTTAACGGAAGCAAGATGTTGACTAACGAAAGAAGTCAACCGGTAACCGAAAAGTTTAGGATGTTACATATAAAAAGTGAAAATTATATGTTATGGTAATATTTGGATATGATAACTTTATATAATCATATACCGATACTAATTATAGTAATAATATAAATCATATATGTTTATTAAAAAAGAAAATGATAACTACATACTTAAAAATTTAGTACCTTATATATTAACCCCCCCCCCCCCCCTTTTTTTTTCTGAATGTCATAACAACAAAATACAAATTTTAATGCACCGAATTCCTTTTTACTAACAACCCTAAGAACTGTCATTAACAAAACCCTTATTAAAAAGGTTTTGAAAAAGCAAGGCCGAATGCTAATCAACATGATTTTAACTTTAATTATGATAAATAAATAATTAAATATATTAGGTAACAATTAGATATTTATTGTATTATTATTGGAAAAGATAACATTAAATCATGCGTATGGTAGGTTATTGCTAGATATGGTAATAATATAATGATAAGAGTTTGATTATATTAAGTAAATATTTGTCTACGAATTAAATAATAGTTTTAATTATATATGGCATCTAAAAAGTAGGATTTAATAGTATAGACTAAAAGGACATGTGTCACTTAAATACCGCGTCACGTGTCGATCAAAAGATGTTTCAATCCTTTTTTAGTATATTGCTAGATAAGGTTTAACTATATAATAAAAGTTATTGTTATTTTAAATTCTAATGGTTTCTTCTTACTCGATACTTCCATGATTAGTTTCACTTTTATTATTACCATCATTGATTTTTGTATACTTAAATCTATAATTTTGATAATTGAATAACCATCTGGTATGATTTATATTTCTATCTTACTTTATAATTATTACTATATTATATATGAGAAATGCTACACTTACAAACAAATGCTTACAAACAATGTTTACAAACATATGTGGACCAATAAAACAAGGAGAGAGAATGAAGAAAGAGAAAACTAAGACAATTCTATTGGTTTATATTGATGTCACGTATGTTTGTACACATTGTTTGTAAGTGTAGCATTTCTCATTATATATTGTCAATTATATACTTTATGTTTATTCCCTTTGAACTAGTAATTTTTCTATACATAGATTCGTGTCGATTGTGTCTTCTGTGATCGTTTATGAATATTTCTTATCCTATCAATTATAAACTTCGATCATAATGAAAAATTGTATAGTTTAGTTTTCTTTATATGTAGAATTTTTTTTTTAGAGTGTATATCGCAATATATATCATCAATCTATACGGGCATTAATACTAATACTAATTTAATATATTGCATGATTTGGACTTGATGTGTTTTACTCCACGTTGAAGACATTTGATATCTTCAAAGATTTGGTCTATAACTTTTTAGATTATTATTAGTAAGTTATGATTTATTTATGCTTTTGACGCACATGTATTAACAACACACATAATAATTCATATATATTAACTATAACTATGATCGATAATATGTATTAAAAAAAACACTAAGGGTGGAAGGAGTGGTCCTTGGAGTGGTCCTTCTCAACCCTTCAACCCTCAATTTTTTACCCAATTAAATACATCCACCTCATTTCAACCCTCCAACCTTTTTTTCAACCTTTTTTAGT
>JAOXNX010000033.1:8274090-8290757 GCA_028566075.1 Solidago caesia
AGGTTAGGTACATAAGATAAAATACTCTCTTTTTTTGCGCTTTCTTTGTTTACTTTATATGTTAATGAACTAGGCCTCCAAGATTAATACCGTTCAATGCCCCCAAAATGCTTATGCCGGCACTGGATACCATATATAGATAATTAAAAGCTTTTAGTTAATTAATTATATATATACATGGATAACTAATATATAAATGAAACTGTTATATTATAAATCATATATTATATTCATGTTATTTGTTCTAATCCAAATTTATGAATGCACAATAAAAATAAAGTTTATTATTTATCATGTTTCAACTATATTGTTAAAAAAAAGAGTTAATTGCATAAATCGTCCCTGTGGTTTATACAAAATCGCGGTTTACATTCCTCCAAAGATTTTTTAATGGTTTTGGTCCTTGATGTAAGTTTTTTTTAGTGGTTTTAGTCATTTTGAGGGACTAAAACCACTAAAAAAAAGTGTGATTTTGTGTAAACCACGAGGACGATTTATGCAATTATAATCATTTGAAAAGGACCAAAACCACTAAAAAAACTTGCATCGGGGACCAAGACCACTAAAAAAATCTTTGGAGGGATGTAAATCGCGATTTTGTATAAACCACAGGGACGATTTATGCAATTAACTCTATAATTTCTTATGTGAGTACACATACATGACTGTATTAAGAACACCGACGATCTTTAGGTACAAGCTGATTGACGCTTAGGTGATGGTTGCCACACCTCACATCCGCATCGTTGGGACTACCTATTGCGTTTTTGCTTATTTGGAGATTTTTGCTCCCCATCCTTAAGATTATTGCTTTAATATTTTTCCTTTAGACCTCGAAAAATTAATCCATCGTTATCATCACATGTATCAACTTTTGGATTCCATTAAAAACCTTCACAACTGCAAACAAAATACTTATTCCTCATAATTTTTTTTGGGTTTAGCAATCTATCTTGGGTTTAACAATAGTCCTTACATCATGTGGACATAAGTCATCCCCTTCCTTTTCAATGACCACAGTACACGTGGGGATGTAAGGTCCATCTTGACGCACATTGTTATCTATGGATTCAAGAAACAAAGACATCTTACCTTTCCACCCATCAAAATCATCTTTATCAAACATGGGCGGTCTAGTAGAGGAACTAGGATCAAAGTCAAGTTATATCTTAACCTTCGCTCTAATACCATTTGTTAGGTCCCAAAGGATATAACAAAAAATATCCTGAACACACAGTTCTAGTTGGAGAGGGGGGGGGGGGGTGAATACAACTTAATAAAATCTTAGTACAACTTTTAGTCATGTTTTAAATTCTTTAAAAGTCTTAACAAATTAGGTACTAGAATTAATAAAATAGCAAAACAAATAAACTAAAACACTTCAACAAAGATATGTAATTTTTCAAGTAATTCTTTATTAGAATAAACTACAAAGAATTACAGGGTTGTTGCAGAACAAGATAAGCCTACAATATCTAAACAACCTAGTTGAATAACAAATTACAATCAGTATTCTAACTCTAGAATAATAATAGCCCAACCTGATATGTTGAACATAAACTCAGTCAGTCACTCGGTCTAATAGCTATTGAATAGAAAGTGTGAAGTTGTTGTCTCAAGTTTTCCACCTTCAATGCTTCATTGATTGTGGTATTTATAGGCGAATACCAGGGAACTTAATGGTGTCCAATGTTACTACGTTTTGGTCTTCTTTTGGCTCTGCACAAAGGAAATTGTGATAGTGACATTCTTGTACTATGGGTCCCCATTGTACCTTCCATGAACTATTGCTAGCCAATAACAGAATGGACAGTGCATACAAACGACAACCACCAACCTAGGATATCTTTTATCATGTACCTTGTACATATTTCACCTTATCTTATTTTCCAAGTTAATTTTTCAACAAATTGCAGACATAGATTGAGACATTTATTAGATCTCAATCTGCTAAGTATTTTTCAAGCTGACTATAAGCCTAAGCTGACTCACACACTCAACTTAGTCTTTTATCTTTAATCCTTGTCTTCGACTTGGATCAAATGCTATTCTTCTATGTTGATGCAGCTTAAAAGAAAATACTTCCTTAATATTTTACAATACAGAATTATGAAGTTTCAATCTGAGTCAGTTTACAAGATCAAGCTGACTCAACTCAGACTCAGATTACATGAACACAAAAGCTTACAAGTGTTTTCTATCAGTGTGTCGTTACCAAATCTATACATTTCAAATGAGACTCAACAATGTCTAAAAAGAATTAAAATTGTAAGTAACTATTAAAATATTGAAAGAGGGGTAATTTAGTCATTTAAGTTGGGTCATTACTTTACATCTACAGATATGGTTTATGCAAATATTTCCAACGGAGGGATGGATAATGAAAAAATAAACAAAGCACAAGGACGGTTTATGTAATTTACTCAAATATTTATCATATCTATAATCTATAAAACCTTATAAAGCGTTCCCCCTTTTTTTTTTTTTAAGTTTTAAGAACTTGAAATGTCTGAAATACACCTCTTACATATTACACCATCTATCCTCCATCTTTTTTTTTTTTTATATAAAGTTTTAAGAACTTGAAATGTCTGAAATATATCTCTCACATATTACACTATCTATCCTCCATCCCCTAAAAACCTACAATACTTTTTCAATAACATTTTCATCAGGAAAATTAACCTTTATTCCTAAACCACAAAACCCTTATTACGTATCTATGAATAACTAAAAAAAACCCCACCCACATCTTGCTGCCGCCACCATCACCACCACCACTCCATCACCACCACCGATAGTCGCCACTCACCTCCCACATCTCGCCGTCGCCACCATCACTTTGCCGCATTGCATGGATAACTTGCTAGTAAATATTTAATACATATTTCTTTGACACTCAAATAAAAAAAGTCCATAATTTCGAAGTGTATATTTCAACATTTCATACAATTTATCATATAAATAATTTTTATTTCGTAGATAATTATTTATCACATAAATAATTCCCTCAGCTAATTTCTTATAACCTTATTTATTAGGTTAACTTGTCTTATGTAACCAAGGATTTTACCCTTGAATGTCCTGAAAGTGTAATGTTTATTGTGATTAGGGTTTGTACACATAATAATCCTTTCACACTCTTACTTGTATAAAGTGTTGACTTAAGTCTTTAGCAAACTTATCCCTAATGAAACTTAAGGCGTACCATGACTCGAAAGTGTCACACTTAATGGCAATCCTCATTAGTTAATGAAAAACATTGATTAGAAATAAAATAATCTTGATTTATTGATAGATAAAATTAAAACAACCATATAAATAATTTTTTTGATAACTACATTTAATCTCAATTATTCATTCACATGTTAGTTTAGCTTAACAAAATGATAAGTTAATATTTTTTTCAATTGATTTATGATTGACATAGCTAAAAAAAAAATTCAAAATCATTTAAAATCTAACATTTTTATTTTACACACAAACTTTAGTAAAATTATTAATATTAATTGATGCTTACGTGTCCATTATCTTTGAACTACCCAACAAAATCACTAACCGTACGGTCTAGAATCAACGGTTGTTGCATTCTTAACATGGTATTTATTTAATTATTTCTTATTCTTTATACTATGTTTATTTAATTATTTCTTATATATTTGAAAAATAGAAAATGTTTTTATCCCTTTTTTTAATATATTTAACGGCAAATGTTAGTTTCTGGTTGTTAGTTTTTTCCTAACTCGGTAATTAAATACCAATAATAATAATTATATAAGAGTTATTTTAACAAATTTTGAATTACATTGGATTCAAAACTTTTCATCCAATTTGGCAAGGAATCTTGAATTTCTTTATATGATGGAAGTTGAAGGATTTCAATTTGTTTTCTCTACGGACCAAACAAGTCATAGAATCAAATCTGAATTCCATTCTGTCAACCAAACAGGATATGGAATGGAATTTAGATTCCAATTTCATCAAATTCAAATGAATTCTGCAAACCAAACAGACTCTTAGATTTGAAATCCAGATCTTCAAAGAATCAAAGCCTTTCATTTCTTTTCGAATCTTTAGACCAAGAGATCATTGCCCAAAAAATAAAAATGGTAAAAATGAAATTATAAGGTTGCGTTTGGTTGTTGAAAATGCTTTTTAGTTTTCCATTTCTAATTTTCTGAAAAATGGAAGGGGTTTTTCATTTCTAGAAAACAAATGAAAATTTTGAAAACGCATTTAAATTAAAAAATGCTATTTTCATTTTCGATTTTAAAAAACTAGAATACATGTTAGAGATGTTGGGGGAGGTTGAGGGGGAGATGTAAAATGGAAATATAAAATGAAAAACAATAAAAAGATGTTTGTAAGTTTTTAATTGAAAAATAGAAAACATTGTTTTCTGTTTTCTTGAAAAACTACGATTTGATCGCATTTTCTGTTTTTCATGTTTTCTTGAAAAACAAAAATGAAAAATAAGGAGTGTTTTTCCAACCAAATGCGCCCTAACATTCTAAATTCTATCCAATATTAATTAATATTATATTATATATATAATTAAAAAAAACTTTATGAATAGTGAACTTTCACCTTTTTTGGATTTTAACCCCAAAGTTTTTTAATTTTCAATTTTGCCCCCTAACTTTTGTCCTTTAGCGGTTTTCGACTTCGTCCTCAAACTTTTGCTCCTTTCGATTTAACCCCCAATTTTTTTGGCTTTTCATTTTTGCCCCCTAATTTATGTCCTATTGCGATTTTTGATTTAACCCCCAATTTTTTTGCTTTCCATTTTTGCCTCTTAACTTTTGTCCTGTTGCGATTTTCAATTTCACCCCAAAAGTTTCGAATTTTTTATTTTGACAATCTAACTTTTGACTTTTTTTCTTATTTTATTGATTACGTTCGTTTTTTGGATTTTCGCTTTTTGTACTTTGCACCAGGTTAACATAAATATATATATTTAAAAGAGCAAGTTATAAATAGTAACTTTAACCCTTTTCCATTTACCCTCCAAATTTTTTAACTTTTCATTTTTGCCCACTAACTTTTATCTTTTTACGATTTTCGCATTAGCCCCTAAACTTTTGCCTTTTTTTATTTAACCCCCAAACTTTTTGACTTTCTATTTTCGCCCCCTAACATTTGTCCTATTGCGATTATCGATTTAACCCCAAACTTTTTTTCTTTTCATTTTAGCCCCATAACTTTTGTCCTGTTGCGATTTTCATTTTCACCCCAAAGCTTTTTTACTTTTTATTTTGACAATCTAACTTTTTTTAAATTTGGTTTCACATATATCTTTCTCCTTTTTTTAAATAGTTTTTGCCGTATTTTCTTAATTGCGTTCTTTCTTTAGGTTTTCGCCTTTTCACTTTGCATCACGTTAACATAATACTTTTGGTTTGAACCCGACCGTGTGAGACGTACACGCCAATAACATCCATCTAAGTATTACAACATGCTTCAAACTCTGACACCGTCCAACGGGCGGCACGCGAACCTGCTCGTTAATATTAATGTTAATATTTATATTATATTATATTATATAGTATATTTACAAGTTTCTCCCTGTTTTTCTTTCTTCTCTCATAAGACAAACCCTAGCAATCTATCTTTCTCTCTCCAACGTGTTACTATTAAAAAATTAAAATTTCATATTTATTTATTTATATTTATATTTATATAAGAAAATACATATAGAAAAAACAGAAAACTAATAGGGCATAAAATGATCTTGAATTAGGGTTTCATATAATTTGGGCGTACTGACGATTTTCTGATCTTCACTGATTCGATGTTATCAATCAAAGGTACGCATGCGCCTTTATGATATATATTTTATTACATATGTATGTACATGTATATATATATATGTGTGTGTGTGTGTGTGTGTGTGTGTTTGTGTGTGTGTGTGTATATATATATATATATTTATATTTTGAGTGAATGATTTGATTAATATTTGTTGTGAATTTTTGTTTTCTGGTGTGATGATAGATCCGGGAAGTGAAATTTTGAATAGATGAATTGATTAAAAAATTGAGGGATTGTTGATGGAGATTAGTTTGAGTAAAACAAAGTCATTGGATCTTAAAACATTTTATAATTCTGAGGTGATTAGTAATAACGGAAACACGACGAGTAGTAGTAGTAGTAGTTGGTTGGGAAATGGTGGAGGTGAGGGAACGGAAACGAAGAAAAGGAAGAATAGGAAGGAGGAGGTGGGTGGTGATCCGGGTGACGTGAAAAAGATTAGGCAGAATAATGATGATACGTGTTTGTCAGGGTTAGGGATTGGTCAGAAGATACTTAACGGGTACAATGCTGCTAATGGTGTTATTCCTAAGCGGCCACGGGGATCAGTTGGACGGAGTAAGTTTGCTAAGAGTCGTCTTGTGAAATCGTCTGAAAAAGTTGATAAGTTAAAAGATGAGGTGAAATTAGCTTCTGACGACCCTTTGGATACTAAGGTGGCGGCTTCTTCAGAAGAGATTGTTAAGTTAAATGGCGCGTCTTTGGTAAAAGTTAGAACAAAGCAGAAGGGGGTTGTTTATAAAGGGAATCAAAAGCAGGAGTCATCTGCAAAGAGTGACAATGATGGAGATTTGGTTAAGATGGTTGGTTCTAAAGATGCTGACGGGGTTGATCAGAACATAGTTCCTGATGCAGTGGACACAACCCGAAGCAGTAGTAGTTCACTGGTTACTGGAGATCAAGTTGCTAAGTTGAAATATGAGATCAAGGAAATAACACAGAGCAAGGATGTACCACTAAACAGTATTTCTACTTCTGCCGACCAGATGGGTAAGTTAATTGGAAATTCAAAGGGTAAACTTCGAAACATTGTTAAGCAAAACGGGATAGATGGAATTCAAAAGCAAAAGGAGGTTTCTGCAGCAGTTGGTTCTTCTCGTCTTGCAAAGGGGCGAGGCACTGGTTTGGTATTCAACAATAAAGATTCTTCTTCTAAAAAAAATGGTAACAACCGTAGGAAAAGAAAGATGTTGGGATCAAGCAGTGAGGCTATTGCAAAGAAAGTTGAATCATCTGTTGAGAAAAAATGCGGTACACTCGACATTGATCCTGATGATGATCTTGAACAGAATGCAGCAAGGATGCTATCGTCTCGTTTTGACCCTAGTTGTACTGGTTTTGCATCAAAAGATACAACATTGGCTTTATCATCTGCGAATGGAGATAGTGAAGAGCCAATGGCTGCTTCTGATCCAGTCACTACCGATACTGCAGACAGAGTATTACGCCCCAGGAGACACCAGAAAGGTAAGGGTGCCACCTCCAGAAAGAGGCGCCGTTTCTATGAAATACATTCTGATGACATGGATGCTCACTGGTTCCTGAAAAGGAAGATTAAGATTTTCTGGCCTTTAGACGAAAGTTGGTACTATGGTCTGGTAAATGATTATGATGCGGAAAGAAATCTTCATCATATAAAATATGATGATTGGGATGAAGAATGGATTAGCCTTGAAAAGGAGAGATTTAAACTATTGCTTCTTTCTAGTGAAGTTCCGCGTAGGGTAAGCAGTATAGATACTCCATCAGAAGATACTCACAAGGAAGATAGCAATGTAAACAGGGGAGTTAGACCTGCTCACATCAAGGATGCCTCCTTCATGGCTACTCATATGGAATCAGAGCCAATCATCTCATGGTTGGCTCGTCCTTCACATCGAGTCAAATCATTTACTTCCACTTCTTTGAAAAAGCCAAAGTTCAAACATTCTCCCTCTGATAATTCCTTAGATGTGCATGATACTGGTAAATTGGGTCTGTTGGAAAGAGAAACTGATATGCCCACCTGCAGTTCTGCTTTCATAAATGCTTCAATTGACAGTGGTGGAAATTTACCTATTGTTTATGTTCGGAGGCGATACCGTAGGTGTAGTGATGCATCACCTCGGTCGTTGAATGAAGTTATATTGAAGCTAGATACAGCATTGGTAGAATGTAAGGAGTTCATGATATGCATATCACTTTGGCCCGTTCTTACGTTCGTACTTGGGGCAGATATGTTATGGTTACTTCGCAGTGTATATCTACTGCACTATGGCACCATGGTTACCATGTGGCCTACTGTTTTTCTGGAGGTTCTGTTAGTTGATAATATTGTCGGGTTGAGGCTCTTTCTTTTTAAAGGTTGCTTACAGAAAGCTGTGGCATTTGTTTTCCTAGCCTTGAAAGTGTTTTGTGAACCGGAGAAAGATGAATATATCAACCGGCAATTTCCAATGACGTCAATAAGATTGAAACTTTCTTTCTTTCAGAACTTCAGAAAGCAGAAAGTTTTTACATACTATAGTTTCTCAAAAGTGAGAGATGTTGACTGGCAGCACATTGACGCTGAATTCCAGCCACATTGTTTGCTCTCAAAACGGCTGTCTCTGTCTGAGTGCACATATGACAACATTAAGCTACTGGATGCGGAAACACAAAACTCACATATACCAAATGCTGGTCAAACTGTGTCCTATGAGGTACTGTCATCTCTTTCCTAACAACTAAAAGTTTTAGTAATTAATAATATTTGATAGGGGCTTGTGAAATGGGGAGTACAATTCTTACTAATTAGATTCATGGAACGGGTAAATAGTTAATCTTATGTATCTCTTAGATAATCTGTTTGTTGCAGCTGGTATGGAACTGATTCTTTTATTTTTTTTTAATTTTAAAATTTTATAAATGAGTGTCTGATGTCAATAGAATAGGATAAATTAGAAAGAGCTTTTTAATCAAAACATTAAAACTGATTATTGCCACTTCAAGCCGCAAAAGTCAGATAATCGGTTCCAAAACGCAGATCCAAACGCCCCGTTAGACACTCGCTATTAGGCTAAACATACTGTAATGCAAACGCGAACTGGTTAAGTAAATATACAAAAATGGCTGTCCATTGATCATGGACCCAAGCTAGGTCCATGGTCAAATAACAGCCATTTTTTGAGTAATACTTTGATTTTAAGCAAGAGGCTCTAGAGCTAAGATGATCAGTGACGTAAGCTGTAAGAAGGAGCAATACATTGTAATGCCCGAAAACAACATATTGGCGCTTTTAGTCGTTACATGTTTGATTAGAAAAGGCTTTTTAGCATGGGGACATCGGATTGATGATTTTACACTTGAGTTCTGGCATAAATATACAAAGAAGGTTCGCTATGGACTAATTATTAGATTGTTTTTGTTTTGCAGGTTTTGCATAAGAAGTCAAATTCTGGTGCTTTGCCCTTGCTCAATAGTTATAGATCACCCAGCATTGTGCCTGGGAGTCGTCCTTCAACTATTTTTAGTTTGAAGCGTGGAACTCTTCCTCCGTTTGCTCTTTCGTTTAGTGCGGCACCAAATTTCTTTCTTAACCTACATCTCAAGCTTTTGTTGGAACGTAGTATTAGCCTTCAAGACCATGCAGATGATTGTAGTCATGTTGAGGACCAGTTTGAGATTTCTACAGAGAGCTCTTCTGGGAGCCATGATGAGGAAATGTCATCTGTTGATGCAACAGGCTCTGGTATGGTTGGTACCAGCTCACATCATGGTAACGGTGCTGCGATAATAACCATTGATGGAGACCTGAGGCAGCCATCTGAACTTGTTATTGATGCAAATTACAATGTTGGCCAGACTTCCATCTCTTCTGAAGCTGCTCAAACTGTTGGAAATTCAGATAAATACCAAGGCACTAATATACTGTCACAACAGTATGGCTTTTCTGAAGACCCAGCTGGCTCATCTCACTTGAAAGGTATTAGTGTTGAAATTCCGGCGTCTGATGAAGTTTACAGGGATTTTCAGAGAACACCTGGCGCCCAACAGGTATCTCCTCTGACTTGGAACTTAAGTGATGGCATCATCTGCAGTCCCAACCCCACAGGCACTAGAACGTTGTGGCATCACGATAACTCTTCACCGTTTGGAGATTCATTCCATTCATGGGCTGACGGAAAGACATATTTTATTGGCAGTGGATTTGGTAACGGGCCAAAGAAGCCAAGAACTCAGGTTCAGTACACTTTGCCTTCTCGAGAATTAGATTTTAAGAATAAGACCCATAATCAGAGTGGCCATCTTTATCAGAGAATTAGGAAGTCAAATGATAAGAAGACATCAGATGCTTCAAAAGCTCCACGGAGGAACCTTGAATTGGTTGCTTGTGATGTGAATATATTGATCAACGGTGGAGACAAAGGGTGGAGAGAATGTGGGGCACGAGTTTTTTTGGAAGCCGCTGATCAGAATGACTGGAAACTTGCAGTGAAACGTAGTGGGAAGTTAAAGTATGCATATAAGGTGCATCAAGATTTTCAGTCTGGCTCAACCAACCGCTACACCCATGCTATGATGTGGAAAGGAGGGAAGGATTGGCAACTCGAGTTCCCAGATAGGAGTCAATGGTTTCTTTTCAAGGAGATGTATGAGGAGTGCCACAATAGGAACATACGAGCATCATCAAGAAAAAACATTCCTATTCCCGGTGTTCGTCTTATTGAGGACTCCGTTGATGATCTAGAGATGTCTTTCGTCCGCAGTCCCTGGTACTTCCGTCAGGTGAGAAATGATGTTGAAATGGCTATGGATGCATCGCATGTTATATATGACATGGACAGTGAAGATGAAGAGTGGCTTTCGAGGAGCAGGGCATCTCAAGAGATGCAGCAGGCAAGTGAAGATGATATGATCTCTGATGAGCTTTTTGAGAAAGTCATGGATATGTTGGAGAAGGTTTCATATGCTCAGAAGCGTGATCACTTTACTTCCGGAGAAATTGAAGAGCTGATTGCCAGAGTAAGTCCCATACAAGTGGCAAAATCCATCTACGACCATTGGCGAGAAAAGAGGCAACGTAAGGGCATGCCACTAATTCGACAGTTCCAGGTATGTCCCACAATCCCTGTCCTTCATCTTTTGTTTACTATTGTGCTTTATTTTAATAATTCTTGTGTTTACTATATTTCCAAGTTATAACTATGCTATATGCCATATCGTATTTCCATGCGTTGATTACATTGTAAATGTAAATGCATCTATGTTGTTTGGTCTGTTCAAATATATATTTTTTCATCTTCGCATCAAGTATTTCAGTTAAGTAATAAGATTGCCAGAAATTGGACGTATTATTGCATATGGTTACCTTATTTTAAAATATATTGACAATGGTTTCTGGTTAATGAATGAATGTGACATTTGATGTAGCTAGACTATTAAGAACATAGTTTTTCGTAAGTTGAAATGTAAATTTGTAAATTTGAGCACTTCTGTAATGTAAATTCTTGGGAGCATAGATCAGATGCACTAGCTAGATTATTAAGAACATAGCTTTTTTTTTTAAGTTGAAATGTAATTTTGTAAATTTTAGCACTTCCGTAATGTAATTCTGGAAGTATGGATACACTATGTTGAACATAAATGTGAAGGGACCCAAGGTTACCTAGATTGCTTGGTTGAGAGTTGTTGCTTGTGTGCATGTTAGGAGATCTCGTGATGCATAGAGAAGTTCTATCTAATTTTCCAGTGAATCCCTTTTGAGACCCGGAAGATAAATGTAGCAAAAGGTCCAAATGCGTCAATTGGCCCTATTTGAGCTCATATATTGTGTGGTGGCTGATATTTGACTATTAAGGCTGTCAGCTTGTAGTGGAGGTTAGAGGGAATATTGAGATGAAATAGTTCTTTTGCATAGAGGTAGCAAGTTTGACCCATTTGCTTATGAATGGGTCAATTCGGATTTGTTTATAGATCTACCCAGTAAAACATAAAGTAGCTGAAATGGAAATGGGCTGAAAGTTTCTTCAGGGGTAATACTTTAATGCATAGAACCTCCTAAATAATTTATTCAAATCATGAGATTGTAATGGAAATATTATTATTTTGTAATCATACTTCATACACTATTAAAATTTGAAAATTATTTTTTGTTTGGCAAAAAGGGTTCAAGGACAATCATTCCTGACCCATATTAAATTTACCACTTTACATACTTTTGATCAGTTATCAAGATCATGGGCACGTTTCTTCATCTTATATTTCTCATTTAACTTTCACAGCTTTCACATCTGTCCGTCCTTAATGATTATGTTGTTCAGGTTGGGTGAATATTCGTCAACTTTATCCCATTTATTGTTTTGTTTGTTAGAAGATTAGTAATGCTAAGTTATGTACTTGGAGACTAATAAAGACATAAAGTGTGAATGGATAACGACATTACATTTGCTTATGTTGTGTGTTTGGATTTTTGATGGAATAGGTGATATATCATCAGCCCATATTTTTTCTCAGCATGACAATGCTGGCCGATGTGTGCATGAATGTCCTAGACCTTTGAAATGGAATTTCTGGCTCAGATTATGACCCATATTAGAAGATTTAAGTTCCTATTGTCTGCTTTTTTTTATCTTCACATTTTAGTATTTAAAAAAAAAAGCACGTCTTAAGAGGTGAGGTCAGCCAAGTAATCTCTTGATTCTGGTAAATGGTAACTAAGGTGCTGCAAAATCGAGAAGCGCAATTGTGGCATCACCCTGAGCTGCAGCAGACCGGTGAAGGCACAGGATTCAGCCACCTCTTGTAAACTTAACATTTTCATTTCACCCAACTTGTCATTGCCTGACCGCCATCTGGGTGGTACTTTATTTGATTCTTTCTCGTCTCTCTTTGGTTAAAAGAAAAAGCATACATTTTATGATTTTATCTTCATTGCTCTATGTGTCCTGAATGTAGGAATTTGTTGATATATCTTTTGTGAAACCAAAATGTTCAAGGACCATTCACTAGGTTACTTTAGGCAGCTGTTCGTGAAGTCTTTAATTTGAGTCGCTTTTCAACGTACATCCTTGGTACCAGAGATTTTCTTTTGGACTTTTCATTTACTAGTATTGTCCCAAGGAGAAGAAGCCCAAAAGGTTCAATCGCACCGGCGACTTTTTTTTTTAATCGAATTATCTTGTGATCGTTTTTTGTCATGCTGACGTCTATGGGATTGTAACAGACGATAATTTAGAAGATATATGTTACAGTTCTCCTTCTCCCTATATTTGTTCTCTGGAGAAGTTTAGTCTTTAGTGTATTTAGTACTTAAATGATTGCTCTTTGTTTATTTGTATTTAATGAAGAGTCTGGATCTTCTCTGGAATGTCAAACAACCCATGGCAAGTCACTGACATGATTTGTGTTGAGCTGGTGTGATGCCTTCTGCAAAGCTAAACCTAGTTAGAATATTGGTTGGCTCGTCTATGCGACATTCAACCATGATCATGATCATGACCATTTTGTGGCCTCTCTTTTTGTAATTTCAAAAATACTTTTTACATTGTAACTTTGGAGGGGAGCTCTATACCACCAACACTCTATAGCTTTGGAGGGGATTAGGAAACTAAGGAGGAGGTGTCCAGACATGTTGCCAGTTCCCTTCTGTTTCATGTCTTTGCTAATCGTAGCTTTATTTTGTTTTTATTCGTTTTGAAAAATATTCATGACTTCATGTATGCTTTGGAGTTGGGAGTGATTCCAATTTAAGTAGTGTTGTAGATAGGGTAAGATAACTGATAGGAAACGGAAACGGATGAGGTTGTCCCTATTCAGGCTGCCCGGGGAAGGCAAGTTTTTTTTACTCTGACGTACGCGGCCTAACCGGGATATCATGTGACTGTTTCCGAACCTTTCCCTGGCCACCAAGATTCTACCTAGCTGGGTATAGTTTGTATATTTTCTTCAACATGAGTAATGATAGATAGTTGGGATATATTTGTCATGGCACCATAGTGGGTAGATATCTGTTTGGTGGCAAACAAAGATTTAAAGGAAACCAGAGTTTTTCATCAGTAGAAACCTCCCTCTGGTGTAAAGGCCACTTTCAGCTAATTTATACTGCTGCATGTATTTTGCTTGATTTTGTTTTTGATGTTTCAATTTCCATTTGGAGACAAGTTTTGTCTAATCTGATTTTGTGAATATATCTTTTATCAGCCTCCGTTATGGCAATGGTACCAGCAAACATGTAGAGAATGGGAACAATTGAACCCCAAATTGGCAACTGGGGCAGTCAGTGGGTCCCAGGAGAAGGCATCTGCAGGTGATAAACCACCTATGTTTGCTTTTTGTTTGAAGCCACGAGGTCTGGAATTGCTCAACAGAAGTTCCAAACACAGGCCACATAAGAAAATTTCGCTTTCTGGCTACGGCCATGCATTTCTAGGTGATCACGACGTTCATCATTCTTCTGGTAAGCTAATTTTTACACTCTTCTTTACTTCTTAATCTCTATTCCCTCCCTATTTTGTATAATTCTGTATAGGTGACGAGAGGGGCGAGTTGGATGGCCAATTTTTTTATTTGAAAATAAGTAGTTAGTGTGTCAAGTATGATTTCAAAAAATATAGTATTTCAATTATAATCCTACTTTTATTGAATAAAAAGATTTGTGAGGTTTTATGCATAAACAAAATTAAGCTACTTCTAACCTATTACCTATTTAAGATACATGTTTTGATTTTACCAGTTTGATATAAAGTGCAGCCTGAATCAAACCCTTGTACAAGTTAGAGGGTTACGATTGCCACCTCTTGTTTATGGTGAGTTTTATATATTGCTCAACTCTTTATTGTTGCATATTTGATAGGAAGAAGAGTAGATGCATATCCCTTTGGAGATGAGAGAGCTGAGTCTTCAGATGCTTCTCCACTGGTAACTAGGATGTACTCGTCACCTAGAGATGCTGGTGGGCCCGGACAGTTTTCTTTGGACGGTGGTGATGCATCTGACTGGAATCACCACCTGAGAGTCCAGAGAAATAACTCCAAGAACATTGGAACTGTTGTGTCGCCAAGAATGGCTGTGGCGTCATCCACCTCTAGGAAAGCAGGGAAGAGAAACAATGGGAGAAAGTTGAATACAACTTACTCTGACTGGTATAATCAACCAAGTTCTCCATATAGGCATCCAGGTCAACTGATGTTTGGTGGGTCGGATCTTGATGAGTTTAGACTTAGGGATGCTTCTAGTGCTGCAAAGCATGCTCGTAATATGGCTAAGCTAAAGAGGGAGAGAGCTCAGAAACTCATGCTGACTGCCGACCTAGCAATTCATAAGGCGGTCTCTGCTCTAATGACGGCTGAAGCAATAAAAGCTTCTTGTACAGGAGATAATGATGAGCAAATGAAGTCAACCAGTCCACCATCTACAAGTTGATTGGTTTGATTTCTTCTGTTTCGTTTGTTGATAGGTTCTATTCTATTATAGTCAGTCAGTGAGTCAGGTGCAATTTTTGGTTTAGACTTTGTTTTCACACAGTGCCTGGTTTTGGTACATTTGGTAGCTAGGCTATAGTTTTCCCTCAAGCATCAGAAACAACGCGATTTTGAGTTGGTGCTTTTGTGGGATAGGGTGGCATTTTGTTTAGACATTTATTTGTACAGAAAAGTCCCAACGTTGTATTTCTTAATTGCCGCCCCCAACCCAACCAACCCCAACTAAGAGAAAAGAAACCTCTCGTTTAACCTTACACTAGTTAAAATAATAGTGTCCAAAATCAAACTTGTTTTAGCTATTTCCTTCGCATTTTGTTTGTTAGCATATCCGTTGTTTGTTCATAATCGAACCACCTCCTCGCTTGTGGGGATGGTATGAATTGTATATATTGCTATGTATTTGCTTAGATTCTAGAGGTAAGCAAGTCGAATTCAGCAAGAACTCTAACGAACCTCAGCAACACAGTACGTCTTCTTGTAACCCAACGGCCCTTATTTTGAGAATAATTCTTTAGGGTAGCGAAATATTTGTTCAGAAAGATAGAGGCTTCAACGTTTTTATAATTTGAGAATCAGACAAGCCAAGATATGGCCTGGTATATTAGTACAACCACTATTCAAGTTTTATAAACTTATAGAATATAGCAGAATGATTCGCATGTTATGCACCTATGATGAGCCGTTATATCTACGATTTTGATAACTACCTGTACACGTGTCATAAAAGTGATGGATAATTATATATTTACCCATGGAGTATGTTAAGTATTTTAAAATAAAAATTAATCTATGCTAAAAAACATATACTAGATGACTAATCTGAACTTCGACTCAGATTGAAGAATACTTGATAAAACTAAGGGGTTGTTTGGTTCGCATAATGTTTTTGAAGGAATTGGAATTTGAAGGAATTGGAATCTGAAAATTTTAAAATCTGTCTTGTGTTTGGTTGGCAGAATTCAATGGAATTCAGATTCCATTCCTGTTTGGTTTGTAAATTTATCAAAGGAATTGGAATGTAATTTATGTCCAATGACAAAATTACCCTTTGATCAATTTTTTGTAATTTTTTTTCTAGCTTAATTTGTAAGATTTTTATTGTTACTTTATAAATAAAGTATATAATTTTTATTATCTTCTTACTATATACGTTAGCTAGCTTTTTTTAATGAGTAATAAACCATTCATATATGATTAAACCACATATTACAATTTACCAAGTCTTTTTAAACCATACATAGAAATTGTTCCAACAAACCACATACTAGAACAATACCCGGTCGTTGACCGGGTTAGACGCAATAAAATATACTTAAAATTACACGAAACATGTTTAACTTCATATAGAAATACCATGAATTAACAAAAGTTAAAATATCCAACATTTATTAGGTAACAATGCAAACCAAAACATAA
>JAOXNX010000033.1:8342789-8369650 GCA_028566075.1 Solidago caesia
TTAATGTTTCCCCTCACAAACATTCACAAACATCACCTAACTATATACTGTTAACATCATATAAGTTATCCCCTTTACTAATTTAGTCCATAAAAACACATATGACATACCCCACTTGTGAACAAATCACCACAAGATCAGTAGTACTGGAATTTGCATAATCTGAAGGCACATGTGATCAAAGATTTTTCTGTTTGATTCAGGTTGAACTTTCTTTTCAATCAAAAGTTGTTGACTTTTCTTATATGTTTAGATACTCAACTTTGAAGGTTAGATACCTTTTCTAATGGAATAATATTTTTGGACCTTAAATCGAATTATTCGGATTAGGATCCTCACAAGTTAATAACCAACTTGATATATCTATCAAGTTGTGAAGTTTGTGAATGTAAAAACATGTGGGGTTTTAATGTAGGTTATGTTTTTTATTTTATTAGTTTTCATTGTCCCACAAAACCAATTTGCTAGGTCAAGTTACTTGAGAAGATTTTCGTACAAATTATTCAATCTTTTCTTACAATTCAACAAAGCAAAAGATAGCCGAGTACTTAAATTTTGATCAAATCGGGTACATTTTTATGCAAATTGGCATTCTACTTAATCATTAAGTTTTAACGTCGGTGGGAAAAAAAATGGTAATTATAATCCTAACACAAAATCTACCAATATATTAAAACATGATTGAAACATACATTTTAAAAGTCTCAGTTGTCGGTGGGAAAAAAATGGTAATTATAATCCTAACACAAAATCTACCAATATATTAAAAAATGATTGAAACATGATTAGAACTTACCTTTATTGCATTTTTAAAGTCTCAGTTGTCGCCCCAATCGATCTATGAACATTTGTGAACGTTGACCATTTGACTTTTGAGGCGGGTGTCACAATTTATCTCATATAAAAACATAGATTAGCAACGTACTGATATTCATAATATATAAAATTAAAAACTTATCTATTAAAGTATAATCAATAAGACATGTTAAATTAGTTAATGAATAATAATAATAATAATAAATTTATGTTTATAACTTATAATTTAATATTACTTATTATTTAATTATTTATCCATTTACTAACTGATGTAGCACGAAAATGGGATAACAATCAAACCTGTTGATTCCTAAGAATATCAGGATCGATTCTTCTAATATTCGTTAATTCACAAATGAATACCGAAAATTAGGAAATTCACACTAACACACACATGTGGTAGGAGAAAAATGATTTTTTTATATTATTAAAAACTGATCATTTTCTCATGAGCTCATACATATATAATGAGTTGCAAAATTCAAAACGGGCCTAAAAAACATATGGGCCGAAAGCTATTAAAAAAAAAATTCCAAAAAAAACCAAAAAAAAAAAAAAAAAAAAAAGCCCAATAACTCATAGAAAATGGCATTTTTGGGCCCGGTGGTTGACCCAAACCGCCTTAGGCGTTTGTAAAAACGTGCGTCTCGTCCCAGCGGTTGTTTCGACTGGTCATTTGCTGAAAACGGAGCACCGTAGCTTAAGTTATGCTCATTTTAGTAAAAGCCCTTTTTTAACCCCTTCCAAATAACTAATGGCTAGTTCATCCGCTTCACTAACCTAACTAAACGTGGCTAAAAATTTTAAAAGGACACGAACTATGTTTCATCATCATGACTTTAGATTAGGATGGTATTATTACCAATATTAAAGGTAATACTAGATCTTGACTAACTGTTAAATAGATAAATTATTAGTTTATTTTGTTAAATTTAGATTGAGATATAAAAATGATATGCTTTGCAAAAAAATTACAAAGATGGTCCTTATGGATAAAGACTATATATATATGGTAGGGTTATCTTGGAACTAAAAATAAGGATGAGAACGTGAGAACTACTATTTCACCCTTTTTTGGTATGGTTTTTGAGTTTTTGAATTTTTAATTTTTAATTTTTGAATTTTTTATTTTTAATAAAAACCAATTGGAAAAAAAAATTCAATAATAAAAAAAAAAAAATTCCAATCCGAGGACAATGGGTTTTGTGTTGAATGGATGGATACGATACGGGCGTAGCCCGTTCAAGGTAGAAACCCTCAAGGGCATTTTTAAAGGGGTAGGGGCTGAGCGGATTTGGCAATTGTTTGGATTTGATGGACAGTGATCAGAGATGGTGGTAATTGGATATGATACAGGCTCCGCCCTCGAAGATGGTGGTGATCATAGTTTGTGAGTGTGAAAGTGGGAGAGAAAGAAGATGAAGGAGGATAAATAAAAGTGAATGTATAAATAAATGAGTGTATTTTTTTTTAAGTGATTTTTTAGTGGTTCTCATTTTTGTTTTTGGTTCTCATATATATAAATATAAAGTCATTTAAAATTTTAGGAGACACAAAGAAAGTGAAACAAATTTCTAAATAACAATAAGATGATCTATGTAATTTATTTAATTTTTTTAAACAGCCATATCATTTATATTAATAAAACTTCGACCAGATGCCGAAGTAAAAAAAACAAATATTACATCAAGATATAGGACAATTGCGCCATAAGGCCTCTCCCAATAAGCACCTCATATTCCCCTCATCTTCACTGCACATCAGCGTCACATCACCCAAGACACCCTCAAGAACATTCTTTCCCAATAAGGCCTCTTCTTTACCTCATCTTGACTTCTTCATCCACGCGTGCGCGCGCATACACAAACACACACACACACACACACACACACACACACACACACACATATATATATATATATATATATAAACTGGCCCACGCTCATCTCTCCCCTCCTAGTCTTGCTTCTTCTTCAGTTGGACGAGCCTCAACGACGATGAGGTGGACAAGCTTTGTGCCAACAACATCTACATGGATGAGCAAATAGAAGAGCTTTATGAGCTCCTATCGAGATCGGCCTAATGACCACAATGCCTTGATCTTATTACAACCAGAAGACAACCATAAAAAAGACAAAAAAAACGATTGAGTTAAAAACATCTTGCCTTTTCTCCACCAGGTATGCTATGCTATATGTTTTGGCATTCCTACTCTATTATTAATGCAGACATGTGATACATGACCGACAGGTATGGTTACTAACCTCCTACTTTCACCTGTTCTTTTCACGTTTGGCCGGAGATCCTTATGTAAGCAGTCTTTGTACCCTTGGGTAGAGGCAAGACTGTCTACATTCCACATTCCTCATACTCCGCTTGTGCATGGATTGGGTACTACTGTTGTTGTTGTTGTTGCTCGTCTCCACCATCTACGTAATCCTTATCAATATCCTTATCTTTATATATAATAAAAGAAAGTTAATCTAATAACTTATTAGTCAATCACATCTTTTTATTTCCTCAAATTGAATATTGCTTATATCATCTATATATTTACAATATAACATTAATTACAAATAATAAAATAGATAATAATTACAAATATTAATATTCCAAAAATATTTAATATTATTCATATTCCAAAAATATTAATTAAAATAAAAAATAGTAACACATTAAAGTACTCAAATTGATTATTTGTTTAAAATAATTTAATAACAACCCATTAAAATATTCAAATTGATTTATCCTATTTAACTTACATTATCTATCTCAAAACAAATCCACCTATGATCATATAATAAATATTATCAACAACCCGTGTGTCGACACGAATCCTAAATCTAAAGACAATTAACAAAAGTTGTGCAGGCCCTCGTCCAACGACCCTCTTAGTGTTTGTGTTCAGCGGGCCTAAAACAATGTTGTATTTGTAGCCAATCAGATGCTAAATAAGTGGCTTAAAATTACGTTTTAAAATGATCATGTAGGTACCTATATCAGTGTTGACTAAAGACGGTTTGTCAGTAGTCAACTTTGTTTATAGTCTCTTCTCTTACCAAAGATAAAGACTGAGATGTCAATCTCATGTTATTGTCATTGTTATATAAACTCAAAACCCTCAATCTTGCTCTTTTGAGAACTCAAAAGATCAATCTTGTTTAAGGACAATCTTTATCGACTGTTGGTTTGTATCTACAACATCTAGTTTTTACACATGGACAATTATACGTTACAATATCTCGACTTAAATCAAAAAAAAGATCTCAAGGTGTTGATATGCAACAAAAACGACAGGTCAAAAAATACTACAACAAATGTCGTCTATAAAGAAGTATTACAAAAAATGAAGCAGGATATATACTTTCAATGTTCCAGTATTACAATCTTTTATTTTTTATTTTACTTGCATTCTTTACATTTAAATTTACTGGTTTGTTCTTTTGCATAATTTTACATTTAAATTTAAAAAGTTTTCTAGGTTACATATATTTAATCTTATCTTGAAAATGTCGTAAACATCCCGTGTATTTGACACGGGTCTAAATCTAATTAACTCTATATATAATCTCATAGTTACCCAAATCTTATTTATTTAACAAATCTGCCACACACAACCCAGCATCGAAACTATGACTTCTACCATAGGTAATCAGTCCTACAAATCTGCCCTTAATTCCTTAAATATAAAAAAACTGAGTGTGATTTTTTAAAGCTCGCACAATCGCACATAATCCTTTTTTGGATGTACTTTCTACATACATACACATACACAAGCGTTCGCGTTTATTTTGACCACAGAGAACGGACCCTGGATTAATTTTCTAGTTTAATCACGGCTAGAAACCTCTAATCCATTACCTGCAGCAGACATAAAACATGTTATACAAGTTTGTCAACATCCATACTCCAAATTATAAAGTTCAAACTTCAAAGAAAACATGGATAAAACTGAATGTCATGCACATGAATGCGGTTTGGAATTGAACTCGCAAACTAATAATTGCATTTTTAAATTGCACATAATCCCTTCCGAGAAATTTGGATGAAGGCAACCGACTATGAATTATGATTATTCTAGCATCACATAATTAGTTAAGGATAATCAGATTAGTTTTTGGCTAGTCTACGTGAAGTCGTTAATGGAAGAATTTATTTTTTTTTGTTAACTACTCGTATAACTGATTTTTTTATTTTTTAGTAAACAACATAAGCGCATCTAAGCACTAATTTGCTAATTGCTATGGTTGATTATCTAATTTTAATTATTCCCTATCGCATAATCACAGTCAATACACAATCCAAAATACCCCAAAGATGCCACGAAACTAGGAAAGAAGTGAATTTGTGAATTTCATTGAAAAAGAAATGTATAAAGGCCTAATGTTTAGGTGAAACTCACCATCAGGATCGAAGAAGAAGACTTGTTTGGTTTTCCCATTCGGTTGAGTCCTCTCATGTGTCTCAACTCCTTTCTCCTGGATTCACGAAAACATTTATGGAGTGATTTTCAATTACAAATTAACCATAGGTCAGAAAACGTCAATAGAGTACGCCATAATTGAGATTGAGCAACGTCTTAAAAATAAATTATAAATCAAACAAATTTCATAAACTATACCTCTTAATAACTTTGAGGTAATTTCTTGACGCTAAAACTATTTTTATCAACTTACTTTGAAATCAAAACTTTTACTCATATATCATGTAATCTAAGTTAATTAACCTCTACTTGCTCCCCTCAAATTTCGAGTGGTTGAGCCTAATAAAATCTGCCTTACCAGAAATACCTAAGTTGGTTATAATTTGCTTAATGAATGTATTCATTTGATCTTCTTTTAGTTGATTAATCAGTAGAAGATCACTTGACATCCTACGCTTAAATAACGCTCTTATAATATATATTAAACTCAGGATTGACAAAATACGCAAATTTACATATTAAAATATTCCATACAGGCTATATCTATCCCCACATTGGAGATGAAAATTACATAACTGCTACATCTTTAAAAACAAAAAAGTTATTTCTCATTATGCTACAACTTTCCCTATCCCTTAACTTAAAGCAAGATTGTTTGCAGAAAAGTTTTCAAGTTCAACCATTACATATAATGTAACTGAAAACTTATAATATTTGATTTTACATTTTTATTAAAAGAAAATACTCCACTTCGCCTCTATTTCAAAGCAACTTTATCTAGAACGGATGAACATGCGGGGATGAAAGAGCTTGAAGCTAAATCAGTGATAGATTGCTTAAGAATATACAAAAACAGCTGTACACTTCTATCCAATGAGAGCAACTCTCAATTGAATCGGGTTAGGTTACAAACCCCCAAATTTATTGATTGGATCTTACATTACAGGACTTGACACTTTTATACTCTAACCGACGACTGTAACTACCTGAGACATGTTACGATCAATCAACGAAATACACATGTACAAGACTTCTCTCCTAATTCTAACTAATAACGGCTACTTGAAAGTCCCTGGCTTTTGTTGACCAACCCATTCGGTCCATATCAACTACCTCTCCCTTTGAACTTGATCCTTAACCTCAAGAATGATACAACAATATCCTCCACTAGCATGCGGGGTATGCGAAAGGTATTATGTAGACGGTCATAACCCTACCTGTTGGTAGAGAGACAAACCTCAAGAATGATAGTTTCCCCAAATTTCAAAGGAGGAATATTTCTTCTGCAATTCTTCCATAAGGTTCCTAAGTAGTCTTCTAAATTAAAATTCAACCATTGGACTAAAACTTCTACCACAAGCTTATTCTTTTTCTTGACCATCCTCCTGTCAATGCTTTTCAAGGGAATTGATTGAAAATCTCCATCTCATTTATCGGTGAAAGTGATCCAGGTTGTTGACCCAGTTTCTTCTTCGACAATGATACATGGAAAACATTATGGGCAATTATAATGTATAAGCTACCTTACCTAGATTTTGAATCACCTTTCTGGACACTAATATATATTTCATCTCCCGTCTAATATTTACAATGTCCTCTTCGCATCAAACGTCTCCATACTATCAAGAGTACATGCGTTATTGCATTTTAACAACCTCAACTTCCCCAATATCACCCAATCCTGGTAGGAAGGGTCTTCTAAATGACTTTGTCCTACACATATTTATTTAGCAGTCCAATGAGCCATATATTAACTGGAGGTGGAAAACTTGACTCACTGACTTATGAATAAGTAGGAATTGAGTTAGGCCTCAAATAAGAAGGCTAAATCCATAGGAAGGATAGAAAAGACTTTTTTCAAACTAATACATAAGGTTTCCTAAAATGATGCAAATACGTTGTGGTCAAGCGGATGTGCATTTGATTGAAAAATATCCTTGCTATCCTCCTTTTTAGCCTTAGTATATGCTACTAATCCTTATCTCTAATAAGTAAAATAGATTTAAAACTTTTTTTTTTGCATAAGGTCAAAACGGGATCGAATGAGCAAACAGGCCAAAGTTGAGTGAAGTGTAAATTAAGGAGTTAACTAATTTTGAAAAAGGTCAAAAAGAATGACAGAGTATCTATGGGTCAGCCTGACCCTTAGTTAAACTTGCATGTTTTGATCCAAACCATTTTTGCCACCTCTAATTTAACTATTATCAAAGACACTCCAAGAATATGATTCAGTCGAAACGTTCTAAGAATCTCGTCGTCTTTCAGTGGACTTTTTTTTCAAGTATCTACATGTATTCTTTGTAGAACCCCTCACTAGATGAGGTCAAGTTACTAACCTTCCCGTATCACATAACATGGTAGGAGGGCACCATAATTTAACCTATATTCTAATAGGCGCCCAACTATAAACATTCAACACCGATTTATTTAAGTTTTGTTTCTAGAAACATTATCTATAAAAATCTTTCCATCTGATTTGTCAGTGAGATTAACTATGTGGGTTAAGGAGAAAGGGGCGAGGTTAAGGAGAAAAGGAATTCTAGTAACATGTGTCAATGTGACGCACCATTTTCTATACTTTGATGAATGATGCTTTTTAAAGAGGTATATTATCTAATATAAGAACCTACTATTTAGTTTGTTTCTTCTCAGACACACTAAAATCCATAAGAATGGGGCTTTTAACTATTTAGATTATTCACGCACCCAAAAAAAGTACTCCATCCGTCCCAAAATTATTGTCCACCAGAAAAAAATACAAAGTTTAAGAAAAAGTAATCCAGTTTTCCATTTTATCAAATGACAACTTTACCCTTCTACATTTATTTAATGCTTTTGTAATATTTGTAATACTATACTAATTTAAGGGTAAAATGGGAAACTAGACTATTTATTCATATCCATTTATTGGTAATGGACAATTATTTTGTGAGAAACTAAAATGGTAAGGTGGACAGTAATTTGGGACGATGGGAGTAATAAACTTTTTCAAAAAAGCCTATCCAAACACTCTCAAGAAGCTTAGGGGCTTCAAGATAACACAAATAAGCCCCTTAAAACCAATTGACCATAGATCAATCGATACCACCACCGCAAACGCCATGGGGGCCACATGCTAAGCTCTTTCCAAAATCCATGGGGCGCGGATTCGAGCCTTATACATGTGGTCTTTCATGGACAAGTGCTTTACGGCATATGATGCATTACAGGGTGCTAGTATGGGTACCAGTGGGGTACCGGGGATCTACGGGTTCCCTCCACCATACCCTTTTTTTCCGCAAAAATAAGCCCCTTCAAAATCAAACCCAAACATCCTCTTAAACATATCAAAAATGATACATATGACTAAAACTCATAGGCCTAAATATGCCTAAAAAGAAGATCAAGACATGTAGCAATATTAAAGGTGATGATGAGGAAAGAGAACGAGTAGAATCTATGTGTCAAATTTGAGTTGATTAGGCATATGAATTCTAGGCCTATATATCATTACTCTAAACATAATACTTCTAAAACTTGTCAGTTTTATAACCATCTTGTAACCTGAAATCCCGAAAAAATAGAAAATCTTGTTCACTTGTATTTGACACGACAAAATTTAGTTTTTAAACTCGTGATAGTGATGTAGGGGCATTCTCTAATCCTTAGGGCACCCACAGTGGGCATATGTCACAACGTGCAAATGAATCATTTGTTGACCTGGCAAAATTCCAATACCACTGTGATACCTCCACATCAACAAGCGCACATCAACAAGCGCTCATTGAAGGTTCACCTCTAAACAAGCAGGTATAAACTTTGCTTTGTGGTCCCAAGTGTACGTGTACCTTCCCATCAATAATATATTTTATGTATGTATAACATAAAAAAAATGTCTAAAAGGATACAGTGATGTGTTGATTAAAATTCTTTTGTAAAGTTTAATGGAATGTGGATGATTAGAATAAAAATGTAAGATATTGATGTGGCGATGAGTTAGTTGCATAAGCCAACCAATATTGTGTCACATCATCCTCATAAGCTAAATTATGACACATTATATCCACGGGGTTGTTTTCGGATTTCGATTTAGAAGACGATTAAAAAGGGGCTAATATTAAAGCTACTACCCTTAAAAAACATACAAATAAGTTGTCTCACCAAAAAGGGAGAAAATATCAATCCATCAATAGATGGAGTAGTACCGTCACCTTGTGACCACATAGGCCCAAAAGGCCCATAGATGAAGGTTACAGGTCACAGGTTCGAAACTTGCCAAAGGCAAGTGGAAAAACTCTATCTTGTGATCCATGTGTGAGGATGGTGAGTCACCGGAAATGAGTTCTATGTGGTGTGCGCTCTAAGTACCAAGATAGTACATGGGACCAGAGGGTTCCCACCCATTTACCCTTCCCAAAAGAAAAAGAAAATAGCCTAAATACCCAAAAATGATCAAAAATATACCATAATACCAACTTTTTTCGAGTTTTCACAAAATACCCATCAAAATCACAAACCATTTTGGCTATTTAGGTTATTTTCTCCACACAAAATTTTTTTTTTAATAAAAATTAAAAAAAAAAAATAGAGCGAGAGAGAGAGAGAGATATACCTTGAGGGTTTTGAGAAAGGAGTCAAAATTAGCAACATCGAAACAAAGATGATGACCTCTAAAGAGCTTTTTAGGATCAGCAACAGCATCATGAGTGGCACTCCATGGACCTTCTGGAAGCTTGGTGTTTGGGTCCCTTTCGATAAGGTGAAGAGAGAAAGATGGAGCTTGTTTTAGCCATATAACTTTGAAATCAAAGTTAGGGCTCTCTATACGTTCAAATCCAAATATCTATCATCCCCCCCACACCCAAATTATATTTCAAAAATTATAAAAAAAAAAAAAAAAAAAAAAAGCTAATTAATAATAATGAAGAAAATTGGAGTAAAATAGAAAGATGATGAGGGACCTGTTGATAAAAGTTAGCAAGGCGTTCGATATCGGGGGATTCTCTGGAGACATGGTTGAAAGAAGCTCCAATTGCTGCTGCCATTTTTCCAATTCAGTGTATGAATGATCGATCGATGATTCGGGGGTTGCTTTACGGATAGGTGGCCAAATCAAATTTGTAATATAGTTTTGAGTAGAACCTGTATGTATGTTTCATGCTACCTGTCTTATTTGCTCCTACGGTTTATATGTTTTATGTTTATGTTTTCTGTTCCATATAATCTTTCTTAAATGTAGCTATGCTATACATGGCCGTCAAGTTTTTTTTTTTTTTTATCATATTATTAATGCAGATATGGATACGCGGCCGACAGGTATGTTTTTGTTATTTGTTTTTAGTTTTCTACCGTATTATTAATGCAGATATGCGAGACGTGGCCGACAGGTATGACTACGTACTCATTACTTCCCTCTTGTACTGTACCAGTTTTGGCTGGAGGTCCTTATGGAAACAGTCTCTTTACCTTAGGGTAAAGGCAAGACTATGTACATCTTACCTCCCCCATACCCCGCTTATGCAGGGATTGGGTACCGTTGTTGTTGTTGTTGTTGTTGATCCAAACTATTTTGCCACTGGAAAGTTGACAAGGAAGTCTGATGTGTATGCTTATTGGGTGGTATTGTTTGAAGTATTGTGTCAAAAGCGACCATTGGATGAGAGTTTTGAATGTGGCCTAGCAACATGGATACAAGAATCAATAAAAGAAGGGAACTTAAAGCAAATAGTTTATTCGGGTATACCAAGTAAGATATCTCCAAAATGTTTAAAAGGGTTTGGTCGGATAACCGAAAGATGCTTGGATTATCATCCAAATCACCGTCCCACCATGACTGAGGTTGTATTTAGTCTTGAATCTCTACTGGCTCAATTAAGATATTTGGAAGAATATTTGATGTGTTTCCCTTTAACTCAGGTGACAACTTAGGTATTTCAATCTCCCCCTTTTTTTCTTTTTTTTTTTCCTTTCTGAACAGCAATTTTGTTAATGAAAATATGGGTTGAGAAGGGTTCAACCGATAGGGTAATCGTTACATTGTTACATCGCTATTTCAATCTCCCCTTTTATGTGTGCAGATTCTTTTTAATCAGTTAGTCCATAGTTACACGTACGACTACAGATATATACATAACTTTGAGGCGGTCTAGTATACAGAATCACGTAGGTCCTTAACCTACAGGAGTCGATAAAAGCAGGTCCCCGACACATCGACATAAAAAGTTTCAACCCATCAGAATATTTGATCTCGGAACCAGAAATTTGACCCATCCAAACCCTAATGACTTCTTCATAAAACTCGCGTCCGTGTTATTGTCTGGAACAGTTAGTGGGATTATATCCACAATGATCTTTTTGATGGTATTTAAAATTTGTTTGATTATGATTTTAACAAATGGTAATGTATCAGGGCCCACGATTTTTAGTCCATGGATAAAGGCAAAGGAGCTTAAGTTTTTTGGAGGACGACAATGTGTATTGAATTGGGGCTGGAAATAATTGGAAGAGGTGGTTGTAGAGAAGTAGTTAAAGCTGATATAAGGGGAGGAATGATTAATACGATCGCCATAAAAAAGATCATACAACCACCCAAAGACACAACTGAGCTCATTGAAGAGGACACGGAAACACTCGACTTTAAAATGCAACCAATCCAAGCAGAAATCAAAACAGTCGGTTTAATCCGTCATCGGAACAGCCTCCCGTTACTCGCTCATATGTCGCGCCCAACTTGTCATTACCTTGTATATGAGTTTATGAAATTCGGAAGCTTGCAAGACATTTTGCAACAAGTTCATGAAGGTAGACGAGAACTAAATTGGTTCACGAGACACAAGATTGCAATTTGTGTTGCATCAGGGCTTGAGTATCTTCACTTCAATCTCACGCCTCGTATAGTCCACCGAGACTTAAAGCCTGGAAACATTCTCCTTGATGATGACATGGAGGCCCGAATTGCTGATTTCGGGTTAGCAAAATCGATCCCAAAAGGCACAGTGCATATGGAAGATGAAGATATTGCGGGAACTATAGGGTACATTGCGCCCGAGTATCTTCAAGCCATGAAATTTAGCGAGAAATGTGACATTTATAGTTTTGGGGTGGTACTAAGTGCGTTGGTTATGGGAAAGCTTGTTTCGGATGAATTCTTTCAACGCACTCGGGAAACTAGTATGGTAAACTGGATGAGAAAGGTTATGACCTCGGATGACCCGAGAGAAGCAATCCATCCAAGCCTTTTAGGAAACGGATACGAGGAACAAATGCTTCTTGTTCTTAAGATTGTAGGATCATGTTGTCTCAAATCCAGCATTGATATATGCACAATATTAAGGAAGCAAGTTTGTGATTTAATTTTACATTTATAGTGTCGATGTTTGTAAATGTATCATGGGTCATATTGACAGAAAAGAATTTGTTTCAAGTGTTGCTTAATGTATATGGTGTAAAACTATTACATTTAGTCCCTGTATGTTTTTTAAAAAAACATCTGAAAATCCTTTTAAGTCTGCTTCGGTGAGTTTGTTTTTTATTTAGATTCAGAGGGATAAACCTCTTAGAAGTTAGAAACCTCACATTCTTTTTTTATTTTTTTTCCATCTGAAAATTTTCTAAATATAAAAACTTGAGTTTTCTCTTTGCGTTTGGCCTGATCCTCTCGCCCCTAACCATCATCGCTTTCATTGCTCACCACCCATCACTCTTAGCCATCAACCAGTTCACGGATTTTGGCATCTGACACGAAAAAGAAAAACGCCCATCAACATACATACATGCTTTCTTTTCTTTTACTTTTTGTCATTTTTTTTTCTTGGAGATGAAAAATGGATTGGTTTTGGTAGAACCTATGGAAGAAAGAAAAGATAACGTTTTTACATTCGGTATGCTCATCAGTTTGCTTGTTCAATCTGTTCCCAAGCATATCGAAGACATACCAATTTTGTGGGCCAGCTTCATTTTTTATTTTTATTTTTAGCATATGTGTATGTATATTTAATATAGTGTTTTTAAATTTTATATAGATGATGATGTGGCACCGGCAATTTGAATTTCAGTATGTTGGGTTAAAGGCAAAATGAGTTCAATGTGTTGGTTTAGGGTACTGGAACAGTTTAATGATGTGTTGCTGAGAGGATTGGTGCGCTTGGGCATTTTGTATAAACTTAGATGGTGGTTTTGGTGCTTATTTGTTATACTATAATAAATCATTATCAATACTACTATAGGACTATATGAACTATCAACACTCCCACCCCTTTTTCTTAAATTACAGAGTTGAACTATCTAAAATGTCTTTTAATTTTATTCATTATTTTAAATATCTCTACTTGATATAGTTATAATACCCTTAATGAAATTAATTTATAACATCTACCCCTTAACTCATAAAATAACTACACTACCCCCTTTTACTATACATCAGTAACCTTTACATTAATAACCTACACTACTCGCTGCCGCCACCACCATCACACCGCCGTATCATGCGGGCATTCGTCTAGTTAAACTCATATTTAACTTGACAAATACCTTTGTATTAAATCAATTTAATGATAATAAGAAGAATACTAAAAATTAAAACGCTGGAGAAGAAAATAGTTTATTCAATTTTATTTTATTTTTTATTTATACTTATAAGAAATAAAGTATTTAAAAACTTTTATTTAATTAAATTAAAGATTTTAAATGATTAATTGATTTTTATGCCAACTAGCTTTTATTAATAGTAAGATTTTAATATTTAAGAAAGATAACTAAATAAATACATGCACTCCGATGTTAATTAAGGTGACATAAACAAACAACTTTAAATGATTGAGATTTAGACATTTGTAGTTTTGTACCATCTTTTAACTTATGACCAATTGACCACCTCTTCAAAAGAAAGAAAAAAAAACAAAAGACAAAGAGACCCTGGTTCAATATGAAATAGAATGTAGAGTAGTCACAATTGTCAAAATAATGTTTAGAGATGTACAAAATTAACTCTTGAATTGAAACCGATCTCATCTAAAAAGTAGAGCTTATAACTAAACAATGTGGTTCATTTTTTATGGAAAAATATTGAGATCCAAGAGATACTTTACAATGGAACAACTAATACTTAGAATTTTATCATGAATATTGTGATCGTAATCATATTATATTAATTATTTATCGGGAATGAAATCCCACGATTGTGATCAACATATATGATCTAACTTCTATTATGTGGGACTATGATATCTTGAGCCATATTACCAGTGTTATTGGGGTCCCTATAGCTACAGATAGGTTCACTGAAGAAATGTGTGAGAAAAAATCTGGCAGGGCCATTTTTGCTAGAGTTTTGGTGAAAGTTATTTCAGATCACGATATTCCAGCTGTTGTGAAGGCACTTGTTTTGGGTAAAATGCAGAAGTTCAGATTACAGTATTATTGGAAACCAGACAGATGCTCACACTGTGCTGTTTTTGGACATAAGTTTATTGAGTGTGTAGACAGACCTAAGGCAGCCGAGGAAATGGAAACAACAACATCTACAGGTCCAGTCACTATGGATCAGGGACTTCAGGATGATCTGGGATTTCAACAGCCTAAGAAGAGAAGAAGAAGAAGGACCAAAAAGGCCAAATCTACAGGTGGTATTGTAATTCCTAAGCCCAAGGCACAGTATGTTCCTAAGAAAACAGACAATCATGTTGATCCTAAAGGCAAAGCTCAGATGACTATTCTAGATACTACAGCTTCATCAAATTCATCTCAGCCAGTTAGGATGTCATTCCCAGAGGTACCAGTTACGACCCCATCTACCTCTCACCAAGACCAAGACAAAGCTGCAAAATCAAATGTGACAGGAGACGTAGATGAAGCTGAGTCACATTCAGCTGACCCAGGCAATAACAACGACAACACTGTACTAGATAATCAGGATGCTGATACGGATCCAGTTGACATCTTTGTGCTCCCTGATGTACCGCACCCACTGGAACAAGATTTAGGAGTTAGAGAAGAAATGGAGGCAACAATTGCAGTTGGCGATTTACTCGGAGTGAATCTTCGAGGTTGCGAGTCACAGATTGAAAAATTAATAAGTTCGGGCTGGTGAGCCGGGTTAAGATTTGATCAGCAACATGACCATGGTTTTGTTAGCATGAATTGGTTTGTTCGTCCTTTTAGAATTGATGCATTTGGTAATTAGAAAAGGTTTAAGTCTTTTTGTGCAACTTGGGCCTATCATAGGAGCCAAGTGTGCTTCTTTGTAATTACTCATCCGACGCTTTTTTTTTTTGGGTCGGTTCTTTATAGAAAGTTTCTTTTCAAAAAAAAAAAAAAACAAATGTCAAAGGTTCAAATCCCGGTCCCATATCACTTTAAATATCGTATTAAGCGATTTGTTTTTAATTATGTTAGAATTGGTGGAATTTTTTTTGTTGGATAGCGGTAATAGATTTTTTTTTTTTTTTTGGAATGGCTATTTCATTATCACCAATAAAAATGTACACCCAAAATTGAAAGCACCAGAAAATAATTACAGAAGACTATCAAACTACAAAAAGGAAAAATTTCGCCAAGACGCCCAAGACATAGAGACCATCGTCGCTCTATTTTTAATCCAAAGAAAGCCTAGAGCTAGAATCTCTTCAAAGACCCGTTGACTCGACCAACCTTTACCTTGGAAAATAAGCTCATTTCGTGCTCTCCAAATACACCAACAAGTTAATAGCATAATAGCATGAGTCATCTTCTTCCTAATTTTACTCCCATTGATCCCTTCATGAAATTCCAATAGATCCCGATTGGAGAAAGCAAAAATAGGAGGTACCTTACACCATTTTGCTACTCTTTGCCAAACGTCCCACACCACCGGACATGAAGTAAACAAGTGCTCAGCGGTTTCGTCCACTTCATTGCAAACTGGACAAGAATAGTCCTGTAGCGTAATATTCCGACGCCGAAGGTTATCACGACATGGAATTCTACCCATCTCCACCCGCCATCCAAAAATATTCACCTTATTAGGTAACCAATTACACCATTTAAAATTATACCAGTTGGCATTCCTGGCACTAAGTAAGATCCGTTTACACGACGCCACCGAGAAAACACGATCAGCAGTACCATCCTCCCAACACCAGCTGCCATTTCCAGGAGTACTGAACATATACAAAGACAAGTCAAACCTTCGCTTTAAGAGACCAGGTTGTACCTTACAGATGCTATGCCAAACACCCGATGCTCTTGGGGCACTCAATGATGATGATACTTCATTTTGAGTTGTAAATGGCCAACACGTGTTACCACAGCTAGCAAACAGAAGACATATATAGATTAGATTATTAGAATTACCATTAACTCAAAGGAGAGATGTGTGTGCGTGAGAGAGAGTTCGGGGAGAGAGAAAATGAAGAAAGGGAATGGGAAAAGGTTTCATACAGAAAAAAACAAGCTAACAACGGTTCCTTCCAAAGAAAAGGTGGCGGCTCAGAGTCTAATGTCATCAAGTTCTTCGTGGCGGATATCCCTGACGGCTGCAGACCTTGGGATCTAGCCTCATCACTTCGTGCTTTTGGTGAGATCGCCGGGGTTTACATTGCCAGGAAAAGAAACAAAGAAGGTTCGAAATTTGGTTTCGTTAGCTTCAAAGGGGTTAGAGATTGGAGAGCTTTAGAAGAGAGTCTAAAAGGGGTGAAACTGGGGAAACATCCGATTAAGATTAACATCGCCAGACATGCAGTGGAGAACGAGAAAGCTGGAATCAAGTTAGGGGTTTATAAAAAAGGTGACAACTTTGGTCAACCCCAGGTTAAGAGTCATGGCGCAAATGGTGGTTTCTTTGGGTCTCGCCCGGTTGCGGGTGGCAATAACAGTGGGTTTAAATCGGGGTTTCGGTTCGCCGATGTTGTCAAAGGAGGAGTAGAGGTTGAGGATTTTGAATGTGAGCTGAAGGTTGATGACAGTGCGCTCGCGATGACAGAATTCCATGGTAGGGCTTTGGTGGCTAAATGCGTCAACCTAGACCTTCTTTCTTTGCTCTCATCTGTGTTGGGGAGATGCGAGGATTTCTGCTTGGAGTTACAATATTTAGGGGGTCTTGACATGCTCCTTATCTTCACTATGGAATCCGAGGCTCAAAGGTTCATGTATGCTGAGAGCACTTGGAGGCCCTGGTTCTCCAAACTGGAATATTGGACCGGGCAATCGCTTCCCTTCGAAAGGCTTGCCTGGGTGGATATCTGTGGTGTTCCGCTGCACCTTGTTTCCAGTGAAGTTGTCAACAAGATTAGTGCTCGTTTCGGTAAACCTATTCAAGTGCCACCATCCCCCCATAGCGCCCCTAATAAAGCCATGATTGGGGTTGGTATCTTGAGTGGAGAAGGAAAAAGGATTAGTGGTGTGGTCTCTTTGAAGTGGAGGGATAAGAGATACAGAATTTGGGTCGTCGAAAGCGATAGGAAATGGTCACCCAATTGTCACATTATCAAAGCTTCCTCTAACCTCCATGCTAGCCCGGTGGATGGTGGGATTGTCGGGGATATGGGGGTGGTCGACGGTGGCCCTGTGATGGCTGAAGATTTGGATAGCAATTTTTCGGGGAAGACTAACGAAGGGTCGCCGCATGGGGAAGGGATGTTTTTTCCCTCGTGCAATGTTGGTATGGTGGGGCCCGAGGTTGATCTCAATGTGGCTCCCAAAGTTTGCAAAAGGAAGTTTAAACGGTATGGTCATAAGTCACGTGAAGGTCACGAGAAGAACAATTTTAGGTCCACTATGGATTCTATTTGGCATAACAAATTATCTGGGATATTGAGGCCCAATAAGAGACAAAGAGAAGAAGGCTTTTTCACTTCAGTTGGACCTGTGGGCCTGGACAGTAATGATCACAATTTGGCTTCATTAAAAGAACCTGGTGAGATAAGGGATAAGGAAGTCTTTTCCTCCCATGACCAAATTTTGACCAACAATTCAGTGGATGACACAGAAGTAGTAGGTCCTAATTTCATTCCTAATTCAAGTAATGTAGACAGCGTGGAAGTCGATGACAAGACTGATAATGTTAACGACAAGGAGATTAATGAATCACTAGTAGCTGATGAAATGGGAGATAAAGGTATCGAGACTTGTAACCATCCTTCTGATCATGCTGATTTGGAAGATATGGAGTATGAAGCCCAAGAAACAATTAATCTTGGGAATGAGATTAGAGTAAACTTGGAAGGTGACAGAGAAAAGGTTTTACAAGCCATCCAAAATGAAGGTACTAATGTGGTGAATCAATGAATTGTGTTTCTTTAAATATTAGGGGACTGAAGGGCATTGGTAAAGGGACATGGGTTAAGGGTATTAAAAACCGAGAGGGTATTTCGTTTATCGCTTTACAGGAAATTCAGTGTGGGGGGGTTTCAGCTGACTTAGTTCGTAATTTTTGGGGTAATGGTATTTTTGATTTTGAGATGGTTGAGCCATGTGGTCGTTCTGGAGGATTAATTTGCTTGTGGGATCCTATGGTTTTTAAGAAAATTGATTGTGTAAAAGATAACAATTTCTTAGCTTTGAAAGGTACCTTGAAAAATTGCAACAGTTTGTGTTGGGTGGTAAATGTGTATGCTCCCCAAAGTAGTAAAGAGAAGATCACCTTATGGGATAAGATTGCTTCTTTAAAAGCCGGTTCGACTGATTACTGGTTTATCATGGGAGACTTTAACACAGTAAGAGACGTGAATGAGAGAAAAGGATCCAAGTTTAAATCGCGTTGTGCTAGAGCATTTAACCAATTTATTGCTTCCTCGGATCTCCATGAGTTTAACATGTTGGGAAGTAAATTTACGTATCTTAGGAAGGATGATAGAGGCACTAAGTTAAGCAAGATTGATAGAATTTTGGTGAGCAGAGAGGTGGTGGACAGTTGGCCTAATACGTGTTTAAGAGCTTTGCCTAGAAGTCTTTCGGATCACACCCCGTTGATGTTAACGATGGTGGATACTAATTTTGGTCCTAAGCCGTTTCGGTTTTTCAATTCTTGGCTTGAAAGAAGCGATTTTGTTAAAGTTGTTGATGATGCTATTGAGTCATTTCAAGGGGGAGGCCTTCCTGATGTTATTCTTACCTTAAAGTTTCGATGGATCCGGGATAAAATCAAAGAATGGCGTGCGAATGTAATGAAGGCGGATAACGAGGAGTCGGAGCTGTGTAAAAAAGAAATGCAAGAACTTGACAGCAAAATGGAAAATTCGGAATTGTCTGAGGAGGAAGAATGGTGCCGTGATGAATGTAATAGAAAGATTTTAGAGATTGAAAGAATCAAGGTGTTGGACATGCAACAGAAATCAAGATGCAAGTGGGCTATAGAGGGAGATGAAAACTCAAAATTTTTTCATGGTTTGGTGAATAATCGGAAGAAGAGTAATGGCATTCCGGGGTTATTTGTTGATGATGTCTGGATCTCCAAGCCGAACCAGGTGAAAAAAAGGGTTATGGACTTTTTCAAAGAGAAGTTTAAGGAGTGTTGGCCCATTAGGCCCATCCCCGATCTCAGCTTGGATGCTACTCTCCCGGATTCTGATGCAGCCAATATTGTGAGACGGTTTTCAGGGGATGAAATTAAGCTGGCGGTTTTCGAGTGCGGAGACGATAAAGCTCCGGGCCCTGACGGATTCAATTTCAAGTTCTTGAAGAGATTTTGGAGTAAGTTTGAAACTGACTTTGCTGCTATTTTTAACATGTTCTTTGAAACAGGCAAGATTAACAGGGGTTGCAATTCGGCGTTTATCACTCTTATCCCAAAGACTAGTGACCCGGGAGATCTCAATGATTATCGGCCTATCACATTGGTGGGTATCATTAGTAAGGTTATTTCTAAAGTCTTGAGCAACCGATTGAAATTGGTGTTAAGTCCTCTTGTTTCCAAAACCCAAACAGCTTTTCTTAGTGATAGACTTATTTTGGATGGGCCGTTGATTCTCAATGAGCTAGTTTCTTGGATTAAAAAAAGGAAATCGAAAGCTTTCATATTTAAGGTTGATTTTAACAAAGCTTATGATAATGTGAATTGGAATTTTTTGATAAATATTATGAAGCAAATGGGGTTCCCGGATAGATGGTGCAATTGGATTTTTGGGCTTCTTTCTTCGGCTAGGGCCTCGGTGTTAGTAAACGGTTCGCCTACTTTGGAATTCCAATGCTCCAAAGGCATGAGACAAGGTGATCCTATATCCCCGTTTCTTTTTTTGTTGGTTATGGAAGGTTTTTCTTGCCTGATTAATAAGGCCAACGAGTCTAATTCGTTTGGTTTGAGTTTGCCTAATAATGGTCCTATTATATCTCATTTATTGTATGCGGATGACTGTACTATCGTGGGTGATTGGTCGGTTGATAATGTTAAAAAAGTTGCTAGAATATTAAGGGTATTTTTCTTATGCTCCGGGCTGAAGATTAATCTTGGGAAGTCGAATCTTATTGGGGTGGGTGTGAATGATGCCGAGGTTAATTGCATGGCAAGAATGGTCTCGTGTAAAGAGGGGTCGATACCATTTAATCATCTTGGTATTCGTATCGGGGGTAACATGAACCGAATTTCCAGCTGGGATTTTCTGTTCGATATTTTTGAAGCCCGGCTTGCTAGATGGAAAACAAGTTGCTTATCGATAGGAGGGAGGGTTACGTTAATCAAAGCCGTTCTAGAAAGCTTGCCCACTTACTATTTTTCTTTATTCAAAGTGCCGGAGTCAGTGATCAATGGTTTGGAGTCGATTATTAGAAGATTTTTGTGGGGTGGGTCGGAAGGTAATAGAAAAATTAGTTGGGTTGCTTGGGAGCGGGTTGCTTCTCCTGTCAAGAATGGCGGTTTGGGAATTACGAGTTTAAAAGACTCCAACGTTGCATTGTTAAGTAAATGGATGTGGAGGTATAGAAATGAGCCGAATGCTTTATGGAGAGTGACCATTGATGCGCTTCATGGATCTAATAGGAGCTGGTCTCTACTTCCGGTTAACAAATCTCTGTCGGGGTTTTGGAAATCGGTTGTTGGTTTGATAGACAAGTATAAGGTGGCTGGGGTTAATTTACGGAATATGTTTAAGGGTGTTTGTGGTAACGGTAACTTCATTCGCTTCTGGTTAGAACCTTGGCTAACTGAGGCACCCCTCAAAGATGAATTTCCGCTGTTTTTTAAGATGGAAAAACAAAAAAAATGTTTGATTAAAGATCGGTTTTGTCCCGAGACGAAGAGATTTATTGGAAGCTCTGATTGGTATACTACTCCTCTTGGAATTGAGGCGATAACCGAATGGAACAGACTTTCTTCATTAATTGATGCTGTGCGACTTAATGATTCTGTTGATAGATGGACGTGGCTTGGTGACAAAAAAAAGGAATTCTCGGTAAAAAGTGTCAAAGAGTTTCTAAGGAGTGATAAGGATTATAGCCAAAGGTATGTGCTCAAATGGGTGAAGATGGTTCCGAAGAAATGTAATATTTTCATGTGGCGCGCTAGTCTTAATCGTCTCCCTACTAGATTGGCGCTCTTGGCTCGTAATTGTTACTTTGGGTCTACCTCTTGCGGTTTGTGTGAATCGGCTGATGAATCTGTTATTCATCTTTTTTGTAATTGTAAGTTTGCTGTTGCTGTGTGGGATAGGATCGGTCATTGGTGCAAAGTGGGGAAAATTGTGGTATCATCTATTGAAGACATTGTGGAATTAAGTAACAAAGTTGGTATGGAGAAGCAATCACGTAGAGCCTTCAAAGGTATTTTATTCACTTGTTGTTGGAACATTTGGAAGGCGAGAAATGCAAAGATCTTCGAGCAATCCGTGGTTTCTATTGATTCGATTTTTTATGAGATTAGAATGGTAGGTTTTTTGTGGTATAAAACAAGGTTGAAACAAGGTAGTATTAGTTGGGAAGATTGGATTAGTTTCAATGTAATTTAATCTTTGTAATTTCGGTGCTACTCCGTAATTGCGGAGTAGTGTGATTTATGTGAATAATACATACTTGTCAAAAAAAAGATTATTAGAATTACCTTTCCTTATTAAAGAAAATAGAATGTGAACAGTAAAAAATCAGGATAACAATATATATTTAGTTTAGCAATTAAGAAACAAAAGGGTTGTTGGTTGGGATGGTTCTTACGCTGCCTTTGGATTGAATGGTCACGGGTTCGAAACCCAGCCCATGCTTTTTTTTGGTTTTTTTTTGTTAACCAAAAACTCTTGAATGAATTAATAGAACCAGTGTTTCTTTTGGGCTCATGTTAAAATTGGGTCATGACTTGATTTTTTACCAGATTTTTTTTTAGCCCATGTTAGAATTGATTCATCTTTATTTCTATTAGTTTTAATGGTTTTTATTTTTATTTAATGGGCTTTATTTTTTTTTATTTTTTTTTAATAAACATTTTGGTTTTTAGCGTTTTTGGCCCCTGGTTTTTTAATGTTTTCTTATTTTGGATTTAGTTTTTGTTTTCCCGTGTTCTTTTGTTACCATATTTTTTTTTTGGGATCATTTTTGCTTTATGAGAGTAAACAAATCACAAGGCGTCAAAAGTTTTTAAACATTATGTTTTCTGAATTTATTAATATGGGAGTAAACACATTTACAATGTTATATTTATGACACTGTCTTTAAAGAACAAAACGTCAAAAAAAAACAAAAATTACGGCCCCGCAACGCGGGGCCTTTGAACTTCCTAGTTGAAACTAATTCAATTAAAAAATCAAAAATGAAAAAGAAAAACAATTACATGAGGAGTGACCATCACCACATGGTCTAGTGGCAATGAGGCATCTTTCCTTACAAGAGGTCAGGGGTTCGAGTCCTACCCTAGGCATATTTGGGGTGGCCACAGATATTTAATTTTCACTTATGGTGGGCATGAGTGAGTTTTCCCATCCAGATCTTTGGGTGATAGGGGTTTCTCATCGAGGAGTTTAAATTGGGGGCGAGAGGGCTCTCTAACGCGGATCCGGTTAAGACAACGTATGCTAGACCTCCCGATATTCACGAGTAATCCACCCCTTTCAAAAAAAAAAAAACATGAGGAGCGACCAAAAAGTGGAGATATTCATATTGTACTGTTAGGCACGTGAATGGTATGTGCCATGTGGGTGTGTCATATAATGGTGACAATTATTTTAATACAATATGGTGTGTTGGTCATATATTGATGACAATTTTTTTAAACGGCAATTACATTACATTATATCCATTTTTCTTTGACATTTTATATGCTATAGTTTTGTGATCGAATCATCGTAAAAAATCTTTTTTTTTTTTATTTTGTTACAAAAACATAGGTTTAACAATTATAGAAATGGGTTTAACGAAAAATGTTACTTCATATTATAAAATTTTAAGTGAGCAAGTAATCACAGGGGTTACTAGATTGAATTAGATGATCATGATATTTTGAAAGAATAATAAAAAGTTTGTTTACTTATTGACCCTCACAAAAAAAAATATATATAAATAAAAATAAAAAGTATAAATCACACTTTTAAAAAGACCAACAAAAGTTGTTGTACTACATTTGGATGATATGCATTCAATATTTAAAATTATCTTCCTACATGAACCATATACCTTTTGTCTCAAAATCAATATTTAAAAAAAAGTGTCGAGCTATAAATTAAAGACCAATTGACAACGTATTATAGAAACCCTAGATATCTAGATCACATAATTAAATACGAAAATTTTTCCGTCAAGTTATTTTCACCTTCATAACATATATTTTTATGTGTCATTAAAAGTACTTCTCAAATCCACTGAAAATATTCGTTTTAGAGAGTACGACAATTTTCCGATCAAGTTATTTTCACCTTCATTACATACATTTTTATGTGTCATTAAAAGTACTTCTCAAATCCACTTAAAATATTCGTTTTAGAGGGTACGACAATTTTCCGATAAAGTTATTTTCACCTTCATCACATACATTATTATATGTCATTAAAAGTACTTTTCAAATCTACCGAAAATATTATTTTTGGAGGGCCGTACATCGACAGTGCCTTATATTCGCTAGTATATATCTATATATATATATATATATATATATTGCTATCAAAAAGTGCTCACGTGACATCCCCTAATCGTGCCACGTCAGCTTTTTCTTGGATGCCGGCTTCATATTACTCCAGATGACACATCAGTGTTCACGTGTGTATGCCATATCATCTTCACGTATCTACGTTGGCACCACATTTGCAATAAGTGTGACATGGAATAATTGTTTTAAAATGATACATCAGCAATAAGTGTGACATGGAATAATTGTTTTAAAAGCATTTGCCAAGATTCGAACGTGGTTGCGCGGTTACAAAATAAAAGCTCGGCCACCACACCAACGTTATTTGGTGATAAACTTCCATTCATTTGGGTATATATGTGTTCAACAAAGCTTTGTCATTTCTTTTTCCCTTTCTATGAGTGTTATAAGTAACTTGTCTATTGTTATTATATTTTTGAGTTTAATCACTGAATCACCGACATATTTTTTCTTTTATACATTGTTGCACGTTAATTTTTTATTGATGTATATGTCCTACAAATATTTTTCTTCGGTACATGGTTGTACGTTAAATTTTTTTATTGATGTATATGCCCCATAAACTTCTAATATATGTACATGGTTCATATGTGGTTAACCAGTATTTGTACATGATTCATACGTGGTTAACCAGTATTTGTATATGGTTCATATGTGGTTGACCAATAAAAATTCGCCGATTACGTATGAACCATATACAAATATAAGAAGTTTTTGGGCATATTCATCAATAAAACAGTTTAACATGTAACCATGTATAAATTTTAGAAGTTTGTGGGACATATACATCAATAAAAAAGTTTAACGTGCAACCATGTACAAAAGGAAAAGTACGTTGGTGATCTAATGATTAAACCCTTTTTTTTTTTTTTATGCCACAATATAGAATTAATGTGTAATACAATAATCATAATTAAATGGTTTACATATACTGTGAATCTTATATATGATATATATTATGTTTTTATTGTAATTTTATGTTTTGATGTTGCTTGATTGATGTAAACCTACAATATTACATGTAAACCTACAATTTTTATTTAAGATGATTTAATGGAGAAAGTTTTCATAACAATTACAAATATAATATGAAGGATATTTAATAATTTAATCACCCAATTACCATTAATATCTATTATAACATAAAATTGAACTCAGGGGAGGCCCAGTGGTTGGAGGAACAAAAGTTTGCCATCCGAGTTACATCTAACATTTTATCGAATAGTTTTTTTTTTAACTTATAATCATGTTTCTTTATGTTTTTTAAGTTATGTATTTTTTTGATTTTTGTAAGTTAAATCGATTTTTTTCCTATTTTTTTAAATTTAATATCTACTACTAATGAAACTCCATATATATTGTTTTTTATTTATAAAGTAGAAATAAAATAATTATGGAGCCCAGTTTTACTATGATCAGTTGAAGGTAGAAATTTGTTGTGGTAACGATGAAAATGTGATGATAACATGATAATACTTTTTTTTAGTGTGATTAGTTATGGTTGACGATGGGCTAATGCATCACAATAAGTTGATGAGTTTTTATTCCTTTACCTTATATGGTTAATTTTGCTATTGTTGAGAAGATTACAACTCATGGTAAGATAAAAAACACTCTCTTATCATTCGACAAAACACGACGGGTGAATGATGTGATTTATCTGTTTATCATCTTTATTCTTTCTTAATAATAACAAATAACATTGAATAGGAAGGTATTACGAATGATGTTGGAGCAACTATGGTAGTAACATTCAAGATAATATATTACAACATGTTATTATGTTGATTGCTCAGTATTCTTTGCACATCATGCAAGCTACAATTTTTGAGTGTTTGTAACTTTATAATATGTATAATAGTTGAACTTGATAAATGTGAATTGTGTGTATTTAGCTTGGAGGATACAGGAGACATAAATAAGAAGATATGTAAATAGCCCTTTATCTATATATTAACTATAATTTTATAACTAGGAAGTTCACATGCCGTCCGTTGGGCGGCGGCGGTGTTTGAAGCGTGTTGTGTTACTTAGCTAGACGTCTTTGACGTGTAAGAAAATTGGTTCATGGTAAGAATGTGTGTTTAACGACATATGAAATATTAGAAATGCAGTTGTCTTTTTCTATACTATCTTTAAAAAATCTCGCATGTACGGGTTTAGACAAAAAATACAAATGCCAAATGTATAAAATGTATGAAAAACCAAGAAAATACAAAATAAAAATGTATAAATATAAAAAAACCAATGGTTAAAAAAATCCAAAAAACCAAAAAATGTATATATAAAAACAAAACTATATATAAAACCAAAAATATATTTAAATTATAAAGAAAAAGATATAAATATAAAAAAAACAATGGTTAAAAAAAATCCAAAAACCAAAAAGGAAGGTGGTAAGTATAAAACCTTAAACCTAAAAAAACCCCAAAAAAGCTAAAAAAAAAGCTTAAGCTTCAACCACTTCACCATTTTATTTTTTTATAATTATTTTAAATTTGGAACACCTTTTATTTATGGGTAAATTACATTTTTGGTCCCTGAACTTGACCAATTTTGCACTTTCAGGACCTAAAGTCGAGAAATTACAAATTAAATCCTAAAGTTGGCAAA
>JAOXNX010000033.1:8396551-8414471 GCA_028566075.1 Solidago caesia
CCATTCTGTAACACCCCAACTAGGCGGAATCATGGGAATGCTACACAATGTACAGCTCGACATGGAATTACATATATACTGCTAAATGAAACAAGATTTCCATTGAAAACCGACATAAATATTCATTACAAAACAGAGTATCAATGCGAAAACGTATTAATAAGTAAACATTGTTAAAAAACCCGTTCTCTCTCCCTTCTTGGCGATTTTTTCCCTTCCATGGCTCTCTTTTTGAATCGATCTAGATTATCTTGTTAATGTGTCCCTCTCATTGATTCTGGAATTCTCTTGGATTTTGGAATTGGTTGATGTGCATGTTAGAGATTTATCTATTTCGTTTTTAATTAGGGTTTCATTCGTTTCTTTTGATCGCTGATTAGGGTTAGGGTTTTTTTTTTTGTTTTTTCTGCTGTGTTCGAATTTACTTTTGGTTGTGCTTGATTCGATATGGGTTAGTGGTTTAATGATTGTCGTTCTTGTTAGCTGAATGAGAGATAGTTCGTTTAATTTAGATTCTTTGCGTGATCGTTTGTCTAAGCTTAGGAATATGAGTGGCGGTGGGAAAACATCTGTTAGGGTTACTCCTCCTCCTTCGGAATTTTTTTCTTCAGGCTCGACGAGTTCTGCTAGTATTCCACCTGTTAATGTGGATGCTGAAAGTGTTGTTGATCCTCCCATAGTCTCGGATGATGCGGCATTGAATTCTGGAAACAATTCTGAGAATCAAGGGGATGGGATGAAAGCGAGCATGCAGGCTCCTAAGGTATCTTATGCTTCTGCGTTGAAGAAAGAGTCTAGTCAGAAAAAAGTTAACTTTCGTTTTATTGATTCTGATTCTTCTGAAGCTGGTTTTGATCTGGTACTACCGTTAGCTGCTGTGAAAGAGGTGAATAGTCGATTTATGAATTCGTTATATGGGTATTTTCTTGGCAATCGCTTGGCGTTTCCTGTTGTCGAGGCGTATGTTAAGAATGCATGGGCTAAGTTTGGGCTGAAGCGAGTAATGATGAACAGTGTAGGATTCTTTTTCTTTCAGTTTGAGTCAGCAAATGGTATGCAACAGGTTCTCGAAAAGGGTCCATGGATGATCCGCTCTACTCCGATTTTTCTGAACAAATGGACTCCTAACACTTGTCTGACGAAACACGAGATGAAGAAGGTTCCTGTGTGGGTGAAACTATATGATGTGCCGTTAGCAGCCTATACAGAAGAGGGTTTGAGTATGATCGCTTCAAAGATAGGTAGGCCTATGCTACTTGATTCATATACAAGTCAAATGTGTTTAAGCTCATGGGGTAGGCATAGCTATGCTAGGGCTCTTATTGAGTTGGATGCTTCTGTGGAGTGGAAAGATGAACTGGTTATTGGGATTCCGAATTTAGATGGGGATGGTATAACTAAGGAGGTGATTGGGGTTGAATGCGAATGGGAACCTCCTCATTGCAAGCATTGTAAAGTGTTTGGTCACGATGATCTTGGCTGTCCTTTACAAGTTAAAAAATCAAAGGAAACGCAAAATAACGATGCTCATGCTGATGATGGTTTTGTTCAGGTGAATCGGAAACAAAGGAAGGGTAAAGCTGTACTGGAGAAACGGATAGAAGGGGTTAAGTTGAATAAGCCTAAACCGAAGTTTGTTTATAGGGAGAAGCAGCAGGTGCAAACAACGAGTGTGCAGCCTAAGGTCGTATCGAAACAGGTTGAGAAAAAGGGGGAAGCGAGCACTTCTAAAGTTCCTACTAGTAATCCTTTTGATGTTTTGGGGGATGACGATGCTGGGCATGGTGATTTAAATGATAATGAAGAAGCACGACATCCTGACAAAAAGCATGAAGTTCCAGAAAGTGATGATGAGGAAGTTTTTAATGAATATGACGTGGAACAGCAGAAAAACAGTTTACATGACCCTACAGGGGCAAGCACTCCTGCTTCTGAGGTGCTTCATGTATAGTATTGCCGCTTGGAATATACGAGGGATGAACCAAACCCCGAAACAAAAAGAGGTTCGTCAGGTACTTTCTGATAATAACTTGTCGGTTTGTGCCATTTTGGAGTCTCATGTTTCTTCTGGAAAACTTGAGGGTCTTTGTTCTAAAGTTTTCAATAATTGGTATTGGACGTCAAATGGTAATGTTTGTGCTAAAAGCCCGAGAATCATACTTGGTTGGAATCCTAATGTTGTGGATCTGATGGTGCATAATTATTCGGATCAGGTGATTCATACAAAAGTGGTTTTTAAAGCAGATAAAAAAGTTCTTTTGTGTTCGTTTGTATATGCGCATAACAGGTACAATCAGCGAAGAGGGTTGTGGCACAATTTGTCGATGCATAAGCAGTTTGTTGGCAATAATGCATGGTGTTTATTGGGTGACTTTAATGCTACGTTAAGCTTGGCTGATCATGCTAGTAGTTCCTCAAGTATGGATATTGCAATGCGTGAATTTAGTGAATGTGTGGCTGACATCGAGGTGACTGATGTTAACAGTGTTGGTTTGCAATTTACTTGGAATCAAAAACCGCATGGTAATGATGGGGTGTTAAAAAAGTTGGACCGTATTCTTGCTAATGCTCAGTTTGATAATGCTTTTTCGGGATCAATTGCTTTGTTTCAACCGTATCGAACATCAGATCATGCTCCAGCGGTTCTCAGGCTTCCTACAGCGGTGAAATTTCGACCTAAACCCTTTAAATTTGCTAATCTTCTTGTCCATCATTGCAGATTTCATAGTGTAGTATCGGATATCTGGTCTATGGAGGTGTCGGGTCATCCGATATATAGGGTTGTTCAAAAACTGAAGGCTCTTAAAAAACCTCTTCGAAAATTGCTATATGAAAAAGGTAATCTTCATGAGAAAGTTACTAAGTTACGAGCTGAATTGGATGAAGTACAACGCGCATTAGACTCTGATCCATTCAATCACGATCTTCAAGAGGAAGCATCAGTTTATCTTCGAGCCTTTAATGAAGCTGTGTTGGATGAAGAACGTTTTCTGAAACAAAAGGCTAAAATTGAGTGGCTTCGAGTTGGTGATTCTAATTCTTCCTATTTTCATAAGGTTGTTAAGTCGAGAACTGCTAGAAGCCGTATTGATTTAATTATGGATGCGAATGGTAATCTAAATGATGGGGATCAAGTGGCTTCGACGTTTCTTGCACATTATATGAATTTTCTGGGCCAAGCAGATGCGGTAATGCCAATGGATTCTGTTGGTTTGTTTAGTAATACTTTAACACAGGATCAAGCTGTTGCAATGATTCAGCCGGTTACTGCAGAAGAGGTTAAGGATGCAATGTTTTCTATGGGAGATGATAAATCTCCAGGTCCGGATGGTTTCTCAGCTTGTTTTTTTAAGAACTCATGGGATGTGGTGGGCCAAGAAGTGACTCTTGCGGTTCTGGATTTTTTTAATTCTGGTAAATTGCTGAAAGAAATTAATCATACTGTTATTACTTTATTACCAAAGGTGGCTTCTCCAACTAGAGTCACAGATTTTCGGCCTATATCTTTGTGTAATGTCTTGTTCAAATGCATTACAAAGATAATTTCTAACAGAATTAAAGGATGCCTTGGTAGTTTGGTTTCTCTTAATCAGGCAGCATTCGTTCCAGGCAGAAGCATAGCCGATAATATCTTATTAACTCAGGAATTAATGCATAACTATCATTTGGATAGAGGGCCGCCTAGATGTGCTCTCAAGGTGGATATCCAGAAAGCGTACGATACAGTGAATTGGGATTTTCTGAGGAGCATTCTAGTTGGATTCGGTTTTCATGAGCAGATGGTTAAATGGATTATGGAGTGTGTGGCATCTACTTCTTTTTCTATTAATATTAATGGGAATTTACATGGTTTTTTTAGAGGAAGACGGGGGTTGCGACAGGGAGATCCACTATCACCGTACTTGTTTACTTTGGTTATGGAAATCTTAACTCTGATATTAAAACGAAGAGTTCGAAACTCGGCTGAATTCTCTTATCATCATCATTGCTCGGAACTTCAGGTTATTAATCTATGCTTTGCTGATGATCTTTTTATCTTTTTGCGGGGTGATGTCGATTCTGCAAGAATTGTTATGGAGGCTTTGGATGAATTTAAACAGGTTTCTGGTCTTGTGCCGAGTTTGCCTAAGAGTACAGCCTTTTTTTGTAATGTGCTTAATCATGTGAAATTGTCGATTCTTACTATTTTGCCATTTGAGGAGGGCACTCTTCCGGTTAAATATCTAGGAGTACCACTTATTTCTTCTCGGTTGATGATTAAGGATTGTAAAATTTTGGTGGAACGAGTGAAGAAAAGGGTTCTGGATTGGAAGAATAAATTTTTATCTTTTGCTGGCCGATTACAACTTATTGCTTCTGTCCTATCTTCTATGCATGTGTATTGGGCGTCTATGTTTATGCTTCCATCTAGTACGCTTCTTGATATTGAGCAAATTGTTCGTGGTTTTCTTTGGTGTCAAGGAGATATGCAGAAAGGCAAAGCAAAAGTTGCTTGGGAGGTGGTGTGTTTGCCCAAGGAGGAGGGTGGCTTAGGTTTGCGAAATTTGGAACAGTTTAACATTGCTCTTTTGGCATCTCATATTCGGAAGCTGCTTGTCCGTAAGGAGTCGATGTGGGTTATGTGGATTCACACCTACAAATTGCGGGGGAAAAGTTTTTGGGAAGTTCCATGTCAAGGTAATATGTCTTGGAGTTGGCGTAAGCTTCTTCAACTGAGACCGATCCTGTTTCCGTTTTTCTGGTTCAAAATTGGTAATGGTCAGCTTGCATCTGCTTGGTATGACAATTGGGATTCGAGTGGACCCCTAAAAGCATTTGTCAGTTCTCGGGATATTACTAGAGCAGGTTTCGAGTTGAATGCTCATGTTCGTGACATTGTGAATAACGGTGAGTGGTTATGGCCAATGGAATGGTTAAGTAAATTACCCGTGATAGTTCCTCCAGTGTTAACTGATCATGTTGAGGATGCGATTATGTGGAAAAATCAATCAGGGGTACTTCATGAGTTTTCGGTTGCTAGGGCTTGGGAGTCTATTCGGTATTCGGCTCCAGAGGTAGATTGGTTTCATGTGGTGTGGTTTGCTCAGGGGATACCGAAACATGCCTTCATTTTGTGGTTAGTGTTTAAGAAGAAATTGAAGACACAAGACATGGTTCGGGTTTGGGATGTTCATGATGATTCAGATATGATGCAAGTGTGCCCGCTGTGTGAATTTCAGCCTGATTCTCATTCGCACTTGTTTCTTGAGTGCCCGTTTTCTATGCAGGTTTGGCGTGTGGTAAGTTCTAAAGCTGGTTTGTTAAACTGATCGGCGGTATTTGAAGATATTATTGAGGAGATGCGACCCCATGCAAAGAAGAAATCGGTTCTTAGTGTTATGGCAAAGCTGGTTCTTGCTGCTTCGGTGTATTTTATATGGCGCGAAAGGAATGCAAGGTTATTCAAGCAAGAAAAGCGTTCACCGGAAAAGATTATTGATACCATTGTTTCAACTATCAGATTGAAGATGTCGACGTGCAGATACAAGAAGACCAAGAGAGTCGAGCACTTCTTAACATCTTGGGATCTTCCTTTTTCATTATTGATGTGTATGTAATCTGTGTTTATGTTTGATTGATAGCTTAAGTAACTTGTTTTTTGGAGGTGGCATGTCACCTTTCTTTGGTTGTTGCACTTTTGTGCATGGTTGTAAGTCGTCTTGACACTCAGTCAAGCGCCTGATTTTTATTGATTAATACAAGTATAACCAGGGTATACCCTTTTACCCAACATAGATCATAACACAGCCAATAACATACAAATCAGAACGGTGATTACAATGTATGAAGGGTTGTGCCCAGTACAAAAGCCTTACATACATAAGTCATGCTCGAAGTTGAGCAAAATGAACAAGTACCAAATTAGAACAGTACGATGTTACATAATTAAAGTACAAAATACTCAACATCAGAACAGAATAGATGGAGCTAGCAAAAGACGATCCGTCTGGAAGGATCAGCACTGAAAGAACATAAAGCACGTACAAGAACATGATTTTCTATTGACCTGGACCTGAAAAGCTTGAGAGTTCAAAATGTCAACTACAAAAGTAGTTGGTGAGATCACAGTTGTATGACCAAGTATGAAGTTCATAAAAGTCTGATATAATTTCATAAGTTCATAAGTCTACTGTTTATACTTACACTGCACTGAGCCCAACTACAAGCCGGTTATGTTCCTGTACTACTTCTTACTCTATCGCTAGTAGGGTGCTCAAGTAATTATGCACTCATAGAACCGATACGAGAGAAGGATATTCTACCCTAACAGCGCTGTCCATTAATTACCTACGGTCCAATCACTAGAACTGGTGTGATTGAATTAATAGTAGTGGAAATGTTGCGATAGCACTCAGGCATAAGTACGGCAAACAATTTAAGTACAGTACGTCAAATAAGTACAAGTTATAAATAATACGTTCATAAAATAATATGTTCAGTTCAGTTCTTAAACACGTCTCAAAAATAAGTCTTTAGAACGTCTTAAAATAATTCTTTAGAATGTCTCAAAAATAAATCCTTAAAATACATTTAGCACGTCTGAAAATAGTCTTTTAAGTATGTTTATTGTTTATAACAAAATAGTTTTTCATGCTTTCCAGCCCCGCACCAAAACTGATAAAACAGAAAAGGGGCAGTGAACTCACCTGACAGAAGTACGACTAATGAAACAAGTACGAGAACAATCAGATACGTTAGAACAGACCAAGTACTAGAACGAACGAACACGTCTTAGGAACCTTGCACATAAGAATAAATGAGATTAATATCTCGCGAACGATTAATGTTTAACAGTTAATAATTAAGGAAATGCCAATGCCATAAACGTTTTAAGTCTGATATGAATTAAATCATTTTAAGTCCATTGTACGAAAAACGTCTTTGATTTGACTGACTTTTATTCTTGGTTGAAACCGAAACCACTTGGACCGAAATTAAAAGCTTGGACCGAATTTATTTGAACCGAAAATAAATGGACCAAAACTAAAAGTCAAACCAAAACTAATAGTCAAACCAAAACTAAAAGTCAAACCAAAACTAAAAGTCAAACCAAAACTAAAATAGTTTGACCGAAAATAAGGAAAGTTAGGATCAAAATTAATGTTTGAATTTGTCCCCTTGACTTTGACCGAAAATAGGCACTTTGACCGAATTCAAATGGACTAAGTTACTAAATATTATAATGCAAGTAGGACTAAATCTAGCTAGTCTTGGATCAATTCAGTTGACCGATGCCTAGTCCTTCTGACCGAAAGTAACTCCATGAGTTGACCGAAACTAAAATTCCAGCTCTTGACTAACAATTTACAAGTCTAAATTAGCTAAAGAAAATGGATCAAAACTCATTGACAGTTCTTCCTTTGGACCGAATTAAATCATGACACAATGTTATTTTCGGTTCTAAATCTTTCCAAAAATGATACTTTAGAACAATAAAACTAATTCATTTTATAATCAAAACCACTCTTTTACTTGAATAATCACGTGAGTTATAATCCCATATTTATATGGGAAGTCTTGAAGAACATTAAGAACATGACTTCATAGTACAAATTTTCGGTGTCAAGTTTCAACAAAATACCATGACTAGCATTTCAAAATGAACTTTATAAGTCTTCAATATAAAATTTTATAGAGCTCCATCTTTGCACTATAAAAATATAAGAACTTTATGGCTTAAAAGTCTTGTATGAACTTAACAAGAACATAATTTTATTGATAGACAATGACACCCTTTTTAATCAAAGAAAATATAGATTTCATATAAATATACATGAACTAGTAGTTTACCTTGAATAAAACCCTTTGAAAATAAAAATGACTGAATTTTTTGATGAACAAAATGAGAGGATCTGGACTTTTCACACACTCTTAACACATATTGGAAATGAACCTTGCATGTACAAGTGGGTGCTTTATGACTAGTTATGCTCTTAATATGACATGTGTCCCTCCTTAAGCAAAAGAAGACAAGTGTTCAAGATCATGCAAAAATATAATTATATTAAGTTAGTGGATTATTACATGAATTTTAATTAACAAAAATTCATTTTCGGTCAAAGTCTAATGGATTCGGTCAAAGGACCGAATCTGAACTTGTTCCGGATTAGTACGCGCGATAAAATATTTTGTTAACGTTTTGGCATTTCGTTAATTATTAAAGTTTAACCGTTAAACCTTTGAAGAACAAACATCGAGTTTAAACTTAATTAAACCCGAAAAACGTACATTGAACTCAAAAATGGCACTAAATAATTTCACTATAAAATAAGGTTCATCTGAACGTAAGACAAGTACATGACTAAGGATGGTTGTCACATCAAAGACCATATTAAATTTGAAATGTGTCAAATGAAGAAATTAATGTGTTATGGCTACGTATTGGTCGCGTATTATACGTTTTTGAGTCATTTCAAGTTGGCATACCTTATGTATACCTAATGTATATGTATATTTAGTTTCAACTCAAAAAATAAAAATAAAATTCGGGCCTAACATTTAGTCATGATGGAGTTTACACATCAAATGTCGTCTATTAAGAAGTATTATTTGATGAGTATATTAAAATGTATGTAGTTAGAGCACTCACAAATCCCTTTGTTATGGGATTGTTGTTGACTCATCATCCACACATACACCATTAGGCCCGACTCTTCATCCGCTCATCATGAAGCCACTCTTTTATTTTTCTTGTATTTGACTATGATATATTTGACGTCACCACATTGCAGAGTACCATACCAATGTGTGTATATATATATATATATATATATATGTCAAATCACCACTTCATGTTATACGAACCCATGTTGATATCTTATTGTGTCAACATATATTGCATATATTTTTAGGTTGGGTAAGGTTGGTAACATTGATATCATGTCGCATTATGGTTGTAATACCTTGTAGACGGGGGATGAGCGACGAAATGTTTGAATATCATTTGATATTTATGTCGAATAGTGTTTGTATCACAATCTAGTTCACAATGGTATATTTGGATCCGAGAATAAAGTTGATTGAAATAAAAAATAAAAAATAAAAAGAAGAAAACTCACAGAAGAACAAAAATTTTAAATATTCTAGCAACAATAACAAACACATTTTTTTTATATACCCGTGTGTTATGCAATCTGGAACCGACGATCGACGAAATTGGTTGCCAGCCATCATCACCTTTTGATGCATGTATTGAATGAAGTTTACGAATTTCATATACATTATAATTTAAATTTTTAAAAAAAATCATCCACCACTGCACATCGCGCGGGTACATTTCTAGTTATTATAAATTAGATAGATTGTGTCTTAAATTTCAAAAATTTTAAACATTTCTCTATTTATCACCCAATTTCTTAAAATATCATTTTACCCTTTCAATAACATCACATAAAATACTTACAATACTCCATCTTCTAAAATACCTCATTCCGCCACCACCATCAGTCGTAACTCACGTCTCGCCACCGGCATCGTCGCCCTAGCCGCATTGCGCGAATAATAAAAGAGAAAGTTTGGAGTGTGATCCCGTAAAGCAACCCGTGAATCCCGGCCGCCAGCCCGCGTTAATTATAATTGTTTTTTGATCATATATCATATTTGGTCCCTCTTTTTGCTTTTCCTCAACGCAAACCCTAAAAGGTGCTGATCAATTAATTGATTGGAGGAAAAGGGTAAGGGAAAGGGAAAGATGGTGTTTTTCTTCCAAGCCCGACCTGAAGCCGGAGACTACACCATCTTCATGGGTCTTGATAAGTTTGAAAACGAAGAACTTATCAAATACGGTTTCCCCGAAGACATCTGGTATCTCTATCTATATCTATACATCTATCTATATATATATATATGTATGTATGTATATCTTTGTATGTACAAATTCATCAATTTAGATGCTTGCTGTTTGTTTGATTAATTGATTGTATTTGGCCAAGTCTGATCAGAATTCACAACTTAATTGAAGAATTCTTAGGACTAGAAAATAGGATTTGAAGTCAATTGATTTGGGAATTAGGGTTCGATGAACTTTAGATTGAGAGTTTTATAATCTCGAAGTATGATAATTGGTATTGTAACTAAAGGAAACCAATCAACCCATTTCTTTTTGTTCTGTCTCCAGTCGTATACCTCAAATAACATTTGGACCACCTCAGTTTGACCGTCCGTGTGTGGGTTCTATGAAGTGGACAACTGAAAACCTCTTTTGATCACCCACCATTCAAAGATCAGTAATTGATGTTTGCTTTTAGCCCTGCAATGCATCTCCTTGTAGATGCATTACCCAGCTGTCATGCCTAGGTCGTTGACTAAAATAATCTTTCATTTGAAGAATTAAAATATATGAGCGGGTTAAATGGGTCAAAAATAACCTAATAGGTATTCATCTGCTTACAACATCTTTAATCACTGTGTTGAAAGAATATATATAAACTAGTTGGGTATTAATAGTTGGGTGAAATGAATGGTTGTGATTAAAAGTAATGAGTGTCATGAAATTGGACAAAAAAAAGTCAACAGGTTGTCACAACCTGGTTAGACTCGCACATAAATCTTGCCCATTTTGACCCTTACCCGACATGATCGTTTTGCCACCTCTAGTTGTAGCTGATTGACCCCAAACTCCCACATATAGATTTCCTATTTTGTCCTCTTAAATATAGCGTTCTCTTTCTTTTTCTTTTTTTTTTCTTGATTTAGAGTTATTTGAACATTCCTCCTGTGCTTGTTTATCATTTTCTGGATCTTTGACATGTTCTTTCTGTTATTTATCTTGGACATTCTAATCGGCCACAAGATTTCCAAATTTCCTTATTAATTGATTATATCACCTTATATCTAGTTTTTCATACAGGATTTTTTCTAGCGCAGGTTCCATGTGGATAAGATGTCATCTGCCCATGTGTATCTGAGGATGCGTAAGGGTCAGACGATTGATGACATTTCTGAAGGTCTGCTCGAAGATTGTGTTCAACTTGTCAAAGCAAATTCCATTCAAGGCAAGTGAATATTCACTTGCTCATCATCTAACATGTAATCATAATTGACACACTAGTTAGTTCTCTTTTTCTTTAGATAAATTGTGTTCAGGGTCAATTCTACCTGAGACATTTAGTAGTTTTTGATCCCTCAGTATCCCCCCTTCTCTATCTATTTCTTCATATGTAAGGGATTTAGAATTTTCTACCACACGAATTGAAATTGTATTAGCATGGCATTTGTCAGACTTTGTTTCATTCAAATGGGTAAATCTATTTTGGACCGGTTTACCTTCTAACACTTTGTTTTGTCTGTTCTTGAGCTTTACAAATAACTAATATATTAAATATGATAGCAAAAACTATTACTAATATACAACTCACATTTAATTTGGTTGATTTTTAAATGCTCGACCGGTTATCTTTTCAGCTAAAGTTTCTAATATAATGCCTGTTTATTGTTGAATATTTGTACCTGGCAGGAAATAAAGTGAACAACATTGATGTTGTGTATACTCCTTGGCAGAACTTGAAGAAGACTCCAGCTATGGATGTTGGTCAAGTTGGTTTCCACAACAACAAAGCTGTGAGTTTGATTATATAAACCGTAATTTGCTTTTGAAGCTGCATCTGTATCCTTGAATTCCCACTGAAGGGATTTTGTGGTAATTTTCTATTTGATCTTGTTTTTGTGCTCAGGTGCGCACTGTGAGGGTAGAGAAGCGAATAAATGAGGTAGTTAATAGACTGAACCGGACAAAGGTGGAAAGGAAACCTGATTTGAAAGGTAATTTCATCAACTTGAACAACCTTTTATCCATGAAAATAGCAACCCACTTTCTCTTTAGCTGTGAAGAGAAAATCATTACAGACCATCCAACTTACAAAAAGAGGCTTAAAAAACATTTAAATTTTTGGAAATTCTTGTAGAAACAACTTCATTTAGTATGCATGCTTTTGGTTTAGTGGTTTTACTAACAACGTGAGCAGAATAGAAAATGAAGGTGCTGTTTGTTGTTATTCTTATAGTTTCTGCGTTTGAAACCGGTCCTGATTATGCTAGTTAGTACTGAAGTGCAAAGTCAATTAACAGATAAAGCTATGTAAACTAAAAAGAATGACAAAAATAACAAATGTTGTAGTTATACACTTATACTTGCTAGTTGAAAATATGTATCATCAAAAGTTCCTAATCATGTGAAGGCATACATACAATCTCATCACAGTGATAATTATTAACCGGTCAATACTCATGCTCTCCTGTGTTAGCATGTAATTAACGCATTGCATTCTTGGTACAACCTTATTGGAATAATTGAATTTAGAGTGAACAGAAATTTTAAAGATTGTGTTGATTGACATTTGAGAGGTTAATCAATGCTAATAGTGTGGGAAATATTATTACCCCCTCGGCCATAAAAACACAGAGTTCTCAAGAATGTTACTTGAAACAGTCTGGATTCTACATTCCGAGTTCTTTTTTGAAATTTTCTTCTTATCTGCTGTTGATAATGAAGTCCAGCGTATCCCATGGATGGAGGGTGATATTTGATGTACCACCCCTGCCACTCTCCATGGCTTTTATGCAGCTTCTTTTCATAAAGCCCTTTCTCCAATTTGAATGGAGTGATATTTGATATTAGCACCCCTACCAATTTGATAAGACATCAGTGGAATAATTGAATAAAAAAAATAATGTAAAGCTAGTGTTGATTGACATTATGAGTGGTCGATTGTTTACTTTCAAAGGTAAAGCAACACTCCAGAGTCCAGATGATATTAAATCTCTAACCGAGATACATAAGAAACCAGCAACTATAGTTGTCAACTCATGGCGTGACTCGAGGGCTTACATTTTTACTTGTGACTCGAATTGTAAGAGTCACGATATTATACACACACACATTTACACATTTAGAAACAAAATATAACTTAACCATTGTAACTTATGGTAGTTAGTAGTCAGACTCACATAGTTGGATCCTGGATCCACCCAACATGTCAATAACAATGTTCCTAAGTATAGCAGCTTTTACTTCGTTTCTTGGTAGTCAAAATAGAAAGTGACACATTAAATCATAAATGTCGTATTAGGGAAAGTTATAACATATTTAAAAATTCTGAAAAACATCTTTAACAAGAAGAAATAGTAGTGTATAAATTATTGATAAAACTTCATCAATTGATATTAAAAAAATTGTATTTGGTATGCATCTTATTTGTTTTGTTATTGTTTTTATTTAGCCGAGTTAACACTGCCACTACACCATAACACCACTAGATACTTGGCTCTTCCTATAGAAGCCACACAACGATGTGGGAAGAATCAAAGGTGAAATCCTGAATATGAATGACAGTAGGCGTGGCCTTGAAGATCAGGTTGTGAATTGTGTGCAACCTCTGGTCTTAATTTCATAATATCGTTAAGAAATTGTTTTTATTCGTACACGAGTTTTTTTTTTTATATATTCATGAAATGAGCTGTTAGTGACACTTTCAATAATGTTTTCAGATGACCCGTTTCAGCTCCCAACAGACTCGATCAAATAAGTATGTCCTTGTCCATTGTACACATGGTCATAACAGGAACTTTCTTCTATTTGGTCCTTTATGTCTGGATCTTGTGAACAAGAAATGGGTTCAAATGAGCATTATTGCTATGACACACAAGAACACTCTGAAAACAAAAAAAATCAAGATTCATCGGTGATGTCAAGGTAGATTGTGTTAAGTTTTCAGTCATTATTATTAACGTAACATTTTGAAAGAATCAAGTAAAGTGTGTATTTCACAAAACCATTTAAGTTTCAATCTTTATGAATATAATTCACATATTTTACACTTGCAGATATCATATTCACAGACAAAAGATCTTGAACAAGTCGCCAATGATGGGATGTATGATGACTTCACCATGGATGAAATTGACATATATATCGAGAATTATGAAGAAATGTTCGGTGTTGGCCATATAGACCCAAAAAAACTTTTTGCAAAAGATGGGATTGATAGCTTGTTTGGAATGAAAGGCATGGCAAAGGTATTACTTTGATACGTAATAACGTAAATTATAATTTTTGTTCAAATGAATTTATCGTTCCTTGCATTTTGGAATTGATTGTCCGGTTCTGTTATTAATGTTTAGATAAAGAGATTATGCTTTGGATTATAAATAGTATTGGATAAACAGTTTCGTACCAGCTGCAATGAAATGATTATAAGTTAATTACCTACTATATCTTTTTCAACCCATTTCATAAACATCTCTTTTCACGAACATGTATTCTTTTAGTCGAATCTAATTAATTTCCCAAACTATCAAAATTTCCAAGCTCTCAAACTTCTGGTCAGCTGATTATTACAAATTTAAAGTGTAGAATAACATCCAAACTAACCAAACCCTGATTTCTACAGCCTGTATTCTTATAGTTTTGGCTTTATTCCGATTATTCAATGTCACATTATGCTTGTCTCAATTATTTTAGAAGTCTACAAATACATTAGAGCCAGAGTGTAGTAAGTAATGCAGCCTCAGTGGATTCAATAGTGAGCTGCAAAACCGAACAGAATCCTTGCTTTGCACAGCAACACGACTACATTGACATCATGTCCTGTTTTTTTTATTACCAAACTTCGTATCTCAATTGTATCATACAGATTTGATAAGAGAGTATGGTATGCATCCTGAAAGGCGAGAGCTGATGTGAGAAAACGTTTGAAATGACGCTTTATCAAGGCAGGTGATGCTTATGATTATGATCCCATGAATGAAACACAAATCTTTTTAGAGAATATAAACATATATTTCTCAGGGTTCTAGAAATAAAACTGCTAAATCCTCCTAACTCGTCATCCTACATATATTTCTGATAAAAAGATGATGAAATTCTGGCAAGAATGTAGGCATTTCTCATTTTCTCTTCTCTATCTTCATCTCTTCCATGTTATCTTGTCAGCTGACATCATCTCTTTATTAGAAGGATAAGTATTAAGACGGGTTAAGAGGATTTAGTATTGTAGCAATGGTCAATTATTGTTGTGTTTGTGATAGTTGGTATGTCAATTATGGTCAATTATTGTTGTCTTATTCAAAGAATTAGATTATTTGAAGCTATATGACCGTTGTAATCTGATTTGACTTGGTAATTGTTTGTAATAATCTCAAAAGTTGTGGACAAAATGTTGTAGTTCATCTCTGTCCGAGTTAATCCGTACCAAAAGCTACCCTTTTTGTCCAGTTACCCTCGTGTTTTTCCCTTTCTAGAGTAACCCTTTTAGTTAATCTCCTAACTATGAGAGTTTGCAGGACAATGATGTGCAAACAAGTGAGATGAGAAATGTTTTCGGATTAGGTGAGATTGCTAATGTTGGGAGAGGAGGTGAGATGTCAAATGCTTTGGCAGGAAGCGAGATGACACATGCTATGGGATATAGCAAGATGACAAATGATGACATATTGGGAGATACCGTGCCATATAATCAGATAGAGTCAATGAGACAATTTTGCAATCAAGTTCTCAAGTTGAGTGTAAGGTTAGGATCTCTGGACACTTTTCTTTTTGACATGTTTTCACTATATAGTTTCATTCATGACATGGTAGTCTTGTGTGTTTGTCTTTAACTTCAACGTTAGGGATGTGATCCGTCATCTGGAACTGATCTCTTCACTTACGTATCTGTTATCTATAGAATCTGAGCAGTATTTGACATATAACTTGTCATGTTTATCATTAGTTAGTAATGGTGGATAGTTTGAGCTAAAATTGGAACTGGTCAAATGGATTGAGTAAGTGTGAGTCTCTCTTAGAACATTTGCAACACATACGACCTCTAGTTTTATTCAAGGACTTGGATTATTATGTATAATTTTGTTCTATTTATGATTACCAATATTTTTATTTTAAAAAATGCACTAGATTTGTTTGTGGGTCAACTTTTACCGACCCGGGCTGTTTTGACTATACTTAATTATTTTTATCAGTGGCATACAAGCTGTCCAAGAGAAAACCTGATGGGAACTTGCATTCACTGCAGACGGTTCTTTTTAATAATCGAGCCAAGGTGAGAAGGTCTCATAGTTGAGCCTAAAGAATCAAATGTATATAACAACGATTCCTTTGTATATTTGATTGGTTGACTGTGATGCATATGTTTGCATGTGAACACTCGACATGTTTTCTGGTTTTTGGGCTGATGATGTGGTGAGCTCTTTAGCTTTATTGAATTTATTTTTCTTGTTACTAAGTTATATATTTCTCTTTAGCTCTACTCCTAATTGTCAATAACACAAGCATTTCATTTATATTCTCAAATCAGTTTTCTGTTGTATCATGCAGTTATTTATTGGTTTGCTGAATGTAAACACATTCAACTATTCAAGTCTTGTTATTTTTTTTACAGTATTGAAGTGATATTTTTTTTTTTTTGTTTTGCAATATCAGTCTTATAAAGGGCTGCGAAGTGAGTCAGTCTTATAAAGGGATGCGAAGTGAGTCGAGATTGAGCATGACTATCTTAGGCTAAGCCCGAAGTTGATTAGATAGGTTAATGAGCCTTCATATCTTGGCTCGAATACTTCTCTTCCTCGCTCTTCACGGTTGGAATGGAATAGGGCTCGAAAGGATTTCTTTGAATGTGGATTTTCTAAGCAGGTGTGGAGTAAAATTCTTACACATGCAGAAATCTCGTTTTGACGGGAAAATTCGCTTTCTTCAAATGGAATATTAACTAGAAATCTTACTAAAGTAAGATTCGGTTTTAGCTCAATTTGAGAGGCCTGTGATTTTTGATGTAGCCGAGCGAATAACTTGATAATTGTTCGAAGAGCTCCAAGTGAGTAATTATATAAGGACTTACATATTACATGGGGATAAGAAGCTCGATAATAATTCGAGTCAAGTCTTGATAATCATGAAATCAACTCGTTATATGTTCTGAGCATGTTTTCTATGTTCGAGCTTGGTAAAGTTTGACTGGTATGAATAATTCGATAAAAGCTTAGCTAGTTTGCAATCAGAGTCCTGTATTCTTTATTCGATAAAAGCTTAGCTAGTTTGCAATCAGAGTCCGGTATTCTTGAATTCCTTGAAAAACATGTTCAACTGTTCATGTGGCTTTGTTTATCTATGTTACTATATAAAGCATGTCCCCCCTCCTGTATTCGGAACATTTATTCCATACTTTACGCGGCTACTATGCTATCTTTACACAAGTGTTTGGTTTGAAATTAACGTTGTGTATTGTCGCCGCAGATTCGCGCGAGTACTTATCTAGTATCCGTACATAAGTTTTTTTTTATTTTTTGATATTCATGAAATGAGCTGTTAGTGATATTTTCAATAATGTTTATTAGAGCACAAGGTATGGAGGCTTAACACCGACCCCGAATCCTTGCTGGCATCTCGGCACCGCACCAGCCAGCAGCCACCATCCCCCTTTTGTTTGGCGTCGACCCTTGGTTCGGGGTGCGATGTTAGGACGCCGATGCTCGGCCTTACTTTCTCTCTCTCTTTCTTTTTTTGTCTTTTCTTGTCTTATAATATTTGTATATACAAGCATTCACATATGACAAAAAGTGTAAACATTCTCAATTACGGAATGATACCCACATGAAAAAAATCAAAACTTTAAGAGATTAAAGATAACAAAAAATGATGAATTTAGGTGATTACCGGAGATGGGTATTAACTTAGACACCTGTTACAATTATGTGACTCAGCAACTCATATAAATTGAATATGCCAAAAAAGATTTGTTTATATATATATTTGCTTTAAAGAAGTTAAATAGATATTAACGCAACAATGATTGAAAACGTTATCTTGGCCTTTTTTTTTTTACAATTTTTTTGTTGAAGTGTTTTATTATTATTGTGTTATTTTTATTATTAATGTGATTTTATTTTATTA
>JAOXNX010000033.1:8422633-8432768 GCA_028566075.1 Solidago caesia
CCCCCCCCCCCCCCCCCCCCCCCCCCCCCCTCCCTTGAGTGACATGGACCAGAATTATCCGTTTGACCTGTTATGCAAGCTGCCCGAGTTGCTTATTTTGCCACCTCGATATTTATTTATAATGTAGATATATAAAAGATGACATATATGTGCTTGATTCATGGATCCAGGAATGTGTAGATGCAACACACATTATATATCATGATTGTCATGTTATTTAATTAATATTAACTGTACTCATTGCCTGTGAGTGTCAAGTTGTAGATTTTAGTAAGTTAATGTTGCAGAAACGACGAGAGGAAATGGACAGGCTGGAAAAGGAGAGACAGGCAGAGGTAAGGAGCTACAAAAATCTGATGGTTGCCGACAAAATGACTTCTAACAAAGAGATTGCATCAACCCACAAGTCCTTACAGGAACTCGAAGAGGACTTCATGTAATACTTCAACTTCGAAATACCACCACCGAACTGTTTTTTGACCACCTTATGCCTCCTGATGTTTTACAAAAGAAATATGAAGTGGGGTTTTTTTGTGTGTCAAAAATATTGATGTACACTTGTCTGAACTATTATCCTGCTAATCTCTCGGATTGTGGATGCTTAATAAAAAAGAAGCTAAATTGGCAGAATTCACGACTGTGAGATGACAGGGAAGCTTATGATGTATGAATTTGCTTTGGTACTTTAAAATCATTATTATACACTTACTTTAAACTTCTGGGTACGTTGTTGGTTTGTTTTGCATTTATGATTCATTTCAAACTTGAATCATAAACTCTATGCATTCAGTTCACGTTTACTGCTTTGGACATTTTGGCTCAAGTTTGTACGTAGTATTTGTTAGCATGCTCATCTACGATAACGATAGAGTTTTGGAGATTTACATATGTTAATTACCTCTTTATAGAGCAAAAGAATATTCTTTCTTTTTTTTTTTTTGGGTAAATTGTATAAATATGAATAAAGTTCAGGCAACATGCTGATTGCTGAATACAAGGGGTAACTTCAACACCCATATAAACGCATACAATCAAAACAACCTCACAGCTAGACTTCAACCACTAGCAAACAATAGTTAAATTACATTAATTAATTAATGAAAAAGGCAAATCCCATGAAGTAAAAAAATGCTGATAATTTGTATTCTTTCCTTTCTTAAATAGCCGCGCATTTCGTTCTTGCCACAAAAAGTAAGCTGTCGCTGCTAACACTAGCTTCTCCACAACAATTGGAACCGATCTTTTATGAGCATTCTTATTAAATCTTAATACCGTGTGTAATACATAGTTTAACTACACATTAAAAAAAAAACATCAAACTGCAATGCTGTAACAAGCAAAACCCAGCTTTATGTAACAACTTAAATAAACACAAAACCCAAAATTGCAGCAGAAACAGTTAAATTTGGTACAACTTGAGGTGTTAAATTTAATTAGTTTTATAACAACTTACATTTTATTCCTATTATTAAATTAAATTAATCTTGCTATCAATCCTCTAGATGTTATATCCTTGTTTCCATGCTCCCCTTATTTTTGTTTCATCCATGATTCCATGTCTTCAATCCTTTTAATCAAATATTCATTTGGATGGTTTTTGATATAGGTCTTGACTTTTATGATGATTACAGATACCCAGCTTACCAAGTACGTACAAGCAAAACCCTTCGTGTCACACCTCGTTAAAGCAGAAACACGAGGTGGGATCCATAGCATAAGGTAACATGCAGGTAACACCAACCATAGAAATAAACAAAATTAGTACAGATCACAACTAGTTAATTTTAAGCAATTTTCCAAAAGTAACAACATAGTTGAAAACACAAGTGAAAAGTTGCAACAAAAGTGCCTTGCTAAATGCCAACCTTAGTTGGTGAGTTTACATGTTTTCGCAGCAAAAAAATGATATGAATTAAAATCAAAATGATCTGCATGGTGGATGAATATCCGTTCTAATGCACATGGTAAGTTGTATACATAAACATTGATGCAATTAAGGCCACTACAAATCTAATAACCAGTTGACCCAAGCTACATGTTCTATCGGTAACATGAGTATAAGAATGGTAACCATGCACTGATGCACTCACAGTTCAGTGTACGTAAGTTAGATGTAATCCTAATAGTGCTATCCATAAATACCATCAACTCAACAATGAGTTAATAGGTAGTCTAAAAGTTTCCGGGGACAGGGGACTTGAGGCATGATAGTTACTTGGGGGGACGGAGTGGTTGCGGTGAACCCCGTGGTTAGCCCACAGTTTGCATGGCTATACTGCCGCCGCCTAGGTGCGGTTAAGTCAAAGGCAAGAGGTTGGTTCACTTCATCGTGTGAAAAGGTACAATTTTTGACCGTTTGCCATTCACCAACCCAAAGTACAATCTTTTTATCATAAAAATGTCTTTCGATTCATTCGAGTCAGAATATGTCTTTCGAAGCTCCTCGTCCGATGAATTATCCACGGGTAGTACTAGTACGCTACACATTTTAAAAGGGGCGTATCAAATGCTTGAAGACAAGGCAAACTCTAGCACTAGTAGCCGGACGCACATAGAACGTTGTCGGAAAATAGGTCATGAAACTCTAATGAAAGACTGGTTCGTTAAAGACCCAAAATACGACGAAGCTTATTTTTGTCACAAATTTAGTAGATAAAAGCTTGTTTTTGAAAATAATCTAGTTTTTTTTAAGTAGTATGCAATGTTATGTTTTTCTATAATGCAATGATATGTTTTTTTAAAGTTATCATGAAATGTATTATTATGAAAATATATTATGGTGGATATTCACCTTTCTTATTAAGTTTTTAATTAATCTCTACCTCTTTCCCTATATATATAAGGCATATTCTAACCCTATTTTATTGATCTCTCATTAATAAAACCACCTCTCTTTCTCTCCAAGTCTTCTCTTCTTTGTTCTATATTTTATTTTACGTTATCAACACGAGTCTCATAAACCCTAAACATACAAACCCTCCAATTTTTTTTCTTCCTAGCCGAAAAAACCAAAAGAATTCTTTGGTTTCTTCTTTCATTCATAAACACTCTAAAACCATATTTATACTCTTAAAGCATTTATCGCGAGAAAAAAAAAAATTCAGAAAAGCTAATCCAAGAAATACGGGGCATGTTTACAACTTCGGATAGGTAATCGACGCCATTAGGTATTTATTCGGTTTGGTTTTACTTTTATTTTCAATTTTTATTTTTATGTTATACTAATAAAAACTATATGATAAACCCCGCCATAGTTTACAAATTCTTTTGTTTTTGACAACTAGATTATTATCCCGCGTAATACGCGGAAAAACATATAAAACTAATAGAATGCTTATGTTTGATAATATTGTACTTTGAGAAATATAAATAAAAGATGTTGAAAAATGACGAGAATATCATTGTTACATTTTTTCTTTAGTATTGGAGGGTTAGAAACCATCACAGAAAGTTGATTAGTATTGAGTCTGAATACGATTTTATATTAACTGTGCAAAACTTAATAGAGATAACATATATTCATTACAACATATGTGATATGATAAAGTTCCATAGACGAAGTTGTAGATTTGATTGCATCCATAATAAATATATCTTGTTTATTTGTAAACAATAATAATTAAATGTCAAGTAACTTGAAGTTCATTTTGTTATATATGTTTAAAAAAATAAGATGTCATAGTAATATTGTTAATATTATTTTATGAAAGTTTATAATAAATAAATAATGCAAAGTTTGTTTTTATAACAGTAATATTAACTTTATAATTTTGTATTATCATTAATTCAATCAATTAAAGGGGTGTATTGTGTAAATATATAAAGTGTGGGAAGTATAAGTGTCATTGACTAATTTTAAAATCAGATGATGATGTCATCAATTTGATCTAATGGCTATAAATACAAAAAGGAACTCATCCAAGGGTCATTATTATTCTATGGAGGATTTAAAGGGGTTCTTATATCTTGGTAGATTTAACACAAAATCAGATGATATACATATAGAACTTTGTTCATTTGAGATCAAGTTTTGAGTTGAGACTTAAGAGACCAATATAAACGTTTCATCTCATTTTTTTTCAATGGTTTAGATTTTTAAATAAATAGTTATTTTCATTCATTTTTTAAAATAAAATACTCATATCTAGCGATCACTATATGAAAAGAAAAATGACTGCTATTTTTATTGATAAAATTCTTTTAATTTATACGTTTAATGTTTTAGAAACAATTAATTTCAAAACAAATGAATGAAAATATGTATTAAACTTTGATAAATAAATGGATGGTCAAGATTCAAGATTCAACTTAATATTAGAATATAAATGATTAAAACCCTACATATATATTCCTTGGTAATTTTATATTTTTAAATGTTAAAGGGGTGTTTGGTATGATGAAATGGAAAGCGGAGAAAATAAGTGAGAATTACTTTCCTTGTTTGGTTGGACAAGAGATCCAGAATGGAAAAGAAGAAAGTATAATGATTTTCATTCTCTCCATTGTCTATGAGAATGAAATTTTTGTGTGTGTGTGTGTAGTAATAATGATTTTTATATATTAGTTATAATTATTTATTATGTGATAAAGTTATTAAGTTGTGTATTTTTTGTTTTTTCTTAGTAATTTTGTTTACGTTTTTGTATTTCTCTTATGTTCATTTCCTGTTTGTACCTACAAACTGAACTCATTCTCTTTCCCACAATTTTCATTCTCTATTACATTTCCATTCTCTATGATTCCCCACTATCAAACATCTCTGTGCATGGTTAACATTACAACTTTTTTATACTATCGGTATATTTAAATTAACAATCTTCGTGTAGTTAGTTGCTAGAAAACAATTATATATTTCAAATCCACTTGGTGATTATTTGTTATAGAATATAAATGTTATACCCACATCTTTAAAGAAAATAAATGATACAAAATAGATATTGTTTTCTATAATTATATCATTAAATGAAATTAATTATTAATGAACATGAATTTAAATATAGTAAAAATAATTATTACATCATCAAAGTAATCTAATGGTTCTAAGTTATTTTAGAAATTCATCTAAGGGTTATTACTTCTTTAATAATGATTTTAAGTTTCTTTTATTATAAATTAGAGATTAAATATAATAAACAAGATGGTTGCAATTTCCTTTTACAAGAGATAAGCTCTAATAGGTTCCTCCAATTATTATTATATTTTTCCAAAATTCCGAAGACATTTTTGATATGGTATGGGGTAATTTTTGATCAAATTCAACAGTAATGTATTAATCAAATTCACTTATTTATTTATTATAATCTCCTTGGATACAAGTCACATAAATAGTTGATTCTTGATATTTACTTTTATTACCTTTGAATAACAGTTGATATTTATCTTCATGTTTAATTGGATCTAATTCAACAAAAATATTTTTTATTAATCTTTTGGTAATATATATGTATCTGCTTTTATTCTTTCCAATATATTATTATTATGATTAATTAGTGTGAAAGAACCATAATATAACCGCAGTTATATATAACGAATTATGCAGTTCTTTTATAATTCGATGAAGTGAAATAAAGATTATAACCACAATTATATATAAAAGAACCAATCGTTTTTGCATCATTCACTAAAGTAAATTACAACGTAACAACAGTTATAAAGTTCGGAGTTCTTACATGATTCAATAAAGTGAATCAAAACATCATAACCACTGTTATGTATAAAGAACCTTAAGTTCTTTCATGATTCCATGACTTGAGTCAAAACAACATAACTACAGTTATGTTTATAAAACATGAAATTTGTTCACAATTCTTCATAGAGAATAATTTAAAGTTTTATGATTTCATGAAATAAATTATAATAACATAACCACAGTTATGTCTAAAGGATCTAAAGTCCTTTCATGATTTCTTATCATATGTAATGTTTAAAGAACATATAGTTCTTTATAATTCTTTACAGAGAATCAAGTCAAAACAACATAACCATTAGCGATGCTTAAAGCACGTGATGTTCTTTTATTATTCTTTAAACATATTCAAAGCAACAATAACTATAAGTATTGAATAAACTACTACATGTATTTCATATTAAAGAGCATGTAGTTCTTTGATGATCTTTTGGACACATTCAAAGAAAAATAACTATAACTTATTGATTATAGTACCACATGTAGTTATATTTGATAAATAACTTGAAGTTTTTATATGATTCTTTGAACACTTTTAAAGTAAAAATAAACTATAAGTTATTAATTTAACTACCTTATGTAGTTCATTGTTAGTAAATAAACTCAAATTATTTACAATAATAATAGTTGTTTTGTATTATCATATTTGTCATCTCAATGACAAGTTGACAATTATTACAAATCAAAAGTTCCTAAAGATTCTCTGCAAAAAATCATAATTAAAAGTTATTGTTCAAGGGACTATAATTTTAGATTTTGTTGGATCAAAGTTTAATTTGATTATCAATATCCATGTGATTATGTCAAAACGTTGACATAAAAAATGAATTGACATATCTAAAATTTAAATTTTTGAAACACTTCCGATTTTCCTGAAGAAAATGATCACCAAATTGATGTCAGATTTGATATTTCTTTTTTCAAATAAATATTGAAACTTGCTATTATTATATCATATACATCTATCTTTTAATAACATACATGATGATACATATATTTGAATTTATTTATTTATTATCATTTAAAAAAAAAGTTTTTATGCTTATAATCCTTTACTTAACTATAAATTAAGTTTTTATACTATACCAATTTCATCTTTGTTGATATATTGATTTTCTTTCATCATTGTTGGTAATTTGGTATTATGAGATGTGATTCATTTTACTCCATATAATCATTGGAGAGTCTTTATAAGAGCTCAATATAAGAGCATATTAAATACATGACAATAGTCATAAGAGATATATAATAATCACATACATGTGATATTTCTAAAGCCTCGCAATAACTAGATGCATATGAGATTACAAAAGTTGTAAAATATAAGCGAATACAACTTCACATGGATGCTCATAGACATACTTGGTGAATGATTTGTATGTATTATTAAGATAGTTAGGGTACATTATATAGACAATACAATTACACTTTAGTCCTCCTATTATTACAATGTATAAATATCTATCTAATTGTATAATATTCGCGAGCTAAGGCCAAGGTGCAAGCCTTAACTTGGATCATAGTAACATGAACCGCTGTGATGATAACGGCTTTGTGAAGACATCTGCAATCTGATCATTGGTGGAGATAAATTTAACAGAAAGCTTTCCCTGGGCTACCTTTTCACGAACAAAATGAAAGTCCACCTCAATATGTTTGGTGCGAGCATGGAACACGGGGTTTGCAGATAAGTACGTGGCTCCCAAGTAGTCACACCATAATGTAGGAGCTGTTTTGAGAGAAACCCGAAGTTCACCCAATAAATCTTGAAGCCATGTTAATTCGGCGACTGTATTTGCCAGGGCTTTATATTATGATTCTGTAGATGACCTAGAGACAGTTCTTTGCTTGCGCGCAGACCATGATAAAAGATTAGAGCCAAGATATATCGCATATCCCCCGGTAGATCAACGATCATCTGGGCAACCGGCCCAATCCGCATCTGAATAGGCATTAACAACATTAAATGTAGCATCAGAATATGCTTGAAGCCGATTGTCGGAGGCACACTGAAGACGTAGACCTAAGGAGGAAGTACCCTGTAAGTACCGAAGAATCCTTTTGACAGCAGAACAATGATTTTCAGTCGGGGAATACATAAACTGGCAGACTTTGTTGACTGCAAATGTGATGTCAGGGCGAAACAAAGTAACATATTGTAGAGCACCCACAAGTTGCCTGTATCGAACAGGATCATCAAAAAGAGAACTATCGCCAAGATGAAGATTGGCACTGGTGGTAATGGGAGAGGGCACATGCTTCGAGTGAGACAGCCCAGCCCGCTCAATAATGTCCTGAATATATTTCTTCTGAGACAAAATCAGATCACCGTTTTGATGAGTAATCTCAACGCCCAAAAAATATGAGAGTGACCCCATATCCTGAACTGCAAACATAGTACTAAGTTTATGTACGACCTGATCAATTGCTTGTTGGTTATTACCTGTCAAAAGAATATCGTCAACATACACAAGCATATATAACAGAGTGCCATGAGAAGAGTAGATAAATAAGGACGGGTCCATCCGAGAACCCCGAAAACCAATCATCTGTAATGCACTAGATAAATGATGGAACCAGGCATGGGGTGCTTGTTTCAGGCCGTAGAGAGACTTGTCTAAAAGACAAACATGATCCGGTTTACGTGCATCAACAAAACCTGGTGGCTGTCGAAGATAGACTGTTTCCTTTAAATCCCCGTGTAGGAAAGCATTTTGAACATCCAATTATCTGAGAGACCAACGACGTGTAGTGGCAATAGATAAAACCACACGGATGGTGGTTGCTTTAACAACCGGACTAAATGTCTCGTGATAATCAATACCCGGTTGTTGGTTAAAGCCTTTAGCAACCAAGCGTGCCTTGTAACGTGTAACAGCCCCTGTTTGGTCGCGTTTTAGTTTATATACCCACTTACAATCAACTACATTAACATCTGGAGTTCGAGGAACAAGCGACCATGTACCATTTCTTATCAAGGCAGAATATTCATCACTCATAGATTGACTCCATTGTGGAATAGTATTGGCAATGGCAAAGGATGGGGGTTCGGTTTCCAAGTAGCGAAGAGTGGTGTGATAGGCTGATGGGAAATAGGGAGTAGTTTTTTTTGGGTTTGGACGAAGATTAGAAGGATGAGAACGTAGAGGAGGTGGGGGCAATAGAGGGTTGCTATTGTGCAGCCGAAGGTTGTGATGGAGTTTTGGATTTTGGTGGCTGGGGAAAGTCGGGCTCTGGCGGCGCAGTGGGTTCCGGGGCAGAGGTTGTGTCAATTGTTGGGTTGAGTGTAGTGGATTTATGGCGACGTGTATATGTGTGGAGTATTGGAGGAGCGGGAAGTTTGATGTTTTCGGGTTGAAGTGGTGATGGGTTCAAAATCGGGTTAGGATAGGACGAGATATATGGTTCAGTAGGAGAAGTAGGTGTAGAAGGCGGTGACACTGCAAAGGGAAATGAGGACTCATCAAACCTAACATATCTACATATGTAAATGCGATTGGTTATGGGATCGAGACATCGGTAACCATGATGAGAAGGGCTATATCCCAAGAAAATACACGGAGTGGAGCGAAAATCCATTTTATGTTTGTTGTATGGCCGAAGATGAGGATAACAACGACACCCAAAAACACGAAGAAAAAAGGAATCTGGTTTGGTTTTAAAGATAATTTCAAATGGAGATGTATTTTTGGTGGTGCGAGAAGGCATACGGTTTATTAGGTAAACGGCGGTATCGTAGGCGAAGTGCCAGAAATGAGTAGGAACCTTTGGATGAGCAAGAAGAGTGAGGCCGGTTTCAACCATGTGTCGGTGGCGACGCTCAACGGTACCATTTTGTTCACTGGTGTGTGGACAAGAGAGGCGATGGAGAACTCGGATAGAAGAGAAATAAGAGTGAAGGTTGCGAAATTCACCACCCTAGTCGGTTTGAACCGATTTGAGTTTGGTTTGGAATTGTCTTTCAGCCATTACCATGAAGTGTTTTAATGTATGAAAGACATCAGATTTTTGTTTTAATGGAAAAATCCACATGTAACTAGAATAATGGTCAACACACAACAAGAAATAACGGTGTCCATCGGACAAAACAACAGGTGCAGGCCCCCAAACATCACAAAAGACAAGGTCAAGAATGTTAGAACTTTTATTATTAGAAGAAGACAAATGTAATTTGGATGATTTTCTAATAAAGCAAGGTTCACAAGTGAAAGTAGAACATTTATTTGCTAATGGTAAACTATATTTAGAAAACATGGAATGTAAAAGTTGAGTGTGTGGATGGCCAAGTCTGTGATGCCAGATTTGAGCAGATGCACGAATAGCCGAAAAAGAAACTTTGGGAAGAGATTGTAGACTTGGCACAGTAAGGGTGTAAAGACCATCAAGGCTTGGACCAGTGAGGAGGATACTGTGTGTAGACTTGTCCTTCACAACAAAGAAAGTAGAATG
>JAOXNX010000033.1:8462531-8480062 GCA_028566075.1 Solidago caesia
GAAATTATGGGCAAGACAGTGCAGCAACATTTTTAGATCCATTTTTTAGTGCATTTTCTACCAAATTCCATTGCAACTTACAAAAACACTTATGCAAATAATAAATAACTAAAACACATTAATTTATAATCAAAAGGGGTTTAATTATACGTTAAACGTCCCAATAACGCTTCATTAAATATGTATAATTTAAGCGTTATCAGTGATTCCCATCCTTTTTCTTTTAATCATTTTTAAGGTAAGAATCATTTTCTCCTAGTATTGATTTTTAGGGTTCTTAGGAACCTAATAGAATTGGGGGTTTTTCATATAAATGTTGATTTTGGTGTATTGCTATTGAACTTAGTTATCAATTTGCTAGTAATATTGTTGTTGTTAGTAGAATTGGTCAAATGATGATTTTGATAAGAAAATGTGGTAATCCATTTTATTATGATTAAGGAAAAGCTAGTAACATGAGATTTATGGTGGAAGTCAAGTTCCATAGAAATGTGTTTGAAAATGGGTAATGGGAACCATTGGAATCGATTAGTTAGCTTAATTGATAAAGATGACCTTATGCATGTATTTTGATTGAATTGCTAGGTTGAAAGCATTCATAGTTAAATTGTGGTCATCATTTTGTGTTGTCGCATTGGAGGTGAGTTTTCTTGCATACTTATAGATATGTGTTGGGTCGTTTACAAGTAAAGGTGCAACCCGAGGCTTGTGATCGATTCGGTATAGGCCTAAGTAATGGTTAGCCATACGCCTGTGTGCGTATGCAATGTTATTTACTTTTTTGAGGCATGTGAATGGTTTGTCATACGCCTGTGTGCGTATGCGTATGCAATGTTTATTTAATCTTTTGAGGCATGTGATTTAATGAGATGGTACCATATATGTTTTCAGACGTAAGGTGAAGTATAAAGAGATGGTACGACGGTATCATAGGCTTTATACCATTGCCTTGCGGGTTTGCCCTCCAATGTATGTTTATATGTATGCAAGTTGATTCACTAAGCGTTGGCTTATTCGTTTAGTTGTTTATCCTTTTTAGGCGGTTCCCGGAAGTGAATTGACTATCTTGAAGTTGAAGTGCATTGTGAAGATTGCACTTGAAGGTATATTGCCATTGTGGAGAAGCGGCATTTTGGTGTATAGGCGTAGATAGCCTTTGACCCTTAGCTTGGTATTCTACTTGTGTCATTTTGGTATATCATTGTAAATGCAAGTTAGAGTCAAGTACTTTTGTAAAGTGAAGTAATGAATGAATTTTGGATAAATGTCATTTTGGGTAAATGTCGGGTAAAAGACCCGTTCATTATGTAAAAGACCCGTTCATTATGTAACTGTCGTTTTGAATGTTTATATGTCTTGAAACTTTATAATGGTCAAAATATAGATTCTGCCAAGTTTATAGTCGTCATGATATGTTGAAATGGTTTGGTTGGTTGCGTTTCGAGTTGAGTGTGAAAAATGAATTTTCTGGCAGGTTAGCAGCACATCGCGACGCGAGTATCTTGGATCGCGCCGCGATGAGTGATGTTGTTTCGAGTCATTTTGGACAGTAGGAAAACTCGCGTCGCGTTTGGTAGTAGATCGTGTCGCGATCTACTGTATGTTTTAAAGAAAAAAAAAATTTCCTTGTCTTTTGGGTCGAGTCCTTTCATCAGAATTTCTTTTTATCAGACGCACTATAAAAGAAATAGTGTTTAGATTAGGTTATGAGTGTTATAGGTTGAAAATAGATGTTTTTTTTTTTTGAAATTATGTTTTATTGAAATGGACTTTTCAAAATAGTAAGATTGAAAAAAAAAAAAAAAAATTTCAAAAATGGGTAAAGTTTGATTAGTCAAATTTGTTTATTGACTTTTACTTAACACTTTCTTTTCTTTAAAAAAAAAAAATTAAAAAATGAAAGAAAAAAAAAATGTTTTCTAATCTTTTCCATTCCTATCTCCTTAAATAAAAATTCAAAATGTTTCTTGAGTACCCATTCAAACCTCTAAGGATTAATGTTTTTTGATTTTGGTACATGTTGAAACACATAGTTTTAATAATCCCGGGCTTTAAAAAAATGAAGACACAAATTTTATAAACCTCTGAGTTTAAAATGGGTCAAGACTCAAGACCGACCAGAGTTTGGCATCTAAATTTTATAAACTTCGATGTGTGATATGTCTATGGGATTTTTTTTTTTAATAGTCATTATGCGGTAACCCAGACCCGATTAAGAAAATATAATTTGCCCTGAATGTTATGTCATTTATTTTTGTATAATGAGTTTAAGGTGATTCGAAACACACCGTTTAAAAAAATTAAATTAAAACTTGATAATTTCTTAATAAATGTGCCAAAAAACCTAAACGTACCCCATACACAATGGCAGTCGCTTACGTTAGGCTCTCTGGCTTGAATTGATTTCCGTGCCCATTCGATCTCTCGATCTCTATACATATCCTCTCTGACGATGTGGAATGGAGTGTGGGCCCGACCTGCACCAATTTCCTCCACGTCACCCTTGACTTTACATGCCACGTCATCTTCGTTTGATTTTATCCCCATAATTAAATTAAATTTAAATCAATAATATTTTCTTAAAAATAAACATTCCGTCTGGATCAAATGAATCTTAAAATCTGAATGTCTGACTGTCTGACTGTATATATAAATCGTAGTTAAGGGGAATTGATCGAAAGGAAAACGTAAACAATAAGAAATAGAAAATGAAGAAGACGTCTGAAACAGCAGCAGCAGCAGCTGATCGGAGGTTGAGTACGGTGGCACGTCACCTCATAACAAGTACTAATAATGAAGAAGAAGAAGAAAAAGAAAAAGGAAGTGTTATTATATCATCCTCACCAACTGCTGCTGCTGCTGCTTTTGCTGAGGGACAATCTGTTTTCTCCAATATACTTCGTGCTCCTGAAGATCCGATTCTCGGGGTACCATTTTTATTATTATTATTATTATTGCACACATTGTTATTATTATTAGTATATAAAAGTAACTCCCAATACCGTCTTCCACGGGTTATAGATAATCCCAATACCGATTGGGAGGTTGAGATGTAGACAGCCTACCGTATGTAACGTAGGGAGGCTGGTTTACCTCCAGCCTTGCAAGGAGTAAAACAAGGGTGTTAACTGTTAACCACTTGATCCGAGCTTGCTTGTTTATTTTTAGTATATAATATTAATGATTGTAAACGTCTAACAACACATGATATGATATGATATGCAGGTTACTGTTGCATATAACAAAGACCCGAGTCCTGTCAAGCTAAACCTGGGTGTTGGTGCTTATCGTACTGAGGTCCCTCCCTCCCTCCCTTTCTTAACTAAATGCCTATTATTTCTTCATTCAACTCATATATATATATATAGGTTCTGGTTCAAATAAAACAAATATTAAAGTAAAACAAATAAAACAATCATTTTTTCTTAACTGAAAATAGTTGTGCATCATGAAAATTTTCGTGCATCAGTGTATATACTTATGCTCTATGAATCTCCGTGCATCATTTTTATCATGATCTAATGGTCAAGATCTTATCCTATTTGTTTTACTTTAATACTTGTTTTATAATAACCGGGCCCTATATATATATATATATATATATATATATATATCCTTATATATCCTTTCTTTCTTTCTAATCTTATAAATGTCATGTTTTATGCCAATGAGCTTTTGGTTTAGTAGTCAAGGGGGGAGGTGTTGCCTCTCTGGAGGTCCTGGGGCATTGGCGTTAAATAACTAACTACTAACTCACAACTAACATTTGCCGTTAAAAATAAGAAAAAATGTCTCGTTTTATAGGGTCTACAGTTTTGTAATAGTTGAAATCTTATAATGTCGCTTACTCAGGGGGAGTTGTCTTTTACATATCAAATACAAATTTTCAGTTGCCTTGTATTGTTTTAATCTGATATGACAGGAAGGAAAACCTCTCGTCTTGAATGTCGTCAGAAAAGCAGAGAATCTACTTGTTAATGACAGGTGAGCGTTGTTTACTCATTCAACCTGTGAAAGTAAAACCATATATAAGGAATTTATATAACCAACAGATGAGGTGCAACAACTGTTACTTGCAGGAGTCGTGTCAAGGAGTATCTTCCCATTGTTGGATTGGCAGATTTTAACAAATTAAGTGCAAAACTTATACTTGGGGCGGACAGGTATGGATTATTTTGTTATTTATGTCGTTTCTGCTGCCTATATTTTCGAAAATAGTTATCACTTGACATCTGACTACTTACTATACAAGCAAATATTTTTTTGATGGTTATATGACATATTTATTGTAACAGATAGTTCTATATTCTTTTTGTGCATCCCAAAATGTGTTCTTAGAGTCGAGCAATTTAAACAATCCCTTTGGTTAGGTCGCTTGAGTAGTGAATTGTGTGATTTTTCTAGCAAAAATAACAATATACCGTGTGTAGTTTGTTGTGATGTAGCGATAGAGTATGCTACTTAAGTTGTAGACATGTCCACTAAACTTTTATTGCTCTGTGTTTCAACTCAAAAATATGATGTTTATTTTAGGACAGAGTGGAATATACTATGTGCAGGGGATCATATAAATTAAGTAGCTTGTATAGCAGAATCAATGCTGCTATCATGTTGTTAGTTAGACTATCAAGATGACGATGGTGAACGGAGGTATAAGAATTGGGAAGAATACAATAGAGGAGGGACTTGATTTTGTTACTCTGTTACTCATTTTAAGTGCACTTCCGTTTTTCATTAAATGTTTTTATATCAGGATCAGCACCTTTAGTGAAAATTAAACCGCAATGTAGTTGTATTTATCTTGGGCAATATGATTTCATTAAATAGTGACAGAGCATATATGCATGTCACTCTTGGAAACAAACAGCCTACTTATGGATGGGAAGGAAAAACATATAGTAATTGTAATCCCCAAAACTAATCAGTTACAGTAACTTGTGTAGCTATGGCTGTAAGTCAACTTTCTGACCTGGCCATGTACAGATATCTATATGCCTGATTATGCTTTGTATTAATATCATATTTTCTTTTGTTTTTTTTTTTTTTTTAAACGGCTGAATATTATAAATAATATTTTCTTTTGTTTTTACCTGCAAGCCTAAACTTATTAGCTTTACTACATGTGTGTCTAAAACCAATTAAACTAGATTTACTACAAAGTATGATGTTGATACCCGATACCTAAGGTACACCAAAATCTACAAAGTTGATCTAATTAGAATGTCAATCTATCATGTGACTAGATCTGTTGTTGAGTGATTGTATAGTCACTTCACTATGGCAAGGGTATTACCAATTCTAGTCACAAGCAGGTCCTCTTCAGTTGTGTGAAATATCTCTAGTTCACATTGATAATACAAGTTTTGTTATTATTATATTACCTCTTAGCTTTGATATTCAACAGCGTAATTGTCAGATTCAGAACCTGATCTCATTTAATCTTGTAACTCAAAAGTGTATTCGTTTTAATACTTTTATAGCTTTGTATGCATTATCAGTCTTATCACTTGAAGCAAAATATTCTTTCTCGAATTTCTGTCGGAAGGTAATTATGTTGTCACTCCAAAGGAACTTGTGACTTGGGATGGATGGATTGTTGATTAATTAAAACGCAGTCCTAGTTATATATTAATGTAGTAACATTTAAAGAAACAAAAACTCCCCTTTGTATTATGGCATTAGATAGTGTTGTAGTACTTTATCTATGTATATTTCCACGTTGATGAAACCTTATGTAAATCTTATAAATTACTTTAGTTCAATGTGTGTGATTTAATGCATGTCTTTCGTTGAGCAGTCATGCCATCCAGGGAAACTTGGTTACCACCGTTCAGTGTTTGTCTGGTACTGGCTCATTGCGAGTTGGAGCTGAATTTCTGGCCAGACACTATTACCAAGTAAAGATGTCACTGTTTTATTTTATCTTACCTATAGCTAAATATCATGTCCATCTTGTTATAGTTTCTTCTTCTAGTAATTTATTTTGGGCTATTTTACTTCCACTTCTGCAGCGTAGTATATATATTCCCAATCCGACATGGGGAAACCATACAAAAATATTCAACCTTGCAGGCTTGACTGTGAAAACTTATCGCTACTATGATCCAGCAACCCGTGGACTGAATTTCCAAGGTTTGCAACTGTATTTCATCTATCAACACCTAAATATATGGAACTCTTCATTAGTTTATTTCTCCATTTTGTTTTCTGTAACTGTTTGGCATTTATGATTCCTATGCAGATTATATTCATTCATGCTCTCTTTTTTCTTGATTTTTCTTAGTTATTTATAAATGGTCAATGTGGGAGAAGGAACATACCAACAAACGCACAATCAATTTCATATTTACTTGATCACTCATTTTTTAAATTGGTTTTAATGTTGTAATCTAGTGAGCAGGGATGATCATTTCGTTTTCGATTCTGTCATAATACAAGTATTTTTGTGCCTAACAGGCTTACAGGAAGATCTTGGATCTGCTCCATCTGGAGCCATTGTGCTTCTACATGCATGTGCTCATAATCCCACTGGTGTTGATCCGACACTTGAGCAGTGGGAGCAAATAAGGCGATTGATTAGATCCAAAAGTCTCTTACCTTTTTTCGATAGTGCATATCAGGTAGGTTTCAAACTCATGTAGCTAGTTTGATGACATGTGAACATGAATTATGACAACAAAGACTATTGCTCGTTGTTAGAATAATTTATAGTACTAATGACTTGCCTTATATAGGGTTTTGCAAGCGGAAGTCTGGATAAAGATGCCCAATCAGTACGCATGTTTGTTGGTGATGGTGGCGAATGTTTTATAGCTCAAAGTTATGCAAAGAATTTGGGGCTATATGGAGAAAGGGTTGGTGCATTGAGCATTGTAAGTGAAGTTTTTAAACTATTACTAGAAATATTTTGTTCGCTTCGCTGTTACGTGTGAGCTTTTATCTTTCTTTCTCATAACAATGATGTCAAAAAATTTTGATTTTCGAAGCTCCCTACAAAATCTAAATCTCTATCAAATATCTTATAATTTCTTGTGTCACAAACATATGTGAAAATTGGCTATCTATCAATTTATGAATTATTCATGAATTCTTCAATATCTTGGTTGTAACATCAAATAAAGTTTGTTGATTTTTTATTGGGGGGATTTTTATTTTCCCAAGTTGAGAGACACTGTTTAGTGTTATCAAGGGATACTAGACAAACTACGCTTAAAGGGAAAAAGATGTTGTAAGACTTCTACATGAAGTCCATGTAACCAATATTTTGATTCTTGAATTACTTCATTCTGAACAGGTTTGTAGGACTGCTGATGTGGCAAGTCGTGTTGAGAGCCAACTAAAACTTGTGATAAGACCCATGTACTCGAATCCACCTATTCACGGTGCTTCAATTGTTGCTACCATCCTTAAGGACAGGTAATGACTTACCTTACCAGGTTTGCACTTCTAATGGACAAAACTTTGAGCTATGCAAGCCAACAGAGATTCTAAACTGCCGGTGCATTATTTAAATTTCTGAATTTACGATGGCTCTACTTGCAGAAACTTGTACCATGAATGGACACTTGAATTGAAGGGAATGGCTGACCGTATTATTACCATGCGCAAGCAACTTTTTGACGCTTTATCTGCTAGAGGTACTATTTATTTTTATGCTAGCACTCTAAAGTAGGGTCTTTGAAGCCGCCTATTATGTGAAACTTTACAATTTAGCTGTACATTTCATATGCATTAGTATATGGCGGCATGTTTAATATACTTATTGGTATGTTTGTTATACTAAAAATGTCTAAAATGTTCTGTTTAGAGGAGCGGCGGGTTCATGTATTTCTGATGGTGTAAAATATTAGCAGAAAACATTAAAAGCTGTTTGCAATTGATAGATTATAGGACTGGAAATATGATCCTTGTTTTGTTTATTTGTGTTGGCAGGGACACCTGGTGACTGGAGCCACATTATAAAGCAGATTGGGATGTTTACATTCACAGGGCTTAATACGAAGCAAGTCGCTTTCATGACCAAAGAATACCACATCTACATGACATCTGACGGGTAATAAGTTTCAAGCTTCACGTAATTATATATTTATAATCAGTGGTCATTTTGGATACAATAATTTACGTCAAGGTTCTGTATGTCATAGACATTACAGGTAGCCTTTTTCACAAGCCTCAATGTGCTTGCCAACGAGAAAAGTAAATCTTTTTTGAGTTTTAAGGTCTCTCGGTATTTGAAAAATCAACACTTAATAAATTTGAAACACTATTTGCATGGTAGCAATTACTATGAAAAAAATAACATTGGATGATCTCCAACCTATAATGAGCAGGGCACAGTTTAACTTGTTAGACTTGTCCGGTATGCTAGCATTAAATTCATATAGTATTTTCAAGAAGACCTTTTGTAGCATCCCTGAGGAGGTGAGACTTTTTCCACTTTGCCAAGTGCCAACGTGGTAGAACACGTGAGCCAGGCAGGTGAAAAATGATTCTGATTTCAGGTTTGCTCAAAATGGGTTGCGCGAGCTTGACCCGCCCAACACTTTTTGGCTACTTCTCTAGTTTTACAAAGGGCCCTATTAACTGATACGGTGAAAAGTGATTAAAAAAATTGTTGCTAGGATGATCACCAACCTATAATGAGAGGGCACAACCACACAAGCTATGTGGCATGTTTTGTTTCTAGTGATAATTTCAAGTTTGACCGTTAGAAATAGCCTGGTTGTCAACTTCTCCCATTGATTTTCAGTGGAAGTTCGCAATTCACTAGACAACATGATATAAGAAAGTTTCATTTGATCACATTTTACAACATCATATAGGAAAATTTCATGCGATTATATTTTATGCATCTTTATAAGAAATCCTTGTGTTCCTTTTTGGAAATTACATTATATTTTGTGCGTCTCATTTTAATATGATAAATCAAATGTACAGTTTTCCTGAGTTGGTTGGTTATATAAATGTGCAGGCGTATTAGCATGGCGGGATTAAGCTCTAGGACGGTCCCTCACCTTGCAGATGCCATGCATGCTGCTGTGACCACCGTTCTTTGAGTTTATACTTACATCTATATTCATTCTATTTTCATACATCTTAATCCACTCTGCAGATCTCTATATATGTTGTAACAAAATATAGATGATGATCTTAATAGTGCTCTTAGAATAAAAGTGTTTTTATTGTTTATCATCTGGGAATAAATGTGAGAACACTACGCTTCGTAAGCAATTGAAGTTTTTCTGGGCAGTATACGTTTAAAGAACTTCCTGTCGCCTTGCATTGTTTATGTATGGGCTAATTGTGTTTATCTATATTGAACTTTCTCGAAAACTAGACAACAGTAATATGAAGCATATCAAGTCGAACTCTAAAAAAAAAAAAATACCATTTGTGTTTATAAAATGATTCGAGTCTGGCTGTGTGATGACATGGCGGCGGGTTTACTTTGGTGGATAGTTTTTACTTACTTTTTAATGTTTGTTGGTGGTTTTTTATTCTTAATAACAAATACATTCCAAACGACCTCTTCTTTCTGGAAAACATTCTTCTCTACTTTGTTACATAGATATCGGTAGAGACTCGGATAGTAGGATTTCAACTTCAATTGCATTCTAGCATTTTGATCATGTGAAATTTGGACATCCCAAAAAACTTGTGCTTCTGCAGCAATTGGTGAACACAAACAAACATTGATTACGTTCGTTAAAACCGAGTCCTAATACTCCAAAACACGAAAGTCGTGATCTTAGAAGTCAAATGAGTTTGCCAACGATCATACATTGTAGCCTTGTAGGACCTCATCTATTGCTAGCACAAACTAATCGTGCCATCACATCGTGGTATTCCTTTAACCATCCATAGTTTCTCCATGAGCAACTCGATTACGCATGGTCCAAAGCCCTCGACGCCACATTAGAAATACATCCCACTTCGTCACTAACTATAAATCAAAATAGTCGGATACGACATTTTAAAATGGTAATGCATCCTCAAAAGTTGTACACGCTCAAGCTCAACAACATTCAAGTAATTAGTAAAACATGAGATATATTCTCATATGTAGCTTGACACTAAATACAATCCCGATAAGGCAACATGAGATATATTCTCATATCGTCTCATGTTTGTTCATTTTCCATCATTAATTAGATCGCATACATTTAAAAAAAAAAAAAAAGGGATTTTAACTAGAGAAAAGAAACATACATTCGAATTGAATACTTCATTCAACTTGAATGTCAAATTTTTTGAAGATTTTATGCCAAAGGTCTACATTTCAACACTAACCCACCGACCCAGCAAACTAATCAGGTAATCAAGTGAATTTGACAGGTGGTGAGTTCTGTTACCCGACCTCCATTACCCAAAATACTGGGGGTAATACATAACTCATTACCCAATATTCTTCTGTTCGTTCCCCACATTCTCATGCCTCTCGAAAAGTTCTCCCATTTTAATTTTGCATTGCAAAAGGACTAGGTGATGAGCTTTTTCATTGCAGGTTACTAAAAGTTCAAACATCATGGTCATTGACATCCAGCACACAATATTCTTCAAATAGATAAACAGACTACTACCTGATACAACTTTTGGTACTCGAAAAATTAGCCAACACTATTGAACAATGTCAACCTGAATGTTCAAAAAAGGGCAACAAAAATTGATCCTCGAAAAGAGAGAATAGTACAGAAAACTCAGTCCAGCTTAATTCTGTCCAAATCACCAATTGCTGCTTCAAACTGCGACAAACCAGTCAATGAAATGTATTATATTAATTTGATAACGATAATGATGGCGGTGTGTTTCAGGGATTTGACACGTGATTATAAAAACTGCATTATTACAATAAACATAATAGTAGTAAAACTTTCTTAGGTACACCTTGAAGCTGGACTTTTAGATTTAACCCATTACAGATAGAACATAACCCACAAGTAAATGGTCAGCGGTGTCTACATACTTTTAACTGCAATGTCTAATCTGGTATTAAACAGTTTTACTAGATGAAGAATATCTTTTACAGAATGCATCTTGGATACTTGCTGATAGAATTCCGGGGCATTACAAATAGATATTTTTTTGTGCATTGATAATGCTAGTTAAATAGTGCTCATAAAAGTGTATCTTCAGCCTACTGATCATGAAATAATAGCAATAGCAATTGCTATGTATATTCAAAGTTCTTGCTAGATTTGACGAATTAAGAAATAAAACATAAACACCCAAAAGGAATGTTCCACACTCCACAGTCCCCGCATATTTTCAACTGCAATGCATAATCCGGTAATATATACTTATACTAAATAATAACATCTTTTACAGCCACTTTAGATGCTTGATGTTGGAAATCTGAGACATAACCACTTAAATTTGTTTTTTTTTAAACTTAAATTGATAATACTATGGAAAAGTGCTAATGGAAGTGTTTCTTAAGCCTACTTTCATAAATAATACCATAACTCTGTATATCCAAAGTTCTTAAAAAAGAGAATAATGCTGAACCGAAATTAATGCCCATCAGTTTAGCAGAGTAAACAGTAATAATAATAATAATAGGCAAATAAAGAAACCTGGCAACTATGGCAGACTTACCAATGAACAAATTGATACAGTTGTGTTTTATTTGTAACAGATCAAGTTGCTAAAACACACAAAATAGCTTATTACTAAACCAGTTAAACTAGTGATATGAATTAAAAGTCATCCAAGAGTGTATTATTACTTCATAAAACTTCTTGAAGTAATTTAATGGGAATTTGAGGAGATCATTAGACTGTGTAAACATATTTGACATGGAAACCATTCGATTTTTTTGGAAAAGTACCTTTTTCAGGTTGACCCATACCACTTCAAACCATACATATAATGTCATGTTATGACAGATAACCCGGCCGGCTTGCCCACTATTTCAATAAATATGGGAAATATAGCAATTTCCAGGGCACACAAGCACCTGGTAAATCCCATTAAACTATTCAAAAGCAGTAAGAGCAAAATAACTTGCCAAAACATGACAGCTTTCATAGCACAGAAGCCACCTTGTAGATCCCATTTAAATTTAAGGTAAAAAAGAATGGGTTAACTGACAAACCTTAAAAATTTGACGCAAAAAGTAATCTCCATATAGCTTGGGTTTCTTGGATTCAACAACATGAATCAGGTCCTACAAAAGCATAATAATACATGAAAATGTAAGAATGATATAACTTAGAAATGAATAACAAACCCATTTGCCCAAGTTTCTTTAGCTTAAGATGAAATGAAATTAAAATGAGGTAACCTACATCATCAATGTAAAAATCAATATCGGCATTAGATATGGTTTTCCCATCAGCACCAACAGAGTGAGTTTTGTGCTTATATGTCATCAAGATTGTCCTGTAATGTGTAAACCAGAAGAGATTGATCACGACACAGAAAAGAACAACAAAAACAACAAAGATACCCAATCCCACCAGAGTTGGGATATGGGGGGATCATGAAACGGAAAGCATATCAGTATAACAGACAAAAATCAGAAACCGACCTTAAAGTGGATTCATCCACTTCCATGTAGGTTGCAAGCTTCTCAAGAGAAATAGTTGAATACACTTTCAAGAAAGTCCTCACAACCGACAGTTGTTGCTGTTGCTTTACCTCATAAAGGAACAACTTCAATTGAAGCCTATATGCATCCTATAAACATACAAATTCCATCCCAAAAAAGTTACTAACAAAGAGACATTGAGAAGAATTTTACCTTCATTACTTTTTGAAAGCAAGATAATAATACCCAACAACTCATTGCACGATAGAAATAAGTAGTGGCAAAATAGGCTGTTAGATAACAAGTAAATGAGAATACAGGTTGATAGTCATTTTGGCACAGGTCATAAGGTTGTTTGGATTGATCCCCAAGCCCTTTTCGGTCGGTCCATTACTTGTGAGAGTCGGAAATGTGTTAATTATGATTGTAAAATAAAACTAGATTTGTAACCGCATTCTGCTGTGGTAAAGGTGGTAGTCCAGATTGTAGAAGGTAAAGTTTGATTGGAGAGTGTAAAAATGTGTTGATGCGGAAGAGTGTTGTGAAGAAGCTCTCAAACTAAATATCGGATAGGCAGAAATTCTTAACAAACAGAGTATCTTTGGTTGTAGATAAGTCTTCTAATAAAGATTGGATGGGTAAAGGATTTAACGAAGCTAACCAAATTTTAAATGGTTGACCAAATTTGCTTAATATAATCCTACAGATAAAAATCTTTTGATCATGAGATTCATGAAGTTGTAAGCATTATAACATTCAAGTATTCAACCCAATCAACACATTTGACCCCATCTCTTCTCAACTAAAATTCTTAATGCAAGTCGTTTGAGATAAAACACAACAAAATCAACCCATTTCTAAGTAAGTGGGTTGAAGTTGCCATCACATCAACGACAAGCATTATATATATGTATGAAAAATTGACTTCTTTTGAGCAATTTTCATTTAAAAAAAGAAGTTTCGTCCATCCAAAATAAACCAATATAAAATTGCCAGTTTGTAACAAAGCATAAAACATTAATAGAAAGAAACTGCTCCATTTGTCCCATTTTAAATGTCCGCATTTCCATATTCGTTTGTCCCAATATAATTGTCCACTTTTAAAAGTAACACATTGAATATACCATTATACCCTTGATACATTTTTCATACAAATAAACTTCTAAATTATGAGCAAAAAGCAAGGGAAACAGTGTCAACTAGCTATTATTTGATGTAATGATTATGATTTCCTAAAACTGTGTTCCTTCAAAGTGGGCATTTAAACCGAGGTGAATGGAGTACAAAAAATGTCCCAGATGTGACAAGCAGCAAGCATTAATCTAAAGTTGTATTTCATAGCCTTATAGGAAAAAAGGGTGGAAAGGAAAAAAAACTCAGCTACTAATGCAGGTTCATAATTACATTAGGGCAGAAATTTTGCACCTGATTGTAGTTAACGAGTGGCTCTTCGTAGCTTGGTGCAGAAGGCGTGATAAACTTGGGACATGCATATGAGAAAAGCTCATCATAGAGGGCAAATGACTCATCATCATATCGCTGCATTCTCAACATTTTTTCCCCATACTTCTCCCGTAGTTGAGAGTTCACAGTTTCATCAACAAGTTTAGCTTGGGGACAAAGAGAAAGGCAGACAGTTAACAAAGCATACATCTGCTCATTCTTCTTTAGTATTTGCTCATACTGTGGCGATTTCTGGTGATATTGCTTGTTCTTGTAAATGTACAGCAGGATTTTGTTGAACTCACGTATGGCCTCCACATACCTGCAACACCAGTACGCCATAAGTTATGCTTCTTAATTGAGAAAGATGCAAGTACATGATGGTCCAACTGAATGATTTCCACAGGACAAAAAATTACATTCACTGTGATATTACCGTCATAAAACAAAATTACAAAAGACGATTACGGAAAGCAATGACAAAAAAATGCTAAATGTCAATCTGAATTTAATGTATTCATTGTTTAGATCCCAGCCTAATCTCCATACTTAGTTACTACATAGATACATGAAAGATGAAATATCAAGTTTAGCATCAACTGAACCACAGGGGTTGTTAACATTCAAGTCTCCGTTGTTCAGAAAGATCATATTCCTTATCAGGTAACTTATTGGTGTTACAAGGCATAACAAAATCTAAAAAGTTCTTACCCATCCAGAACACCAGAAACCAAAGCCTAATTCATGTAATCAGAAAATAAGAAATGACAATACGTTGTGTTTATATACTTTTTTTTGCAAGTGAGACAATGACATTCCAAGCTATACAAAGAACAATACCTGCGCAGCATAAGATTCGCAAACCCATAATGATAAATAGTGGCAATGTGACTACCGATAACACTGGTGTAAACTCCTTGTTGAGTAATGTCAATTGGAAGTAAGCACTTGAGTCCAGTTTGATAATCTCCCAATAAACAATGGACTCTTAGCAAACCTACCATGCTGAAGTAACCCAAGACCTTCAAGACATTACTTCCACCACTATAATCATATCCATCGGTTGCTGTGAACTGCTCACCGCCTTCTTTTTCTTGCTCGAGAATCTGAATAATTGAAGACTTCTCCATCAATGCTTGCAAGAAGTTGAGAACACCATACACATTCCAGGCCTGCAAATGGGTAATGTATACTTATATTAGTGCAATAAGTTATACAAATAATGAAAAGGGAATGATTTTTGTAATATTTTGAGGCATCCAAGAAGGAAGATAATTGAGTGGGTTACCTGATCGTGCTGCCTTAGTAGAGCAATCTCCTGCTCAGTTTTGTTCTTCATTTTGGCACGATATTGACAAAAGGACTGAAATTGATAGACAAACTCATCCACCATATCCCACAACCACTGGTTAGGCAACTGCATATTCACCACGCCATGCAACACCACCTACAAATAAAACAAAATCAATCATATACCAAATGAAAAATACCTCTTGTCGGTGCCTTCTTTCTGCATGCAGATACTAATATGAAATGTACATAAAAAGTTGTTCATACTTACAATGCATCACGGGTATGTATGAAATCTAATTTTCCTTAAAACTTGATCACAATATGAGAAATAGATTTACAAGTTTGTTTACAAGTAAATGTTGTGCTAAAGCATTTAAACTCAAATTTTACTCATCGAACGAGATTCAAGAGCCAAGGAGTGCATCAACAAGCCTCATTACAATATACTCAACACACACATACACACATATATGGAGGTGTACGGATTGCTTATCTAAGTGCTTATCTGGTTATTCCTTAATATCACCCCTCTTACACCACCACAAAATTCCACCTCAGCTGCCTCGTGCTTCCACCGTCGATACTCATTTTAAACATTTTAGTGCAATTTAAATCACCTATATCTATCGTCACATTGCACGAACACTATTCGGGTAATACATATGAAATACCCTTATATGGAAGTTGCTTAAATTTATTGAGTATCCCTAAATTGTTACAATTAATCACTAAAAAGGTAACACTATAATTCTACACCATCCACCTAAAATTACAAACAAGCAAGCACAGTAATATATATATATATATATAAACAGTAAAATTTTAATTTTTTAAACCTGAAAGAGGGAGCAGTAATTATCCCAGGAATCGATACGTTGTTTAAGAGTAGGAGACAACCTAGCATACAAATGGCGATACCACATCTCACGATACAACAAACAAAAGACGTGATCATTGTCAACATACTGAGCAACTGCTTCAACAGACGGCCATGGTGAATCCTTAAACATCCTGTCACTTAATGTGTGAAAAGATGTCTCATACATCTGATGTATTTCATACACGTTTTTCTCACGAATGTGTCGATACATATGCACCACGAATGATTTCACTGGGTCTGGCACATATGATGGGTCGTAACCGTCATCCACCGCACCACCACCGCCGCCGCCACCACCAGACGATAATCCCTCTTCGTACTCGTAACCCCCCGCCATTGTTGCTGTTGCTGTTGCAGAGAGTGAGTTTAGACAGATAGAGATTTTAGGGTTTCTTGCTGTGTGGACAGTTTAGGATATCATCAACATTTGTTTCAAGGAGTTGGGCCTTAAAAGAAAGGAAGGATGTGGGCCGTTTGTTTGTTTGGGCCCAAAATGTTACTAGTGGAAGTGGTTTCAAATTTTCAATGATCAATCCGGACCAATGGCCAGACCGGACAGGAAAAACCGGACCTTATTTTGAAAGATATATAAATAATAACAAAACCGTACTAGTATTTTAACTTTCGGATTGTTTGGTTTGTTAGTATTGCGTCGTCCCTTGGATACGCAGGTCTTGAGATCGATATAGTCCTGGTCGGCACGATAATCATGTTACCAAGTAGATATGTTTATCTCCAAGATTGGACAAATAGATTCAACGATCAAGAGAGTTGTTAACTCTTAGCTCTACTGTTTAAAGAAAAAAAAAATCTAAATTGTTAGATATTAAGTAGATTTCTTCTTGTTAAAAAATATTATCTTACAGATTTTATAAAACAAGAAATGATTCAATTAAAATATCAATTCAAGCTTTTCACTATTGACATAACAATCCAAAACTAAGTGGTGTACCAACAATGTCTCCCATAGTCCCATGTAAAAGTCTTGTCTAAACTCAAAAGTGTGAGAATCAATTTTGCATCTTTAATAATTATGATCTCAACAACAATAAAAAGAGGATTTTCTGTAGTAAAGACTTGACAACAAGATGTATTGTTGTTAATAACTCGGTTGTTTACATAGAAAAAAAAAATTATAGACAAGTTTCGTTCAAAAATTGTGATTGATAAATCAAAAACCCTTAAAGGTCCTCCAGTAGAATTATACTTGTTCCACTTTTATTATTTTTTTCTTGCATCTCTCTCTATATAAATTCCTATCTTCAAAGTCTATCAAACGTTGACACATATGATTCTTCATGATTTTTTCTATTTAATATATACTACATTCCTTTTCCATTACAAAAATCAATTTAATTAAATACTAATATATTATGAATAAAATAT
>JAOXNX010000033.1:8525649-8545028 GCA_028566075.1 Solidago caesia
GGCGAAGGGTGACAGTGGCGGCACGGCGGCGGGGGCAGCGGCAGCGGCGACGGGTGGTGTGGTGGTGAATGTAAAAGCAATTGATGTAGAAGGGGAAGTGTAGTTATTTTAAGGGTTGAGGTATCTATATTGTAAATTATTTCATTAAGGCTATTATAGGTATATTAGGTGGAGATGCTTAAATTAGTGAATAAAAATGAAGGGCAAAATAGGAAGATATAGAGGTTTTTTTAAGAAAATGGGGAGAGGGTTCCCCTTTTATTAAGAAATATAAATATATAGAGATAGATAGATTTGAGTTTAAGAGAGAATATGTGTATGGAGGTTGAGATAGATCTGGGTTTTGAGAGTGGTGTGTGTTAGAGGTGAAAAAGACTAAAATGCCTTCATGTGCATTAAAAGTAAACTAACGACTGTTAGGGTGAGGGATGGGTGCTGATACAAAAAATCACCATAGGGGTATCTAATGATACAAAAAAACCAAAGGGTTGAACTTGATAATATGGTATACCTCAGAGGTATTTAATGAAATTAACTCAAGTTAATATTAGTTTTTAAACTCGGATTTAAGTTATTTTAAAAAGGTTTTGAATTATTAAAACAACTATGGGCATGGACATTTATTTTGACCTGGTGATTATAGGCCAATAACAATAATGATATTATACATTAGTATTTTGCAAAAAGTAAGCAAACATTAGGTTGGGTCAAGTGGTTTGTACTTGGCATTAAATCCAGAGGTTGTGGATTCTAATCTTGCCTTTGGATTTTTAATTTGTTATTTAAGATTGATAAGAGCATATGCCCATGTGGTCGTTGGATGATGATTTGTCGAGTTCTAAGAAATATTCAATATATCGATGCCACATAGGAAAAATGATGATGTGGTGATTCAATATATCAACGCCACGTAGGAAAAATGATGGCGTGGCGAATGAAAGCGTATGTCACATAAGCACCGAAAGATAGAGAAATATATATATATATATATATATAGAGAGAGAGAGAGAGAGAGAGAAATATCGATAAAACTCGGAGAGAAAACTCAATTTACCCAAAATACAATTTATTATGTCCGCTTGTATAATGCACTTTTGCATATTTTTTTTTAGTAACATTGATCAATAGTTTTAAATTTTTTAGTAACAGTTACTAAAAAAAATGCAAAATCGTTAGATCAATATTTTTAGAAGGGAATTAATTGGTGTCATTAAATAGTGTGGGCCAAAATATTGAAGAATTAATTGGGCCAGTTTGAAAACCATAAGCCCATATAGAGATGTAGGGTTATCCGACCTACCTTATATACTTGCATCACCTGAAAGTTTTCTTATCCTCATACTTTCGGTAGCCAAAGGTTGTTTTGGTTGCTCCAACTAAGGTATACTTTCTTCAATTCTTAAACCTTATGCTTTCAGAAATATAATATATATAATGAATCTGTATCATTAAAAACTTGTCTCAATTTAATGTCTGCTATTTTATGTTTCAATTTTTTATTTTCGATAGTAATAGTTAGCTTGGATGCAACGGACTGCATCATTTTTTTATGTAGCTGGCTTGAAATTCAGGGGGCATTTTTGTAATATATCAATTGTAATATATCAATTATCTATTTGTTCTATGTGTGTGGCTGCATCTATTAATTATATACGGGTAGCTGCATAATTGATTTTCTAAAAAAAAAAATAGTAATAGTTAAATATGTGACAAATAAGTTATATATATCTATAATAATAAAGGTTCTAGGATTTGCTACTTTGAGTTTTTAAGGGTGTCGAATAGTCAAAGTAGTACTGCTACTAGATCTAAACACTCTAACCTTATCTCCTTGCGATCTAGTTTTTGAGATCTAGTATAATCGCTAGTACTTGTTGGATAATAATATTAATACTAACAATTTTTATTCTTTTTATGCTTCATTGATTCAGGTTTATATGTAATTCAAATTTAAGATCTTTATGATTATATAATTTTTTAAATTAAAAAAGGGTAGGATTCATTTTGTATATGTATAATAATTGCCCAATATTCTTGATGTTAGTTGTGATTTTTAGAAAAACTAAGAAAATAAATATATGTAGATACATGTTGGAAATAGTTATTCATATGATTCTGTAAATACCTTTTGAGCTTTGTTTTTAGCTTGAATATTAGTAACTCATGACTTTTCCACAACTTTTGCAGGAGATCTTCATGAAGTTGTTTAAACATCTTGAGATGTTATTAGAAGAGATCAAATCCGCTACTAATAACTTTGATGGCAACATTGCTATGGGAATGTATAGATTTGGGAAGGTGTACAAAGCAGAACTATCTATTAAGCGTCTAGATCGACGGTTCAAATGATAATATACGGAGTTTTGGAAGGAGATCATGATGCTTTCTCGATACATACATGAAAATCTTATCTCTCTTCTGACATTTTGCAACGAAGGTGGTGAGAAAATCTTTGTGTACGAATTTGCATCTCATGAAATCTTAGATCTTACATGGGCACAACGTATCTTACATGGGCGCGACATATGAAGATAGTCCTTTGTGATTCATGAGGACTAAGTTACTTTCATGATATCAAAGGAAAATAATAAAGAGTTATCCACAGAGATATAAAATGTTCTAACATCCTATTGGGTAATTGAGATGTTAAATTTCCTCACATGGGACTTGGAAACATACTATATACTAAAAATACAGATGTATACTCTTTTGATTTAATTTGGTTTGATGCATTATATTTGAGCTTGTACTTTGAATATCGAAATAAACGTATACTCTTTTAGTTTATTCTCGTTTGAAATGGTTGTACTTTGAATATCGAAATAGACGTATATTCAATTGGTTTAATCTCGTTTGTTGTTGTTGTCAAGTATTATATTTAAGGTTGTACTTTGAATATAGAAATCATGAGCAGTGTTGTAAATCTCGGTCATCTCAGTTAATATATCATATCTCGGCCCTGGCCTTTTACTGATACGAAATATGTGTTATCGTCCAAATATCTTGGCCTGGTCAAATATCGGTCAATCTCGGTCCATATCGGTAATCTCGGTTTATATCGGTCAACATTTAATTATGACTTTCTTTCTTTTCAAGTTAAAATGGACAGAATTTTATACTATTACTCTATTAGTATTACCTATTAAGAATTAAGGTTTTACAATTTATCTTACATAACAAAGGACTTAAGTACGTTTCTACCTTCCGGCAACTTCACTGTCGCCAATCCACCGCCAGCCAATCCACCTCATATAATTAATTAGTTTATAATCTAGTAGTTTATACAATTCTATTAATCTTAGTGCATTCTCAATTTCTTAGTTCATTAATAAAAGTTTATATATTTCTTAGTTTATCAGTTTCTTGTTTCATTAATAAACAATTTATAATTTGATAAGTAGCTTAATTTGTTTAGTTTCTTAGTTTAATAGTTTGTTACTATGAGCTTGTTCGCTTGTTATATTATATCAGTCAGTTGTTATATTTGTTCAGTTTGTTACTATTAGCTTTTTATATCAGTATCTTAGTTTAATAAGAGGTATACATGTAAAAAATTTATATGTAAAACATACAAACCATGAATATATTGTTAATATATATAATTTTTAATATAAATTCCTTTACAATTTAGGTTCCCGATATATCACTGATATATCACCGCTACATCCGATATATCGCTTCAAGGGGGTCGACCGAGACGACACGGATAACCGATATTTACATCCTTGCCTATCGTTTAAGTATATTTCTACTATTTATTACAGTATTTATATTATATTTATAATTTATAATTTACTAAAGAAGTAAACACAATTTAGACAATTTAAACATCAATAAAATTTCAATAGTAAATATTAATTGTCTCCAAAATTGTCCATTAGAGAAGCTTTTCACGGCCCAACAAAAAAACATAAAGTCAGTCCAACATAAAAACCAAAAGTAGATAACATTTAAAACCAAAAGGAAAAGAAATATATTGATGAGGCCCACTCCTTAGCTAAGTGCTAGCTACAGGCTACAGCATACAGGATCCCTCTCACATCTCAAATTTTGTGTTTTGCTGTTTTTAAAAAAAAAAAGAATTTAAGAATCAAGACCAAAAGAACAATAAAGGGAAAAAAAATCACGGCCCAACAAAAAAACAAAAAGTTGGCCCAACATATAAACCAAAAGTAGATAACACTTAAAACCAAAGGAAAAAATCAGTGTTTTAAAAACCGGTCCGAACCGGCCGGTTCGACCGGGAACCGGCAAAGTGTCCGTTTTTTAATTCTGGTTTTTTTCCATTTTTTACCTGTTTCGAACCGGCCGGTTTTGACGGTCGGACTGGTCAAACCAAATACCCCAAACCGGCGGTTCAAGATAAATTAAAAAAAACGATTGTTATCATTTCTGCTAAGAAGGAACGACATACCACCGGAAATTATTTTGATGAATGGATATAAATATATCATTTCTGGTGAGAATAAGAAACGACATCCCATCGGAAATCATTTTAAGGTATATATCATTTCCGGTGAGAAGAAGGAACGACACCGTTTCTGGTGACAAGAAGGAACGACGTTCAGATAGGAGGAGGAAATGATTTTGCTGTATGTGAAATGAATGCGTATGCGTTCAGATAGGAAGAAGAATTGATTTTGGTGATATAGATGCCATTCAAAAAGAAAAAAACAGTTATAGATATCTACATATATCATATATAATAATAATGATTTTGCTGTGTATACACAAATATAGATGTGTGTATATTTGTTTTGATTTTATGACAGCCTGTTTTCACTTTCCAACATGAGGTTTCTTCAGACATACTTTTACTAAATGCAAACCAAGTTTTGACTAGATGGAACCGGTCGCACCGGTTGAACTGGTACCGGAAAGTTTTCCGGTTCATTTAAAAAACCGGTTTTTTAAAACATTGTCAATAACAAATACAAAATAAACGCAAACGCAATAAGTGAATAACGCATTAACCCACTAGTTGTGTTAAAAAGATGATGATATAACCCAAGCCACATAAAACATCTTCGTTTTGGAAATGGGCCACGATGTGCAACATTCCAATTCCAATTATGGCAAACCCCAAGTTAAAGAAAGGTTAAATCTAGACTATTTTATTTTTGATCCCAAACTCTATTTTCAAGAAAAATCCGTAACACAGTGGTTTTGAGCCAACACACGTGTCATAATTTGGTTGGTTACTTTTTCTTTCCTATATTTTATTATTATTTTTATTATTATTATATTATCATTATTATTCGGTTAATGAAATGAACAAAAAGAAAAAAATAAAAATAATAATATAATAATAATAATAATAATAATAATAGTTAGAGAGAAGAACCAGCGATCACGGATCGAAAACCCACCCACCAAACCAAACTAAGAGGATTTAGAGATAGCGATAAATATATACTACTGCTACTAGTATTTTATTTTATTTTTATTTGAGTGAATTTATGATCTTTTAAGAATATTAATAAATAATTTTTAATTAGATATTTGTGATCTGAAGAAGATCGGTGGGGATTTGATTTTTATTAATAATATCAAATAGAAGAAGAAGAAGAAGAAGAAATGGTGAATTCAATGGTGGAAAGAGCAACAAGCAGTATGTTAATTGGGCCTGATTGGGCCATGAATACTGAGATCTGCGATATCTGCAATCACGATCCTGCGTCAGTTTTCCTTTTTCCTTTATTTCCAAATTATTATTATTTATGCATTTATTATTATTATTATTATTATTATGAATGAATTCATCCCAATAAGTTGTTTAGTGAACTCAATTTGGGAATTTATTTATATGTTTTGCTTACTTTAATTATATGGAATTTGAGATTATTCTTTTTTGTGCCTCTCACTTTTGTTTGAGGCGGTTTCTGTCGGCCCGGCCGGCATTGTTTTGATATCATCTGCACATTTGAATCCAACAAGATAGGATATAGGCTTAAGGCTTAACTTAAGCACAGTTGGAATCCGACTTTTTACTCGTTGCCTTATTGAATTTCTTTTCTGCGACTGCTGCAAGTCTTTTGATCATCTTGAGGCATTAATCGTTGTTCGGGGTTCCAGATTCGGTGTGTCTTGTAATAACCTACCATTTTTTAGGCTATTTCATACACATAAGGTTCGTTAGAGAGCCACGGCCTATATCTAATTTTGTTGAGTTTTTAACTTCACCCCTCATGGCCGGTGATAGAATAAAAGAGTCTTGTGCAACTCTTTGACTAAATCATATTGGGTGGTCTCGCTTAACCTTATGTATCTTTAGTTTAAATCTTTTTATGCCTAAGGGTCCCGATTCATCTTCTACTGTTCAAATATCAAATCTGTTCATGCCTGCTGTACATTACCTTCCGAGCAATCCTATTTAAAGATATATTACTGATTTCCTTAGGTCCCCATCTTCATGATGTCATGCATATTCTGTTCAACATTCACTTTCTAAATTGTTTTTGTAACTTGATTGAATGAATTTATTTGACCCATAAGGTACGATGTGATTGATAGTATTTTGTTTAGTCATCAGTGCAACCGGCTCCAGGTTTCATCTTCACATCTAAACACCTTCGCCTTTTTCGTCAACTAAAAGCTTCACATTTTAATGAACTTGGCTTACGGTAGGGGAAGATGGAAAATAAAAGCCCAATACATATGCAAGGGCAAGAACCAATAGAATAATTTGTAGCTTGCGTGCAACTGAGTCTATGGTTTTTCAATCCCTCAATCGATCCTCTCCTTTATCAATCATGAGTATACAATGTATCATAAACAGATGAAAATCTAACTATATCAAAGCTGACTTATGGATGTCCCAGTCCACGGTGTCATTGGTGTTCATCTATTTTGAAAGTACATTTTGGAGTTCCATGACTTGTTTGGTAGTCCTTTATGAGTTCGGACCATGAGACCTTTTGGATATCCTCGTTTTCGACATATAGAGCACAACTAGTGGGTTCCTGATTTGAATTGTAGCTCTTTAGGAATTATTTGGGGAATATTATAGCACATAGGCTCTCGTGAAACTGCTAAATCAAGTGCTTTTAACCGCTCACAACTTTCTTTGTGGATGCATTAGCAAATAATGTCAGAACATGCGACCGAAATACATGATTTTGGATGCTTTTGTAATCGTGGAATTGAGCAACAAAAGCATGCAATTGATTTCCTGTAGCATCTTTCTGTTGGGAAAAAAATGGTTACCTGCCAAATTTAACTCTAGTATGGAAGACACATTGGCATTGTCTAATAACTAGCATTGCTGGACAATGTTCTGCAAAGGCCATTGGAAAAGGGAACATAAAGGTTTGCTAAATATAACTATCAACATTTCTGCTAATCCCAAGCTTCCATTTGGCTTTTGCAATTGGATGTGGTGAAAGCCAAGCTGGTTAGCATCATCTGCTTCAGTACAGTTCCTAAACTCATGCACACTCTGATGGATCCTTGGAGCTGTTTAGAAACTTTAAACTCACAATGAAATCATCTTGTTTATAAAGTACTAGCTCATCTTATAATACTGTTTTTTGCAAGCATTAGGTTTGTGCATAAATAAGTGAGACAAAAAACCCTGAAGCACTACCTTACTGAGGGACATAGTAAATGACTGCTTTATCTCATTGGTCCATTTGGTCGCGAACCATGAGATTAACCTCCTAGTTGCATGCAACCAATATGCTGCATATCTTCCTATATTTGAGGCAATTCCCAATTTCGGTTCTTTATAGCTGCTTAAAATGACTTAGAATTTGAGACAGAAGTCTCATGTCCAAAATGGCTCATACTGAAATCATGTTCCCCGCCATAAGCTGTTTGATCTCTTTTTGTTTATGTGTCTTATTGAACTTCTTTGATATTTCATGCTATAATATTTAACATAAGAAAGAATACCTACGTAGGTACATGGCTACATGGTCATTATCCTGGGTCTCCACTTCCATGTGTCAATATATGTGGCTACTTCACATTGTCTTTTTCCGATTCCATATCCACCATGTTAATTGCTTTGAATAATGTGCTGAAGTAAGTAGTGCGGAAATGTGTCTAGCTGTTAACAAATTGCATCCAATTGATGAGGAGAATTTGCAAGATTTTCTACTTCTCTTTGGCGCAAGGACTCATCCAGTCCCCCCTTGATGTATTTTCCTCTTTTCTTTGCGCCACTGTTTTTAAGTACTATCCCTGCTGGAATATGACGAATCGTTATCCGGCTCTCTCTTTCTCTGTTGGCTTCTCCATCTTTGCTAGCAATAATTCTAGCTTGCCTTTGTACGTAATATTTTCTCTTTTGGTGTGCGTGATTGTGGAGGAGAGCCTCCAACCATTTTAGGATCTACAATTTTACTTGTTTATGTTTGACCATGTCTTGGCAACTGCTGCCATTCCATGCTGGAGTTTTCCAGAATTAATTCGCTGACATCATAAGGTTACCATTGCTCATGCATTTGCTCCCTTGGCAGCTCTATGGCGTTTGGTATCCTGGCCAGCTACCTAACAAGTATCACATCTCGGAGGCCAAATTATTGCATGATGAAAAATCTGTTGTCTATCATCTTGTGTTCTGGAACCCCAAAATTCCTCCACATTGTTTTATGTGGATGTCAACCTCAGGTAAAATCATTTTCTGGCCAACATATAACCCACAAGATTGCTTTCGGTCTACTTTGCCCTTTGTTGATATATCAAATGTTGGACATGCTATTGATTTTCCCTCCTCTTTATCCAACGGATTGGGTTCCAGACACCACAATACTATCTGTGATTGAGCTTCGGATTGAGGTATATCAGATTTTTTCTGCACTGCAACTCTTATCTCCCTTATATCAGCCTTCAGCACTTCATTTCCATTCTAACAAAGTGACTGTTGAACTTCGTGTCGACCATCGCTGTATGAGTAGTTTTATTTAGAAATCTACTTACCCAGTTACCCCTGTTTTGGTGCCAGGCTGTGGCTCGTGAAAGTAACTTCTTTTTGCTGGTACATTTATTTTGGGCAGCATATCTACTTTCATTGGCTTTGTCTCTGACCTTGGTTGTCTTCTAGAAGCATGATACATCAAAATCTTCACCATTCAGAGTTTGTTTGAGAGTGGCAGATGCGGAAGGTGGGTCCTTGGGACATCCTTTATTTTTTGCTGAAAGTCAGGCAGGAGTAAGCAAGTCATGGTCACCTTTAGTTTCAAGCAAAGAGGGTTGATGTTATTGTCTCATGAGTTTATGAATATTTGATGCACCTCTTTTGTGGAGGTTAGGCCAGCTCAAAGTACTATGGTCCCGTATCTTTATCTTGGATTGTTCTCAAAATTTGTTTTCTCCAAACACGTTTTTATATTGGAAAAATAGAAGAATATTCATAGCTAGGGCTGATACTGCAAGTCCACATATATACATATACTTCTTTTATTCTAAATTACAATCACAATTAAAAAGACACAAATGTATATGTATATACATACATATGTGTGTGCTCTTTTTGGCTGATGTATTTGTTTCAGTGCCGGTTGCTCTCTCAGTTTTTTCTAGCATGTCTTGCAAACATGAGCCTTTGTTTTGGTTGATCATGTTGTGTGCTAAAAAACCATGGATAGATACATATATTGTGTATATATATATATATATATATTTTGGGTAAAAGGTTACCCCGATGATATATTATAACAAGCAGAAACATTTCAGTACATATAATGTGACTGACTGTCACATTCAATATATATATGGCATACCATATATAAGAACTCGCTATCAAGCTAAATGAGAGAACTATACAATGAGTAGAAAATAAAAATTTGCTTATTGCATGGGCAGTCTTGATCAGTCTTCAACCATTGCGGTCTTCATGTCTCATCATTTTCATTTGCGTTTTCGTAAAGGAAGTTCTGATCAGTTAATCCCCAGTCTTCCAAGAGCTTCATATTACTCGGGTTCACTTTAAATATAAGGCTTAAGAGCTTTAGACGAACTGTGTTGATGACATCTCTTACTTGTGTAACCGAACGTGATTCTGGTGTAAACAGCCGTGCATTTCGTTCCTGTCAGATGTAATAAGACGCTGCTGCAACTAGCAATCTTCCAATTACACTTTCAGCCGTACTCTTCTTTGCTTTTTGCATTAGCCAATCGGCCATAGCATCCCATTTTTCAGGGACATCCATCAAGCAGGAATATGCTAGGTTTTTTTTATAATTTCTTCATGGATGAGTTCTATGATTATGAGGTAGTTTGTCAATTGTCAAGAATGCTTTGTAGGTTATACATAAAATGCCATGTGCTTTCCAAACTTGTCTGTAGCTTGCATCACTTGCATGAAGGGATGGACATAATTATAATATAACAAGGAATATCTGTATAGTTGGGCTACCGTAAAAAAATGTTATCTTTCTTATCTGCATAGCGGTTGGCTTTTAAAGATTACATGTTTGTAGCAATTTCACATTGTTTGCTGATATACAATATACTCATTTTCAATTCTCGACTCTCTGTATTATTGTTGGGCTATGTTATAATGGAAACAATTGTTTTCGTTCTTATGTGCATAGCTGTTACCATTTAAAGATTATATGTTTTTGCTGATATACAATAAGCTCATTTTTGTTTTTTGCCTGTCTATATGGCTGTTAATCCATGTGGTATTAAGATTGATGCAATTGTTATTCAGGCAAGCCAAGGATGTTGTGAAAGGCATAAAAAAGCGTCTTGGAAGCAAGAATCCAAAAGCTCAGCTTCTTGCGTTAACTGTAAGCACAAAACTACTTTGTTTATCCGTGTAGATCTTTTACCAGTTACTCAATAGATAGACCATCTAGTTATTCTTGAGTATTACTATTTTGTTGCTTTTGGAGTTTGTAATTACACATTTACACCTTGTTGAGTTGTTCATCCTCCCTATTTTTGGGGGGTGTTTGGCTAAGCTTTTTTGAGGGGCTTTTTAGCGTTTGTGTTTAGATAAACCTAAAAAGTCCTTTTGAAGAAGCCATATTTTCTTGGCTTTTTAAGGATGATTTTATGGATTATCTTATAATTACTTGTATACCTTTTTCCTTCATGTTATATCTTCCATGTGAAACCAAAATAAATTCTAAATATTTTGTATACTAAAACAACTATTATAAATCATTGTTTGTTATAACTACCTTTGTTTTCTATATATGATTTCATGTCTACTAACAATAAATTCTTTTTGAACAAAACATAACCATTATAAATTCTATTGCAATTTATGTGATGTATCTTCTTAAAAACATAAATTAATGAGAATTTTATGGTTCCAAAAACTAACATGGGAATGATGGCGTTTCTTGGGTGTGTTCGGTTTATATATGGGAATGGAAATATCTGTATGTGAAAGTTATGTGTTTTTAATTGTTATTGAAATATTAATATTATTTTGTGCGAAAATATATTATAAATGATTAAAAGTCAAACTGTTTTATGTTAACTACAAATAGTTCAATAATATATAAGTATGTCCTTTTTGGTCATTTTACCAGCAGAAGCAGAAATTGGCAAATACTATAATTAACTTATTAGCTTATTGTGTTAAGATACAGCATAAGCCAAACCAAACACCATATCTTATATTGTGTTATGATAATACATAGGCTAAAAACCTACAAAGTTAAACTGTTAAAGAGCATAAACAGTTTTTAAAAAGCTAGGCCAAACACCCCCTTGGTTGAACATAAGTATGCTATTTTGATGTCTCCCCCAGTAAGTTTGTGAAAACCTAAGAGTTAAACATACCATCCCACGCAAGTTTTGCACCAATCCTAATATATATATATATTTTTTATAATTTAGAGGTTTTACAATATTTTAAACATGTCATTGGATCTGCATTTGGGGGAGGGTGAATGATGTTCAAACATGTCAAATGACGAAGAAAGGTCTTGCTTCACTTTTTTCTCTCTCTCTGTCTGTTTTTCCATTTTCTTGGAATTTGGTCATCATTGTTTTCAGATGTCTGCTGTTTAATTTGTTTCAAAAGCTTGATTTATAGATGCCAAACTTCATCGGTTTCTGCTCGAGTTTATAAGATGATTGAAATATGAGCAGTGTTGTTTACCTTGGGTGATGTGTAAGAATATATTTTTTATTTCTCTAGTTTACTAGAAGAGTTCTTGTCTGTTTTTGTTTTCTCTGATTGTGGGACTTGATGTGTAAGAATTTGATCTGGACTACACCAACTTTCTTTGAAAGTTGTTCACTCAGTACTATTAGTATCTGTTTTCTTTGCATTCTCATACAAAATTTTAATTTTCTACCGTGTTTAAGCTTTTGGAAACAATTATGAAGAATTGCGGGGATTTTGTCCACATGCATGTAGCTGAGCGAGATCTGCTTCATGAGATGGTGAAAATAGTTAAGAAAAAGGTTAGGGCTTGTTTAAGCATATCATGTTATGTTGACATCCATTGATATTTTGTTACATGACATCTTCTTGATTGCAGCCTGATTTTCATGTTAAAGAGAAGATCTTAATTCTAATAGATACTTGGCAAGAAGCTTTTGGAGGGGCAAGAGCAAGGTATCCACAGTATTACGCAGCATACCATGAGTTATTGGTAAGTTGTCTGACAAAAAATTTGGCATTTGATTGAGATTTCAAGGAAGAGCATATATGTTCAGTATCTTTTGGTACACTTTATTTTTGGCTTCTAACATCGGACTTGATTACCTTTTTCAGCGTCTGGGGGCAGTATTTCCTCAGAAGTCTGACAGACCAGCACCTGTCTTGACAAACCCACAAACGCAGACCAGGTCATCATATGGAAATAATCCAGAAAATGGGAATGCAGCAGCCGAGTCTTCTGCGGACGCTGAGTTTCCATCTTTAAGGTATTCCATGAAGTCCTGTTTTTTTTTTTCTACAGATGTTTCAAGATGGCTGTTGTTAGCTCGTTTATTGAAATTTTGATTGTTTATTAATATTTGCTTGTTTGAATATGACTACCTGATAGTCAAATACTGTAAACTGAGTAGCTGTTGAATTTGCACAAGGTGTGGAGTTATTTTATTTAGGAAATTTAAGGAATGTCCCTAATGACTTGCCCAACCACTAAAGTAATTTATACATGGATAATCCTGTAATAGAGTATGCCATGTATCAAGACAAGCAATGTCTCCGTTAGAAGCATTTTGTTAGAATTATATTAACATGTTAGACTTTCCCTCCTTGTTACTCTAATCATCATCTACAGTTAACTCCAAAGTCTTTTTTTTGTCCATATTTTTTTTCTGAATCTTAGAAGCAATTTCTGTAAGCGATGTGGGAGTTGGACCAGCAAAAGTTCTGGGGAACTATAATGTTGTCTACATTTTTTTTCTTCCTTATATGTTTTTTCTCGAGCTATAAAGCTTAAATAAATATAAAAAAATCAGAAGAATAAGTTAGTAAATATAGACTCTTTAAGTAAATTATAGATATCTTTGGTCAGAAACATTTGCATGTATTGTTATTATTACAAAAGCATGTTTGATATGTTTCTGTACAATCATATACTTTCGAATATATCTTTATAGTGTTGTCTAAAAAGTATATGGAGTCGGCTAGAGTTGTCACTGTATGCTTATGACAAATATTTCTGGTAGTCTTCTGATGTCATGGAACATCACCTTGGATACTCATCTTTCACCATTTAATATAAGGGTCTGAAGTGAGAAATTGATAACCATGCATCTCAGGCTGTAGAGTGTTTGCTGTTATTATCATTGGCTCATCTGTTTTCATGGTTCTGCACCATCTTATACAAAGTTGTCTTCATTCTTGTAGTTTGCTGATCAATTTCTTTATTCTGTGTCTGTTATCGTTTTTACTTAGCTTGACTGAACTCCAGAATGCACGTGGTATCATGGATGTCCTTGCAGAAATGTTGACTGCAATAGATCCAGAAAAGAATGAGGTAAAGTGCATAACTGAAATTGTAATGGAATGATTATTTTGTTTTGGTGTATCTATTGTTGTGGCTTATCTTGTAGCTAAATCATGAAAAGCTACATGGTCACTATTTCCATTTTTTTAGTAGAATTACTAAATGTTTATTATTCGTGCATTTTTGTGATACATCTGTATAATAACTGAGCCTCCATTTGTATATTGGGATCAGGGGCTTAGGCAAGAGGTCATCGTAGATTTGGTGGACCAGTGTCGTACCTACAAACAAAGAGTGGTACACCTTGTGAACTCAACTTCGTAAGGCCTTTTGTACAACTTTTCTCACCACATTCCGCATCAGCATGAGCTTCTCCTAACTTTCATTACTGCTTACTGCTCATTTCTCATTTATATTTGTTTTATTTTTATCATCGTTTGTTCCAAGTTATATTCATGGCCACTGATTACTTCTCTCATTTCATCATGCTACAACATCTTGCAATGGAAAATTAGAAGTCATACGGAACTACCTATGATGCTAGAGTGTTGATCTTTTCATTTTTGTGTTGTTTACTTACAAATTTATATGTGAATCATATATAGTCAGCAATTCATGAATAGAACAGTTTGACTTTTTGTGGTTACACTTACATTTTAGTACTTATCTGTGACAGGGACGAATCACTATTATGTCAGGGTTTAGCACTGAATGATGACCTGCAACGGGTTCTATCCAAGCATGAATCACTTGTTTCTGGAACTCCTGTTCCATCAGAAAGTTCAAAGCCTGAAACGAGTAAAGCATTGGTACCTGTTGATTCTCCTCTTATTGATACAGGAGACACCACACAACCTACACCAAGGTAATCAACTTTATTTATTTTCTTTTCTTTTGAAGTAATATTTTGGCCTACATGCAAAACTTTCATCATTGAAATTTGAGATGGAATAGTGGCATCACTTAAACAGAAAACCGATGTTTTTTTTTTTCATAGGTTAGTGTTATAATAGTATACCGTGAGTGGGCTATAAGATTGCTGGTCAAGTATATATGATCTCCATTGTATGCAGGTCTACCTCTGACAGTGGTGGTGTTGCAGACTTGCTTGCCATTACTCCAGTTACAACAAACGATCCATCAGCAGAAACTCCAGCAAAAATTAACCCCAAGTTTGACCTTTTGAGTGGAGATGACTTCAGCTCACCAACACCTGAAAATTCCCTAGCTATTGTACCAATGGGTGAACCCGAATCTACTACTTCTGTATCTCAGCACAATGCCTTGGCCCTTGTTGATATGCTTTCACAAAATAACATGCCAAGTGTTCCGGCTGGACAAGCATATTCTTCACCCCAATTTCAACAGCCCCAAAATTTTCCATCTAATCAATCCCCACTATATTCAAATGGAAATACTCCGAACACCGTGCCACCTCCCCAATATGAGCATCAAACACCATTTAACCAAGGATCTACTTCATCATGGAATGGTCATGTATCTCAACAGCCGCCATTGCAGGATCCACCTCAACCAACTTATGGTAAGTAAAAACTATGTATTGTGGATCCATCCTCCCATGTAACTACTTCAGACATTGCTTACTTTTGGCGTAAATGTTTTTGCAACGGAGATAAATAGAGGGTGTCAAGGTAACCAACTATGAAAGATTCAGTCAGGAAGGGAATCAGGATAAGTTCATATTCAAGAAACCAATCGGTACAATTATCGCATCGATTATAGATGCAAAAACAATTATCTGATAATCCTGAGTTAGAAATAGAATTTGAGGTTGTGGAACACATGATTATGCCATGAGTGACTTCTAAGTAACCCGTATTCATTTTAGCTAATCTTTTTAATTTTACTGTTTGACTCGTTATGAATTAAATAAAACCCGAATTTACCCTATTCTATAGTAAATGGGCTGAAGTCGCTTCATATAGCCCCAAGTATTAAGCTCTAATTTTGAGTGCTATAACAGGTGCTCAAACAAGCGATGGACTACCACCACCACCCTGGGAATCTCAGTCAACAGATGATAATCAATCAGGAGGTCCTCAATACTCACAGCAGCAAGGGCTACAACCCAACGATCAGGGCCTGAACATGTACATGCAGCAGCCAATCACCAACAACCATCTTCCAGCATTGAACAGCCAGGCTGTCTACCCTCAACAACAATATCAAGGACAACAAATGATGGGTATGATTCCGCAGCAACAAATTCAACCTCAAATGTATCCTCAACAGATGGCTCAGCAAATGGCTCAGCAAATGTACACTAATCAAATGCCACAGCCCTATGGCTATGGCGACAATTACGGATATGGTTATGGATATGGCCAGCAGCAAAATGCTCAGTTTGTTGATCAAAGAATGTCTGGGTTATCTCTCAACACCGGTACGGTTTACACAGGTCCGTCCATGGCTAATGCATCGTATGTGCATGTGCCATCCGGAAAGCCTATGAAGGCAGAAGACAAACTTTTTGGAGACTTGGTTGATTTCTCCAAAGTTAAGTCCAACAAAAGCTGATAATAGTATGTCACCGTATGATTTATCGCCCTCCTATATACTTGCTTGTTTTTTTTAATCCTTTTTAATCTTTAATTAACATTTTTTAGTTTATATTCTTGTTTTCAGGTTTTATATTTGTTTCCAAATTTTATTTTCTTTGGATTTATGTACATTACATGTTTGAGGGGAGAACATATGCAGACTGAAAACATCGCATTTCCAATAAGGTCTATATTTGTTATGTGCTGGTTTTCATATTTCATCTGTTTCAAATTTCTGTATAAAACATTTAACTTTCATTCTTATAACCGAAACCTTCGAGTTCAGTTTCGTACTTATTGTTTGTTTACCACCAGCCGCTTTCTCTTAATCCCGATGCCTTAATACGCGACGCCATTTCTGTTGTTCCCCGGCAATAAAGTTATGAACACACACATTCACACACACACTTCACATACTGCTGGCATACGAATGATATGGATCCATGCATTTATTGTTGTGTTGTCTGTTTAAAGACATCACTAGATTGGAGTAAATGCATTTTATGCAAAGCATTCAAGTCCTAAGATATTTATAGAAGAGCCTATTCTTTTTTTAACAGAAACTTTCGAATTGAGACATGTCCTGGTCATCCAAGGGTGGGGGCCTACTTAGACCAGGGTAGTCGGTTGTCTTAATCGGACCTTCTACTTCCAACGTTGAGTAGACGTTCCAAGGGAAAACCATGAGGTGTGCACTTTTCTGTTGCTTAGCAAGGATCGAACCCCTTATCCCTCTATAAAATTTTGGTGACTCACCACTTGGACAACGGGTCAAATATTAAGGAATGTTTGTTTTTATGGGTATGAGAATGGGGGCATGACTTTTATTTCCATTGGATATGTTTGGTTAATAGAATCGGATTTGGAAAATGGGAATCAAACTCACCAAATTGTGCATGTTTAAAACCCATCAAGGACGATAGGTTTAGATATCCATTCCCATTTCCACTCGACCACACACATACCGGCCGGTTTGGAATTAACCAACTAGTCTCTGTTCTTTCTTTCTTTCTTTATTTTTTCACAGTTTCTTCCTGCGTTTAAATTTTTCATTTTTTTTAGATAACATGTTGTGCCTGCTATAACCTGTTGTTCACAACCAAACCTACTAAACATAAACCTACTTGACAACCAGATATTGCAACCAATACAACACATTTTCCGAAAACTAAACTATATATACATCTCCCTATCACATTCTTCATTTATGTTTGTGATTAATGGAGAAGAGGTTCTATCCTCATGCCTTGCAAAGCCGGAGGTCCTTTTCTATTCAAGATAGAATCTGGAAGCAGCCTTTCTACACCGTCGTGGTAGGGGTAAGGCTGTCTACTTCTCAACATCCCCCATACACCGTCGTGGTATTGGGACCCAAAACCCGTGAAAGACGGCATTGGGTGTTACTTACTTTTTAGAAGTGCCGTTAGCATAGAGTAGGTGGCCGGTTTAGTCCAATTTTAGATATACAATGCATTGTTTCCTTTATACATTTTAGTTTCTTTATATCTTACTTTTTGCTTTATCACTACAAGTAATCTGACATTTCACGACGATATATGTCGTCGCCGTATACCACGTTTGCATCTCCAAAGACCTTCCGCTACGACATTTTAAGACGACCCTCGTCGTCGCCAAAAAATCCCGGTCTCCTATCGTCCTTTTTCTTGTAGTGTATTATAGAGATGCAAGGTTCAGTTGCAAGTTGTAAATATACTCTTACACATGGAAATCTGTTATATTTGCAAGGGACAAATCATCTACAAACAAATTGTTATTAGTGATATTTACATATACAATCAACTATGAGATGACGGCGACGGCGAGTATCTACAAACACGAGCTTGTTTATAAACAAGACCAGACTGACAAAAATAACCATTGTTTGGACTACAATGCCTATGTGCCGAACATATACATTCCCCTTCCAATGCACATCCATCGTAATCCTCTCCATGACCCCCAAACAACAACTCATTCGACCACTCGCTCGAAAATATGTTTTGAGGATCCATTTTCAGCTTAGCTGCCACAAACTTATTGAAGTATTTGTACTTTTTCTCAACCTTTGTGAATGCAATTTTCCTATTTTTAGCCCAATGTGGTCTTGCTTCATACTTTAAGAATGCCATTTGCTCCATTTCCTCCATCAAATCTTGGTTTAGTCTAGGTGTCATTGCCGAGTCAGCTCGATAGTAGTTAAAGTCAATCACAACTGAATCCACAGGTTGGCCTAAGTACGCGGTGGATGCCTTGATGAAACGTATTAGAATTCCATTGTATATGTCAATTCCACAAAAGTTGTCTGGATTTAAGTCCCTTAACTTCTTGACATCACGGATGAAGTTCGCGAATTTGTCTGCTGGAAAAATGGCAGTGCTTTCGTAGAAGAATAATCCATTGATACGAGGATCCCATGCACATGAGTTTACAATGTCTCTTGTTGATGAGTACAAGCATGAACCAGAAGTTTGCATTCTGCCTTGGCGGCCTATTACCGGATATCCTGTGAAGATCAGGTTGTTTTTCAACCCATTGGCGATTAGTTTCTTGTAGCCGATGAAAGAACTCGCCATTGCACACTTTCCCTTAACATTTTTCGTATTTTCCAATGCTTTCTCTGCTCATAGATCAAACAATATTCTCTAGGTCGTTAATCGGTCTCTAGGCATAAACACGTCATTGAAAAATTTAAGTATGACAAATAGCGATTCACCAAGTAAACTTAATTGTTCCATACGAAAACATTGGTTAGTATTTGAAGTATGATGGCACAAAACGGTCTTTGGCCTAGTTGCATTCAAGGTGACCCATGAACCAAGAGGTTGCAGGTTTTAGTTCAATATGGAAAACTTGTAAATATGTGTGGATATTGTTGGACTTAATTGTTCAACCAAGTTTGATTGTTTAATATGTATCATAAGTATGTATTGTAAAGTTAGGACCAAAA
>JAOXNX010000033.1:8566290-8587618 GCA_028566075.1 Solidago caesia
TAGCGCGGACCCGGTTAAGACAACGTATGCTAGACCTCCCGATATTCGCGAGTAATCCACACCTTTCAAAAAAAAAATATATATATATAATTATTACAATATATAGATATAAAGTATACAGTTTTTTGTAATTATCGACGATGATATATTAAAAAGTATGTATATCATTCAATCTATAAATAAACTTAAGCTAGGTTTATATTCGAGGATGGAAAGCTTATCATATTTAATTTAGACATATCAAATTATAAAATCTAAATCTAAAGTTACGTATTATGTATCATACTTTTGTCTTAATACTTTACATAAAAAATATATTACATGATCAATTAATACTGTCTAAATATTATTATGTTGTGAAATATAGTACCATTTAAAAGTTAAAAATATTCACTCAAATTAGTTCCAAAGCTTATTAAGTGTCTAAATATTATTATGTTTTCGCATATAGTACCATTTAAAAATTAAAAATATTCACTCAAATTAGTTTTAAAGCTTATTAACTGTTTAAAAATTATTATGTTGTCGAATATAATACCATTTAAAAATTAATAATATTCACTCAAATTAGTTTCAAAGCCGTTAGGATATTAATTAAATATAATATTAGTTACATAGAATATATATTTTTTAAATATTACATTACATTATTATAAATTAAAAGATAAAACGATATATGTTAATATGGTCATCTATTTCTAAATACGAATATCTTTAAAAAACTATTATTTAAATATAAAGTTCTTTAAAAGATATCATATCATAATTATATTAAATAAATAATATCACATATTTAAAAAAAAAAAATTAATTAATAAATAGATCAAAAAGACACATGTCAATCAAGGATTACGCCACGTGTCGCTTCAAGAACCATTTAATCATGTTTTAGTATATTGGTAGATACATACTACTGCATGTATATCTTTTTATCATTGGATAAAAGTATGATTGTCTCTATCTCACTTTCTCATACTTTGACGGAATGAGATATTGTTTTGTTGTATACTATTACTTGTGGGTAAAAATAAAAGTATTAGTGCATTAGAGTGTAATAAACTTTACCTTTTTTGTTATTGTATATATTCAACTTTAAAACATTTATTATATGCATTCAACTCTTACTTTTTCATAACTGAGTATGAACCAAACCCCTAAGCAAAAAGAGGTTTGACAGGTTGTTTCTGAAAATAAATTGTGTGTTTGTGCTATTTTGGAGTCGCATGTGGCTTCAAGTAGATTGCATGATCTTTGTTCTATGGTTTTTTCTAGGTGGAGTTGGCTTTCTAATGTGAGTGTTTGTGGCAAGGGACTTCGGATAATACTTGGCTGGGATCCTATTATTGTTGATGTTATGCTTCTATCTCAAATTGACCAAGTAATACATACTCAAGTGGTGCTAAAGGATGAAAGGAGGGCTATTTACTGCTCTTTTGTATATGCTCACAATCGTTATGCACAAAGGCGTGAACTCTGGAAAAATTTGGAAATACATAAAGCATTTGTTCATAATAATCCGTGGTGTATCTTGGATGATTTTAATGCCGCTTTGAATTTGGAAGACCAATCTGTAGGTGGCTCGATTATGATTTTAAAGAGTGTGTGGAACATATTGAGATGTCGGATGTAAATCCGATTGGGTTGCACTTTACTTGGAATCAAAAACCCTCTGGTGATGATGGGCTTTTAAAGAAGATAGATCGTGTTATGGCCAATGGGGAGTTCTTTGATGCTTTTGTTGGGGCGGTGGCTGTTTTTTAGCCATATCGAATTTCAGACCACTCGCCGGCTGTTCTGCGCATTCCTAGGAAGGCAAAATTTATACCAAAGCCATTTAAATTCTCTAATGTCTTAATTCACAATGTAAATTTGTAGCAGGTTGTTACTATAGCTTGGAATCAGGAGGTAAATGGTTTTCATATGTACAGGGTAGTAAAAAAATTAAAGATGTTGAAAAAACCACTTCGCAAATTGCTGTATGAGAAGGGTGATCTGCACAGAAAGGTTGAGCTGTTACGGGTCGAGCTGGATGAGGTGCAAAAAGCACTTGATTCAGATCCTTTTAATGCGATGCTAAGGCATGCAGCTTACCTTCATGCATATAATGGTGCGATTCTGGATGAGGAACGGTTTTTGAAGCAAAAAAGCTAAGGTGGAATGGCTAAGGGTTGGTGATTCTAATTCTGCGTATTTTCATAAAGCTGTCAAGAGTAAGTCTGCTTCTAATCGCATTGATATGATTTCTGATTTTGCTGGGAACTTAGTTGATGGTGAGAATGTCACTCATGCTTTTGTTACACTTTATTCTCAATTTCTTGGTCAAGTTGCAAATGTTGCACGACTAGATGTTTCTAATCTCTTTCAGTGCACTTTATCACATGAAGTAGCTTGTTCTATGATTCGGGATGTGACAGATGTGGAGGTTAAGGATGCAATTTTTTCTATGGGGGATGATAATCGCCAGGCCCGGATTGATTCTCTGCTGGTTTCTTTAAAGCTTCCTGGAATATTATTGGTGTCGACATTATAAGGGCTGTTAAAGAATTTTTTGCTAGTGTAACTTACTGAAGGAACTTAATCATACGGTTATAGCTTTAATTCCCAAGGTGAAGTTGCCAACCTTGGTTACTGATTAAAGGCCGATCTCTCTATGTAATGTTTTGTTTAAATGCATCACGAAGATCTTATCCAATAGAATGAAAGGCTGTTTAGATGGATTAGTTAGTGACAACCAGTCTGCATTTGTTCCAGGTAGAAGAATCACTGATAATATCCTTCTCACTCAAGAACTAATGCATAATTATCATCTGGATAGGGGCCCCCTCGGTGTGCTTTTAAGGTTGATATTCAGAAGGCATATGACACGGTTGAATGGGGATTTCTTAAACGAATTCTTCTTGGTTTTGGATTTCATTCTCGCATGGTTTCTTGGATCATGGAGTGTGTGACGACCACTACTTTCTCTTTGTCTATTAATGGCGCTACGTATGGTTATTTTAAAGGCAAAAGGGGACTTAGGCAGGGTGACCCTATGTCTCCGTATCTATTTACATTGGTAATGGAAGTTTTAACTTTAATCATCAAGAGACAAGTTCGGATTGTGGGAAACTTTCGGTATCATCAGCAAGTGAGGAAATGGGATTATTAATTTGTGTTTTGCAGATGACCTTTTTCTTTTTATGCATGGGGATGTGTCATCTATTCGAGTAATTAGCAAAGCGTTAGATGAGTTCAAGCAAGTCTCGGGATTGACTCCTAGTTTGCCCAAGAGTACCGCATATTTTTGTAATGTTTTAAACTATGTAAAGGTGGACATTCTTCGAGTGCTCCCGTTTGAGGAAGGTCATTTACCAGTCAAATATTTGGGTGTCCCGTTGGTGTCTTCTAGATTACAGTAACGAGATTGTAAAGGCCTCATCATTTGCTGGACGGCTTCAATTGCTTAATTCGGTAGTTGCATCAATGCATGTTTATTGGTCATCAACTTTTATACTCCCTACGCGAATTACTCAAGAAATTGAAAAACTAATGCGGGGATTCCTTTGGAGTGGTAATGCTGTTAAACGAGGGTAGTCCAAAATAGCATAGGAGGTAGTCTGTCTTCCAAAAGAGGAGGGGGGGCTTGGTATAAGGCGTATAGACTCGTTTAATAATGCCCTCATCTCGACTCATATTTGAAATATCGTTGCTCGGAAAGAAACTCTATGGAGGTGGATTCACTCCTACAAATTGAGAGGAAGATCGTTTTGGGAGGTGCCAATCCGTGGTTCTTTATCTTGGAGTTGGCGTAAAATCCTCCAGCAGCGAAATCAGGTACGGAAACACTTTTGGTTTAATATAGGCAATGGAAATCGGGCTTCTGCATGGTATGACTCTTGGACTTTGTTGAGTCCATTAGCGAATCACTTTACTGCGAGAGAGATTACCAGCGCTGGTTTCCAGCTTACTGATAATGTAGCTGCACTTATTGATAATGGAAGTTGGAAATGGTCTAGTGAATGGACTACTCGGTTGCAGAATATTCAGGTTCCACAATTAACTTTGGATGAGGATAAATTGATTTGGAAAGACAATAACAACTACTTGCAGGAGTTCTCTGTTCGTGTAGCATGGGATGTCATGCGTCCAAGAGATAATGTGGTTCCATGGCATTCGATTGTTTGGTTTAATCAGCAAATTCCCAAACATGCATTTATTTTGTGGCTGATTTTCAGGCGCTTACATGCTCTCTATGTGAAACTCAACCTGATTCGCATAGTCACTTATTCTTCGAGTGCCCTTTTTCTTTACAGGTTTGGCATGCTGTGAAGGCAAGAGCTGAGATGAGTCATTTTGCGGATACTTGGGATGCTATAGTTGCTGGAATTATTCCTATGACAAGAAAGTCTAGCGTGCTTAGTGTTATAGCTAAGCTGATTCTTGCGGCTACTACATATTACATTTGGAATGAGAGAAATGCTAGATTCTTTCGCCAACAGAAGAGAACTCGAGGCCAGCTTGTTGGAGTCATCATTCATACTGTTAGACTCAAGTTACTTACATGTCGATTCAAGAAAACAAGGCGGGTGGAGCGGTTCTTGACAGCTTGGGATTTACCTTTTTCATAAATTCGAAAGTAATTTTCTTCTTGTTTATTTGTAATGTAATGCTTAATGGTATTTGGGGCGTGGCATGTCACCCCCACCTGTTTCTGCTTTGTTAGCATGGATATTTTGTATAGCCAACTTGGTATTCAGCCAAGTTGTCTGTTTTTTATTGTGATATAAAAAGTTAGCCAAGGGGTAACCTTTTACCCAAGTCATTTAGATTAAAATAAGATACACACAATAGTAAAAATGAGTTAAATTAAATACATACAATAGCAAAAAAAAATAAAAATTAGATACATACAATAACAATACAGTCAAGGCCCAAAGTTACATACAATAACAAAACAAAAAGTTTAAAACATAGAATAAAAAGTTGCAAGTTGAATACATCAATCGTTCACAAATAAAAATTTAATATACAGAATAAAAATTTCTAAAATCTAGTACACACAATACCGAATCAAACAAAATTTAATACATTTTTATGAATTAATCTCAAAAATAAATATACATCTATACTATTATATAAAGAATCAACTTCTCTTTTCTCAAATTACAATTTTGAACTTCCCAAAATACCCCTCTCTTTTACTTATTATTTCAAAATTACAATTTTGAACTTCCCAAAATACCCCTCTCTTTTACTTATTATTTCAAAATCTCCGCTTGATATACCTATAATACCCTTAATGAAATTAATTTACAACATCATCCCCTTAACTCCTAAAATAACCACACTACTTATTTTACATCAATAACCTTTACATTAATGACCTACACTACTCGACGCCATCACAACGCCGCCGCGGTCACCATCATTGCCGCATTGCAAAGACATTCTTCTAGAAAATAAATTTGGGACGAGTCAAAATGGTGAGGTCTCGACGAGGACAGTTGTCTACCTAGTTTACTTGTGTCAGTTTGAAACACATCACCCCCAATTTGGTTTATATTTCCGACCAAACATACACACATAAGAAAGAGTTTAAGAAAATCAATGGAGTCAAATGTGTATAGTAGTAGTAGTAGTAATTCATTGTTGTTGGGTTATTCCAACAAACAACCAAATAATAATAATAAGTTGAAGAAGAAATCATCATTCATTTTTTATAATAATAATAATAATAATCTGAATAAACAACAATCGAGAATCAAATTATTCCAACGAACAACCTCAAATGGTGTCAAATCGATTTTAAACAATTCATCTGCTGTGGAAGTCAAAACTAATAATAATGCACAAGAAGAAGAAGAAAAGAAGGAGGTGGGGATTGTGAAGCCTGTTTATGTGCCTACACCTTCTGACCGGTCTCTCCGTACCCCTCACAGCGGGTTTGTTCTTTCTTTCTTATTACCCATATTTATTTTATTATAATCATAAATTAACAACCGTACCCAATCCCGTCTTCCACGAGGTATGGGAGGCGAGATGTTGACAGCCTTACCCCTAATCTCTAAAGTATAGAGACTGCTTTGACCAGGGGGTGATCGAACCCTTGACCTTTGTCTCTTTTTTAACCATCGTGTAACTAGAATACACTCAAATACACTCGAATACCATATAGGACGGTAAAATCTTGTTAAGTTAGACATGACATGACATAATTTAGCTTACGACGATGATTTAGTACTATTAGGTGATGTTTTGATACTATTTGGGTTGTCAAAATGACTTGCATGTGCATTCTCCAAATATTATGCAACGAAGCTTTAGTCAATACTGACCACACTATCGCGAATTTACAAACCAAATTCTATCATGGCATACTTAGTTTAACATGATTTTACCTTTCTTTTCGGTATGCAAGTTACACACTAGTTAAAAAGAGAAAAGAAAAAGTAGATTGTTATTTTAAATAAATAATACACTAAAAAGAGTTCATTGATATATATCGGGGACGGTTCTGGTGTGAAGTGTCTTAAATTGTGAAGTGTGCGAAACACTAATACCTAGCTTAAAAGACATTGTGACACACCTTAATTTGGTTGGTTGGAGATGGTGGTTAGATACGGGCTCAGCCCTTGAGGGTATTTATAAAAGGGAGCTGGTGGGGGTGATCGGTGATAAGGGTGACCGGTGATGGTGATGATCTACGGTACGGGCTCCGCCTTTAGCCGTGCGGGCTCTGCCCTTAACATACATCATAGTTACTAAGAACTAAGATGTATGTTAGTAATAGTTAAGCCTTGTATTAATGCTTCGCACATTTCGCATTTTAAGACACTTCGCAATAACCCACATATATATATATATATATACAAGTAAATTTTCTCATGTTGACTATTAATTATTAATTGTTCAATCAGTTACCACTTTGATGGGACTAGAAGGAATTTTTTTGAGGGTTGGTACTTTAAGGTCTCAATACCTGAACAAAGACAAAGCTTCTGCTTTATGTATTCAGTTGAGAACCCAGCATTTCATAAGCCATTGAATACCTTGGAGCAAATACAGTATGGACCCCGCTCTACTGGTGTTGGAGCTCAAATACTTGGTGCTGATGACAAGTACATTTGCCAATACACACAAGAATCTCACAACTTTTGGGGAAGTAAGTTTTCGGTATTGCTTTTTCATAAGTACACATTCATCGGATGGGTGATATTCTTTATCGTTTATTTATCAATACAAATGAAAAGCTTGTGCACTTGTTAAGGAACTGTATACCGTCACTGAGTTGACTTTGTGAATCTTCAGGTCGGCATGAGCTGATGCTTGGAAACTCTTTTTCTACTCAAAAAGGAAAACGGCCTCCAAACAATGAAGTTCCACCCCAGGTTGATTTACTACTAGAAATGCTTTGTTTTCCATAAGGGAATCTATTTGTGTGGGCAAACTGGATCTATGAAATTCAAGTTATTTGGTTCGAGTTTAGTTTGTATACAAACTTCAAGTAGTGGTGTCAATGCAGGTATTTAATCGTAGTGTGATAGAAGGATTCCAGGCGACACCACTTTGGCATCAAGGTTTCATCCGTGATGATGGAAGGCAAGTTTCTTTCCCATTCTTTTCTCCCTTTAAAGCTTAAACTTATACAATAATATACATGCTACGGTGTTCCCTTAAACATGATGTCGACTGTTTTCTAGTTATCAAACATAACCAAACGTAAATGAGGTTGCTGGGGTTTATGGGAGGAGTAGAAGATACATCTAAGAGAGAAGGTTAGCAAGGGCTCTTGTTGGGCTATTTATTGTGACCTTAAATCGACCATCCTGTGTCTTGTTTGTATACTACAGGAGTAGTATGTAGGGTTGTAGAATTACTATTAATAAGTTATGGTCTTGAACGTCGATGAGAGTGTACAATAGGTTATGTGCATAATCAGGACATCATAGTGATACTTAACTAGGTAAATATCTTTTAATTTTATCTCTTATATAGAAGTGTTGGAAATACCATTGTTCACCTTCAGAAATCGTCTTTGAAATTTAGATACGAGAACTAACTAGTTTGTGTATAAATGTATAATTGTATCTAACCTTTAATGAGACTCAAAAAGCTAGTCTGTATGTTTACTATGTCTCTTGCTAAAATTGTGTTGGTGATAATGCTTTGTATGCATGCCGTAGGTTAATCTGCGTCTGAGATTCAATCTTTCTATTTTGAAGAAAATATCACCTGTTGTACAAGAACACTGTTAAAATTAATATCGTTAACATGCCATACATATTTACAAAATCCTTTTTTGGTAATCTGTCATTTGGAAATTAGGAGTCCCATTTATTGGCATGAAATAAGAAAATATGGCCAGAACAGGAATAAAAGAACAAATGCATATATGAATGGGGCCTTAAGAATTCTGTATGATGACTTCTTCGTATACAAGTTCTCTTGAAACTTTTGTGACTACTGGAAAGATACCGCTTGTACAAGTTAGAGGATTGGAAGCTCGAAATTGAGGATAAACTCTTATCTTTATAAGATAATGTTTGCCAATGACTTATCAATTTAGCAAGATCATATTATTTGTTGAAGCTCCTTCAGGACTGTTAAAGGTAACTATATAAAGCTTGGGTAGACTGCACGAATGCTGTTTTGGGCATAGTCTATGTATGATTAACTTAGAAGCAAGATATCATTGCTACAGTGAATGTCATAAACTTCAAACAAGGATTACTCCAAAAGGTTTAAGTGTCAGCTCTTTGCTAACGGTAATAAATACTGATAGGTGTGATTTATTACTTGTGAATAAACTTTGTTTAAAGAAATACAGATTGATGTTTGACATCTGGTTTACTATGAACTTCAGGACAAGTTACGCGGAAACTGTGAAGACTGCACGATGGGAGTACAGTACCCTCCCCGTTTATGGTTGGGGTGATGTGGGGTCTAAACAAAAGTCGACAGCTGGTTGGCTTGCTGCTTTTCCTGTATTTGAACCTCATTGGCAAATATGCATGGGTGGTGGACTCTCAACAGGCAAAGCTGGCTTTTTATTTTCTCTCGTTGTCATACTTCAATTTTTATAATGGTAAACATTTCCTTAGGCTTGAAATGCTTTCTCAGGTTGGATAGAATGGGGTGGAGAACGATATGAGTTTCAAAATGCCCCTTCGTATTGTGAGAAAAATTGGGGCGGAGGTTTCCCAAGAAAGTGGTTTTGGGTAAATATCCATCGCATTTGATGTATCTTATCAGTATCAAAGAGTTGTTCTATTTATTTTTATCAAAGAGTTGTTCTATTTATTTTGTAACATGTTTAACGTGTACAGGTTCAATGTAATGTCTTTAAAGGTGCAAGTGGAGAAGTTGCCCTGACATGTGGAGGTGGATTAAGGCAATTGCCTGGATTAAATGAAACGTTTGAGAATGCAGCACTGGTAAGTATATGTATCTAATAGTCATTTGTCTTTCATGCATCTGCTGCCCACCCATATAAATGTGAATGGAGAATTAGGGCTATATTTGTCTAATAGGATTACTTCAGATCATTTATATTTGTATGTACGTCAATTTTCAAGCTAGTTAACTTTTCCTCTATGTCCACATCGTTATCCTTCATCATTTCACCTCTTTTTAAATATTGTAGTACACGTTTAGACGTTCATTGTTACATGGTATCAGAGCTCGACAAGGCACAATTCAAACCCCGTCTCATAAAGCAACCAGCCATCACCTACATTACTCTGAAACCACCATCTCCAGCAAAATCTTTCATGAATATCTAGGGTCCTCCAACTAGAGTTGTTGCAATGGAATTTTAATCAACTGGACTTAAGTGACTATAACCCTAGACGTTTTTGAATCCTTGTGAGAATAGATGCTGGCTGTCTTTTCGGTTGAAATCATAGCTTCACTTGTGCTGATGGAACCTTTCTATTTATAACTCTTTCAGGTTGGAGTTCACTTTGAAGGTATTTTCTATGAATTTGTTCCTTGGAATGGAGTCGTTGAGTGGGAAATTGCTGAGTGGGGTTACTGGCACGTAACCGCGGATAATGATACACATAAGGTGATTTTGATTTAAATTATCCGTTTGTTAGCTTTATTCTCTTACAATAGGCCGTGATCCTCTCTGTCAACAAACAAAAATACGCTCTAATAGAAAGTAAAAAAATAAGCACAGAAAAAGCATTTGCAACTCTTCGGAATGTAAATGACATTAACTTTCAACGTTGCGTAAGTACATGTTACTGGCTACTTAGAGGCAGCTAAATGGGAAAAGAATCAATAAAATGGGGTTTGGCGGGACCAACTTTATGAGCCTGCAGAAGGTCGGGTACCAGGTCGACATGGGTACAAGGTCCCCCACTGGTTTGGGTCAGAATGGGTGATTCGTGAGAGGGTTAAAACTGGTCCTGTCAGTTTTAGTTGGCGCATAAACATTTTTTGTATATTAAAAATACAAATCTTTTTTTATAAAGCCAATGTAAGAGGTTTTAAGCATTCAACTACACTTTGGTTTGATATCAACTTGTTTAACAGTCAAATTTTGACCCATTCGACACGTTCCTTTTCTAACGAGGTTTTAAGGTTTACCCGTTTCTTCCTTGGAGGTAACATAAAGCCCGAATTTACGCATTTTTAGTGAAACAGGTTTAAATTTCGACCAAGTGCTACTATAAATAGATGAATTTTGTGATGAACAGGTAGAACTAGTGGCTACAACGAAGGACCCAGGTACCACGTTGCGAGCTCCAACTACAGAGTCTGGCCTTGCACCGGCTTGCAAAGATACATGCTTTGGTGATTTAACTTTGAAACTGTGGGAAAAAGGATCCAATGGCAGTAATGGGAAGGTGTGTTATAAATAGATATTATCGAGTTCCCCCCATTACAATAATAAATAGATATTATCGTATAGCAAAAATTATTAGATTAAGAATAAAGTTGTAAGCATATTATGGAACGTAGGTAAAATAAAACTTCGCACCATAACCTCATATATAGTTGGTATCAAATAGGTTTTATGCATTAGAACTACATGTTGGCATTAGAAACTCATATAGAAGTTTTTTCGAAATTGCTGCCTGTACATTATGGCATCCCCCCACCCCCCAATGGGCTTTGGTGGTGTTTCTATACAACATTTTTTGTTTAGCCTATTGATTTTGTCCACTAGATCTTATTGTTATTGTGTGATCAAATCCACTGTTCGCGTAGTTAAGTAGTAATATAAATATCTACATTTTTTTTTTTATGTTTTAACACTTTGTTGTCATTGGTATGTAGCTTATTTTGGATGTAACTAGCAACATGGCAGCTCTAGAAGTTGGGGGCGGACCTTGGTTCAACACATGGAAAGGCCGGACATACACACCAGAAATCATCAATCGTGCCCTTAATCTTCCGGTTGATGTGGAAGGAATCCTTGGTTCATTTCCATTGCTCAAACCTCCTGGCCTGTAGGCATTTCTCTTTGTATTCCAAATCAAATTTTCAATGATCTAATCTGATACATATATAATTCTAGATAAAATTATATGATATATACATGTAAATAGATGCTCTGTTTTTGACCCAGTAACAGTTAGTACAGTATTCTATTGTTTTATTACCCAGAAAAAAAGATATGAAACTAAACTTAACCTAGATGGTCTCTCTTCTCAGTATTTGTTTATCCATCTTTTTCACAAAAGAACCCAAGAAACAAGCAAAAACATAGATTAACAAAGCTCAAATAAGTTTCGTTCGACAATAGATTCCTTGACCAAGTACCGGCTTCATAACCACATGAGCAGGATATATCCTGGGCAGCCATCTGCATATATTTTTGGAAAAAGAGAATATATCGAGAAAAAGAAAGAGTGGAGTACTGTTTTTGTATAGAAGGATCGGTGTACTCAACATTGTCGTTATAAAAAGTAATATCTAACATGAACATAGTCTTGGTACTCACACAGTTGTGAATACAGTGAAAGTGGTATTTCCGAGCTTCCCAAACTCGGACTACGATTGTGATGACCCGAGTTTGGGTGCCATCAACGCCTACCACCTCTGCCATCTTTTCCTGTCATGTCCGAAAATTAGATGAGGACCCGATTTTGGGAAATTCGGGTTGTGCTTTAATCATTCTGCAAGTTCACGTGCAAGGTTAAGAAGGTGGGAAGTTGCAAAAGACGGTAGTCAACATGTGGATTGCAGAAGTGGTATTTTCAAGCTTCACAAACTCGAACTGTATGATTGTGATGACCCGAATTTGGGTGCCATCGACCATGCCTGCCACCTTAACACAACACGAGAACGGATGATTAAAGCAAAACACGTTGATAGATCAGGTGTGAACAAGGTGGTCTCCATTATTCAAAGCTATACATTCAAAATGACATTACATCAGCCTCAATAAAACAGTCATAGCATGCAAATTAGAGTTAACAAAACCTAACTTCAAAATTACAAAACTTTGTGTATACAAATATCCAAGAAAAGTATCCATGCCTGTGTTGTGTTTTGGTGATGAGAACACGAGTTTCCTAAACTTAGGTCCTCATCTAATTTTTAACTTTGCATGTGAACTTGCAGAATGATTAAAGCACAACCCGAGTTTCCCAAACTCGGTTCCTCATTTAATTTTCGAACATGGCATGACAAGTGGCATGGATGGCACAACCCGAGTTTGGGAAACTCGGATCGTCACAATCACAGATGCCGAGTTTGGGAAGGTCGGGAATACCACTTTTGCAAATCCACATGTTAACTACCGTCTTTTGCAACTTATGTTCACTTGTAAATTACATTGTGTATTCAAGGGTCTTGTAATTTAATTATTCTGCATTTTTTTAACACTTTCTTATTACCCTTTATTTAGTGTGTATTTTCAAACTATTTTATGGCTGTTTATACTCATACCACAATCTTCATCATAAGCATCGAAGATATGAAGACTCCCAACTTCTAATGTTTATTGTGCAACTTCAGTTAACTAAATGCATCGAGACATATTAACCACTAATACACCAATCCGGTTTCCGGTCGCACTCCCAGGAAAACACAAAAAACTAGAAAAGAATGGGCAGGGGATGCTATGGGGATGCTATACATTTTAATTGCCCCACGGGGGATGCACACAGATCTCAATCGCCTACATCAGAGAATAATGAATTACTTGAGGACAGTAGGCAAGGGGAGAGGCTATACCAGAGAGCATCACATGCACATTGACAATCTACAAAAATGGTAAACATATGCACATGTCTAACAAACCAGATCACGTGCACTATTGATCTACATAGAAGCTAACAGCTAAGCAAATCATATGAGGAATAACAAAGTATCACCCGCTTAATCTCTACTTATATCTGTATAACGGTTCTTGTGGCAGGCTTCGTGAACTTATGAATTATGCCAGGTATTCCCATTATTGAGCCAAGGTTGATCTGGTCATTACGTTCCAATGCATATTGGCTTTCTTGTAGCTCACTCGACATAGATGATAATGATATATACAGATCTGGTATCATGCTTTTAAAAATGCAGAAACCAGAGACTGTCGTATGCAACCCTTAACAATCAGTAAAGTTAGATTGGTTCAAGGGTAAAGGCGGCAGTGGGAGATCTTCATCCTGAGTTCTTATCTGTCACTTGGTTGAAAAAGAAAAAACTATTAGAATTAGTAATAACAAGTACATTATCACTTTCAACTAGAACTGGCATTTTCGATCCATTCGCCGATGTAGATTATAATTTATCAAAAACCAGTTAAATGGGCCAACTCAAAATACTTTATCTCAAAGTGGGACGAGTGAAATGGGTCAAAAAGTCCAACCCGTAATTTGAGTGCAGACAACTACTAAATTGCTTTTATGTAAAAACTAGATGAATAATGTAACATTATAGTTTATGTGGGCACATTTAGCACCCAAATTATCTGTACAACTATATAAAGCCTCTACCTTGTTGGGCCCTATAATATTAAGACAATCGTCTCAAAAATCAAAACTAAAGAGAGGATGCAGCCTTTGGACCATCCCTTTATTAATGCCATCCTTCCAATCTTCAATTACTTATCCTTGCAGAACACCCGTTTATTTTTATTTTTTTCCCACACTATATAAACCAACACAACATATAGGGTAACTTCCGTAAAAACCACTTGTACTTTTTTGTTTGTACCATTTAACCAAACGAACCCATAATTATCCCATATGTCCAGAATAAAAGTTCAATTTTGTACCAATTAACCATACCAAATCCAGAAAAAGTCTCACATGCCCAAACCAAAGTTTAACACCACGTAATGACCATTTGACATGTTTGTTGAAATGGAACAAAAATTAAACTTTGATTGGGCATGTGGGACATTTCTGAGTTCACTTGGTTAATTGATACAAATGAAAAAATACATGTGATATTTATGTATATTACCCAAACATACGCACCTGGAAAAAACACAGTATACAATTAAAAAACCACTCAACTTTTTCTCTTCACTTCCAGCTTCGCCGCACTGAGTGGGTACAGCCTTCATAGAAATTGGATTTACAATGTTTTGCAGGTCAACCTAACCCAAAACTGTTTCCGATCAACCCATTTGACCAACACAACGTTCAACCACCAACTCTTATCTCATTCTCGAAAACAAGAAAGTATTTCACACTACACATAATAAATTCACCATCTTGGTGCGTCAAGACTACATACCCCATAGACCTATACAAGAGTTGGAAAAGAGAGTTTTAATTCGTATCAATTTGCTCAAAGAAAGAAAGTATTTACGCACCACTTGCTTCAAGAAGATTATAACTAGGTTCAACGCTAATACAAAAAAGAAAGTGGCAAAAAGAAAAGGGGACTGAAAAAATACTTGTACAATACCAATAAAAAGTTTCTACAACTCATGACATAAAATTGGCTGTAGGAAGACAGTTGATGAAACTGCTACAAGGGCACCAAATTTACATCACAAATCAGACATTAAAACTTACAAGTCTTCTCTGTATCCCAAAAGACACCACTTCATATTTCTATACAAAAAAACAGTTATGTTTCAAGTTGAACATTAGAATAAATCTTAGGGATCATTTATTAGTCTTACTATCTATCAACAACGTAAAAATTTATTGTTAAATTTATGTTTTATACATTTTATTATGACTTTTAACGCCTTCTAGAACTCAGAGCATTCTCTTTTTTGGACCTGGGGGTTAAATAAATGAAACTTGCCCATTTTGTAGATGGCCCAAATGGAAGAAAACAGAAAACCTACAACTTGCAACATTTATAAACCAATTTCCACATTATTAATTGCAAAAAGACGATAGTATAATTACCTTGGAACATCCCAGGACAAAAACTCCAAACCCATAATGATGACAAGTGTCAGTGTCTAGAAAATCCTTTCATATTAAACCTGGATGGTAAGAAAGAAAATTCTAATTAGAAACGAGAATATTTTACACAAAGCTGCCTTATTAGACTTGAAAGAATGGTATGTATCACAAATACCTGAACAGGTCATGGCATACACATTCGGAAGAACTCTGGTACCTATGTTAAAACTAACATAGTGAACATCAAAAAACTCAGATTTAAATAAATAAAAACAGAAGTATATAAAGAAACTTGGTCCTGAACATATGAAAAGGCAACAAATACAATGGAAACCCAATATCTAATTCAAAAAAGAACAAAATGTAAAATCTATACAGCATTATCCATACAGTGACCTACTTAAGTCAAAAATCACACCTTAACTGGAAAAAATTCAAGCACCATCAAACATGTTGTGCTTTGTAATCACCTTAAGAAATTACATGTCCGACCCTGAGCAGAAGCATCCAAGCAATTACTGTAAATCACCTCCATAATATTCTAATAATGAAACTGCTTGGTGATTGATTGCTTGAAACCTTTGATATGATTACCATTTTCTGAGTGAAGTAAACCCCGCTACCGTTACTTGGCTGAAGAAACACGGTGCAAGGATCGCATCCAACTACTTGAACCACCCGCAGCTTTTCTGTCAAGACCATGGTCAACTTTCATGTTATCCACTGGCTCATCTGGCTTGACAAGAGGTGCTTTATAAGTCCCACCCATAGAAAATGTAGTAGAAACCTTTTGTGCATTACTTATCGTCTGTAACAATCAAAGGTCGAAGAAATTAGTGATCGGAAAACACGAATGACATCACCCAGGAAAATGGTTGGAGGCAATTACAAATAAATTTAACTATTAACACCATAGTTACTTATCTAACAAGGACTCACATGTTTTCCAGGTGAAGTATTATCATTAAGTTCGTATGGCGGCCTTGATTTATTATGCATGCCGGGACGTACCAAATTGTTTGATCTTCTTCGTTCTGTTGCTCCAACTTGGTAGGAATCATCATTACCCCCTAAGAAATGGTTTGTGTAAAGCAAAACAAGATAAGATTAGCAAAAAGAAATAACATCCAACAAAACGTAATGCCATATGAAGCTAGAGAATATGGTAACTTGTTATCCAAATCCTGCAAATTTAAGTAACGCACATCCCATCATAAGTTTTGTAAGTCTTCTTAAGAAAGCTGCATACTAAACGCAAAATTTCCAACATTTTCAAAATGACCAATACACCCCCATAGGATTCATAATTATTACTAAGCTTATTGTCTTTCAGAAAGAAAAAAAAAAGTTTATTACTAAGTTGATTTGATACACTTTGCCTATGAAAATTAAACTTTTTGAGTAGGTGTATATTAAACAAGAAGACATTAACATATCTGTGAAGTTTTTTTATAAACACCTGGTTAAATATAGAATAAATATATTAGAATTAGACAAGTGGCACCATCATCACCATTTCCTGTTTGATCTCAATAATGGAGCTAAATGCACCATAGGTGTAAGAATTTGAATATAAACTAATAAAATAATATGGAAAAAATGCAAGATCATCCTTGAATTATATGAAAGAACCTAGTGGGTTATTTGATCTTTGTTCTATTTAATAAAAAAAAAAGATGAAGAAAATATATTTTCAAACTCAATACAGAGGTTATAACGAAACATGACATGTTTGCCTATCATAAAGAGACTTTTTCGGTTTGAAGATCTTATATAATGTTAAAGATAAAGCATCAATTCTTGATCTCAATCGTTGTTTAAACTAAGATTAGATCCATATTGAACTGGATATTTGATTGAGATTGGTTTGTGGCCATTAAGCCAAGTACGTAGGACTGGTATTTGAACAATAAAGAGTGCAACACATGTTTAACATATGAAATACCCTTGCTATAGTACCATATATTCTAAATAATAATTTTGATAGATTCACTTTCATTAGGGTTCACTAGATACATTTATCTTTAAATGTATATTTGTGAAAACTGAGATGAACTAAAAATGCATTATCGGTCTGTGTACCAACTTCTCATCTTGAATGACAAATGAAGAGAATAAATTCAATTACTTGGTAAAAAACCAAGGAATGGGGGTAGCTAGGGTAAAGAAGTCCTACTTGGTAGCTAACCTCGCAGATGTGTTTTCTCCTTTTCCTTAGGGTTTTAAACACAACTTTTCAACAGGTGGCAAAATTGGTTGGTTGGGTAACTAGTCAAAACTGGCAAAACTATGACGAGCCTGTCGGTCCTCCTTCAACAACCTCATTACAAATTAACAAACTGAATATGTTTCACAAAAACTATCATTAAGGTAATGATGAAATTTTGGACAAAAACCAATTTAAAAGGCTGTACGCACTTGATTGCATGGTTAACTCTCAACCCAATCAGACTGGCAGATTCGTTCCTTTCATTTAAAAAAAGAAAAAAAAAGAACACTTTTAGTTTATCCGTTTGACCGATTAGCAAGAAACCAGAACAAAAACGGGTGGTCTTTTAAAAAAATCCATTGTGGATCCATCATATGTATCCACTTATATAGTGATCATATGAAAATATCTGTTGGTTCGTCTCATAATATATTTAAGATATAAAATAATAGGAGTTAACTTACGGACTTGAATCTCTCTGACCACTACCAAACGGGACAAAAGTACATGCAAATTACACGATCCAAAATTCCTTGTGCATGCCAATAAGCTTAACACAGATTTTGATGTGGGGGTCATGTGGAAAAACTCAATATCCTAGTAAACCTCCCTAATAAGATGAAGTACCTTGACGTTTATTTGAATTTGCCGGCATTGCTCTATTACTCACTCCAGGAACTGGTCGGCTCTGTCATCATCCCCAAACCATTAGCGTATACAGCAAAGATGCCTCAACAATGTTCGATTATCTATCAATGAAAATGTAAAGAATAAAGGCTAATGAATACTAACAGTTGATTGACTCTGTGGCTTTGTCTTCTCCGATTGCTGGTTTTTTAAAATTGTCCAATCGAACACATAATCAAAATCATATCCTGAAATAGGTAGAAATGTAGAACATCATATGTATAACCACATAAATAACGACAAATAAACCAGCCGTGTAAACTACAATCCCTAGAGGAAAAGTGTATACATGAAATAATAATGGCATTAACAGTGTAAAATACATATGAGAATCTGCTGTAGACATATACAAACATCTCTTATAAGAACATGAGAAGTTTAACTTCTCTCTACACACGTAGCTTAAGACTCAAGCATTTGGTGAACTAGCATACCTTCCCGCATAAATAAGTCACGAAAAAGACGCTTCAAGAATCCATAATCAGGTCTTTGCTCAAACGTCAAAGATCGACAATATTGGAAGTAAGAGGCGAACTCCACAGGATGAAACTTGCATAATACCTATCAAAAATTAAAAAATACATCTTCATTCATACAACATATAGACTATATGTTGCGTAATGTACTATATGTTGCGTAATTAGTACAAGCCTAGTAGAGCACATACCTCGATGGGAGTCGATACCTTCTTTTCACATATTTTGTCATATTTTTGCTTCTTTGTTGCACCTTTAAGGCCCTGCCATGGCAGACTGCAGACAAAAAGATCCATTTTTTAAGGTAATAAACCATGATCACACCTTTTCATATTAAAGACTATACAATTTTCTTTTGCTAAAAATTTCAGAGTTCCTAAAATGATATTCAATTGAACTAACCATAAAACCAAAAATTTGCAGGGAATACATTGATTACATTCTAGGACCTCCAAAAGCTATATGCAGTAAAAGAGGAAGAAATAACTGTCTAGTACATACCTCCCTCTCAAAAAGTATATAAAAACGTAGCCAAGAGACTCCAAGTCATCACGCCGACTTTGTTCTGGATTTAAACTTATTGTCAGATTAGAAGAGAAACTGATGGGAAATTTCAAAATGCAAGAAAACGTCATACAGCAATAATTGCATACCAATTCCCAAATGTGTATTACAGCTGGCATAGCGTGCAGTCCCGGTCAAGTTTTTGTTTGCTCTGTATATATGATAAGAAAGAAAGGTTAGCTTAGCACCAAAAAGAAACGCAAAAGGATAGCAACAAAGGGAAGGGATATACCGAAAAAGAAAAAGGGTAAGGTAGGATACAGCAAAACACATAGCATAGCATAAATGATTTGATGTTATTTCTTAGGCTGACTTACGGCTTGCTTACTATATGACTAGATATTAAGAAATAGTTCATGTACATAATCATATTTATTAATACAAGCCTTTTGCACATGAGGAACCTTTTATACGATAAAAACAGAGATGATGCAGATTCTTTAAGATTCACAGGGGGGTAAATTGCTTTATAAAACTAAAATTTCAGTGCGAACTTCCATGAAATGCTTTCACAGAATCCAACCTTGTACAACATCACTGAGAAATAATAACAGAGAAAATTCGAGCATTATGAAGTTCCACAACCAAAAGTGTATATTATCATTCTGAAAGGTATAAAATCACAACAGACATTGAATAGCACCTCACTGGCACAATTTACATAATAAATCCAACGCCTTATTGATAGAAAGCCTCAATATAGGTCCTGAAGTCATGTATCATGACCCATAAAATATCTAAAGCACAACAGTAAACGAGCAATAGGGCATAAAAAGAAAAGAAGAAAAAAAAGATCATACTTGTAAGGAATATGGCAACTTGTAGTGGGATCACGATATCATTTAGCAAGTCCGAAATCAATGACGTAGACCTGAAAAGAGATTAAATTGGTGATGTTAGTGGATAACCTATAATCATACATCATAACATGCATGGATACCCATCGCCTTATTTATCTTAGACATTCCATGATCAACATACAAATCCTTCAATCTCATAATGGAAATATACTTAAAAGATTTTATTAGACCGAAGGAACCATGGTGAAATAAGGTTATAGTAGGATTAAATTACTTGATTTGCTTTCCTGCCAAGACCCATGAGAAAATTATCTGGTTTCAAGTCTCTATGCAGAAATCCTTTTGCATGCATAAGTTCAATTCTCGTAAGCTGTAGAAATAACACAAGAAACTAAAGGTCAGTACTAATTTGAGACGAGATATTGTTTGGTCAGTAGACAACAAAATTACCATTTGATCAGCTAACATAAGAACAGTCTTCAATGAGAACTTCCTTCCACAATAGACAAATAAATCCTCGAGACTAGGCCCAAGAAGATCAAGGACAAGCACATTGTCCTGATCATCAACCCCTGACCAATGTATCCTGGCCACACCAACTAGCAGGCAATACCAATGAACCCGTCAGCTCATAATAATGTCTCGATAAATTGAAACGAAACCAGCTACTATATCATATATAAACTTACCAACTCCCTGGAGATAATTATATAGCTTGGCCTCATAAAGCAATTGTGATGCTTAGTCTGCCTATTCTCCTATTACACCCGAAAACGAAAACATGTTAATTCAATTATTTCATTTCAGAAAAATTAAAACTTGCACAAATTACGTGTCGTATGACATGTGATTAAATCTATTCACATAGTCGAAAAGATGTGAAAACATGACATGTTCACAACTAAATGAACAAATTCAACTCAATTCAATTCAATTCAATTATATGTGAATAATAACAAGTTTAATTTTATATATTTTTAAAATTTTTATCTTTTGGTATCACTTGAAGATTCATAGTAACTTTTCACATGTGAACGAACTTAATCACATGTGATGTAACACGTAATTTAAAAGTTGTGTAATTGAAATATAAATATGAAGAGGACCATTTTAACAGCAACGATTTCATGGGTATCCACATGAGTAGCTGCAAAAGAAAAAACTAGTCAGAAATCATCATCAATATATATATATATATAGGTTCTGGTTAAACTAAAACAAGTATTAAAGTAAAACAAATAAAACAATCCTATTTTCTTAACTGAAAATCATTGTGCATCATGAAAATCT
>JAOXNX010000033.1:8642691-8656355 GCA_028566075.1 Solidago caesia
CACGTCGCAAGGAGCCACTCAAGCGACCACATGGCACATCAACCTACATAAGGCTAATGCGAGTTAAGCTTAACATTCTTTACACTTTGCTCGAGCTATTACTTTGCTTTTAGTCTAGGCGTTCACATTACCTAAGTTAACACGTTATCGCTTTTACATTAGTGCCCTGGAATGTGCACGTGTCATGGCAACCTAACAAGGCAAGTGTGCTAGGTGAACAAGCCATGAGTTCATTTCATCAAACATAACTCATATTGCATGTTCATTTCACATAACCGTATCATCATAAGGAATCATATTCATCATTACGCCCATACATAACCTCCCGCATAACCTGGTACCCAAACATACAAGTACACTACAGGGAATCGTTATTATATGAAAACTATGTCTTCATTGTGCCTCCAATATGAGAAAAGTCATGTATCTTACCTCGTAGTGGCACACAACAAGTGATAACTAAGGTTATCAAGCTTTCCAAGTATTCCCGACTACCTATAATCAATGTACGGTCATTAAACGAGCTAAACTAAAACACATAAGGAACAATACAATAGTCACAGCGTGACAGAACATTGTCACGGTGTGACAATGCATGAAACCAAGACACTAAAGGTCTCGCACTAACCATCACAGCGTGACACTACCTGTCACGGCGTGACACTAGCAAACCAATCCTCTCGAAAAGTTCATCACGGCGTGAGAGAACGTTCTCACGACGTGCTAACTGAAGCCCAACCTTTCCAACCTGCCCGACATACCCATCACGGCATGACACTACTATGTCACGGCGTGACACCTGCAGGATTTTCCAATTCTTCATGATTTCTGACTCCAAACAAATCTAATTGCAACAATGGTTGATCCTATGACTTATACACTTAAAATTGACTTTATTTATGGTCCAATTGATGACTTGATGCCACCAATTGATCCGGAAAACAACCACAACAATCTTACATCGTTTAATTACCGAAAACGTTAATAATTGATCAAACCACGATTAATCTTCAATCCCCAGCCTTATGGCCAGAACTAATAGACAAAATCTATCATAAGGGCTCACTAATGATTAAAGATTAAATCTTTACCTGTAGAGAGGAGGATTGAAGCAAGAACAATCACGAATCAACACCAATTCACAAAGAAACCGATGAAATCTATAGAGAGGCACTTAGGGTTTTCTTGATAGAGAGTTTTATTGCTATTAAACCTGATTAATGAGAATAATAAGTCCCGTAACCTAACTTAATCTACTGGACCAACTTCTCAGACTTGACACAAGGGTCCCTTGACTTTATATTATTCTTTAAACACACCTAAAAGCTCGTTTAGTCCTTTCACTTCACATTGCACCTATCGGGAATACTTTACACTAATTTTCATCGTCATTTTAGTCATATAAATTCCATTATCATTCTTTTATAAATACATCACACATAGACACATTATTTACACATATCACATGCAACACATATATAACACATAAAATGCTTAATGGAAACTAACGATAGATAAACGATCGAATTAAAAGATTCGGGATGTTACAAAACCCAAATCGCCATCTAAACTATTGATATTCCTAGCACCGTTCTTATGTCAAAACTTAAGGAGTATCTATATAATGAGTCCGCGATATTTCCTTTTTATTCTATTTGATTCTGGTGTTGAATGTAGTTTCGTATCTCTAGAATTCAAGTCTATGTTGGGTATAGAGCAGTGGCGGAACCAGGCTCGAATGTGACCCGTAGCACAAATTTTTTCACTGCCCTCGTATCGGCGTAAAGTAACGATAACGTCTAGATTGTTATGATTTTTAGCATTTTTTAAGGAATTTTTTTCTATTTTTAGCGGGTTTTAAGAGTTTTTTGCACTTTTGATCGTATTCATTTCACATTTATTTGCACAAATACATCTTTATAAGTTATGTTGATAAGAAAATCTTTCGAAAGTTTAAAGTTATTTACATTGACCGGTATCCCATATTTATTTGACCCGTAGCACCAATAAAAAATACATCATTTTTCGAAAAAAATATACTATAAAAATTTATCGGACCCGTAGCCCGGGCTACCCCTCCTTAATATGTAGTTCCGCCATTGCTTGACTCTAAACATTTTAACTGGCTGAGTCCATCGGCCAGAAGGGGCGGATGTAGGTAGAAAGAATTGGGGGCAATGACCCCCACGATCAAAAATCTTTTAGTGTAAATATATCATATTTGTGTATATTATCTGTTGAAAGGCCAGCATAAATTATGAATCTCTAAATAACAATGAATGTTATATTTACATCTGAATGAATCCCATGAAATTAATCAAGCAAACTGAACAATAATAAATCCAAATTAATAATCATCTCTACTTAAACTAATTAGTTAACTAGCTAATTATAGCATCATCACAATAATCTTCACCATCTTGATCATGAAGATTGACAGCATTATTATTTTCATCATCTTGGCTAAGATATGCCGAGAGATTAATATACCTCTCCAATTCGGCTCGATCTCGCCACCTTGATCTACATATAACACAACTTGTTGATCTTCTTCTACTACTTCTTTTCCATGCCAATAAACACTCTTCATGTATCGGGTTTTTACACGTCGCACAAGCCACCAGTTTCCGAGCTCCTGATGATCCCATATCGTCCAAACAAACCGGGCACGTTGACCCTTGTTCAGCCTGTACTGGAGGCGCCTTTCCATCCGGGTGTGTAGCAGCACGTTGAAGATACATTTCTTGAAAGCGTTGTCGTATTGTGACACCAACAAGTGTATCAACCGAGACTGGAGACGTTAGTAGACGTGTAAGCTGACACGGTTGGAGAGTACGGCGCCATAGGCACGGATCATCTAATGAGACGGAAAGAACACGTATATAAACAAAGAGAATATGTTTGCATGGGGTGGTACGGTCGGGGCATGTGCATGATGGAGTAGGGGAGAGTTTGACAGTATAGACATTTCCTGTGGCACCCAAGATAAAGAAGTCGGCATTGGAACGATGAATGAGACGTAGACGGTGTTCAAGTGCACGAAGGGCTCGTTCGGTTAGAGGTTCAGGTGGGTATTGGTTGTAGTCTGCTGGTGGCGGTGGCGGCGGCGGTGATGGTGGTGTGGACGTAGAGGGATAAGAAGGGTCCATTTTCTTTTCTTTTTTTCCGGATTTTTTCGGGTTTTTCGGGTTTTTCAGGTGGAATGTATAGGGGGTGGGTTTTGGAATGTTTAATATTGTAATGAAGGGTACGTGATATTGTTGTATAAGAGATACTTAAAGGAGACGTGAAGAGGAGGTGTAGGAATAAGTTAAGAGGACAAGTTAAAGGTTGCCAATTTAATTTGTGTTTGAGGTTGTCCATAAGACAAGTCAACCTCACTTCGTAAAATGGTTTTCAGTTGACCCATTTAATTATTATTGATTTATTAAGTTTTATCCAAAAAAAAATTTATATATATATTTATTTGTACTATTATACTATATATATATAAAAAAAAAGTATATAAGAGTTATAGAACTCATTATTCGGAGTTAGTATCTTGGCTTGATGGCCTAACTATACATTCGACTAAAAGGAAGATTATTGAACTGGTCATCTTTTGTGTCTGGTGGTCTATATGGAGATTCCGGAATGAGCAAGTGTTTGGAAATGGTCACCAATGGAATGAACTACTATTTGATTCAAGTTGTCAATTATTTTTATTTATGGTATTCGTCTAGGTGTAAGAGGTATCGTGGGTGGAGTGGATTCAAAACACGCTCCTTTTTATGTAATTTCTTTTTTCTTCTCGGTTGTTTTCTTATCGATTATTTAATTATTAATAAAACAGCTGTTAAAGAACAATATAAGAGTTATAGACAATAAACTCTCATTTGAATTGTTACGAAACTCCATAGAGATATAAGTAATAATATTTTGATTACTATAAATTGCATACAATGATACGTTCGGTTAAGTCGCACTGGAACCTAAGTTCGTCTATATATTTGGACTCGACGAACTATATAGTCTATATCGTCGAACATAGTCGTGCGGTCTGAGCGAAAAATTCTCGATCGTTCAAACTGGAGTAAAAAATAACAATACATGTGAGGATAATTCGTTGATGACGATATGCAAGTAGATGTGGAGAAAAGTCTTTTGATATCAAGTGAAGGATAGTTGTCCTAAAACATCAATATCAATAACAAAAGAAAGTCGAAATGGGATGGGATCGAGCTATTGGGCCCATTAAAGGAAAGCAGTCCATCTAGGAGATCGACTAGAGGTTGGGCTGAAAACAAAGGGGACTTTCAATCGGGCCCAAAACTGTTGTGTTGTTTGATATTGGGCTTGTAATAAGGCTGACGGAGCAAACAATAAGATAATTTGGGGTCTAGCCCAAAAATTGAGCTGAATAACATTCATACTTTCATAGTTTCATTGGCAATGTTAAACACCTTTTTAATAGGGATAAGGCTGGAATGTAACTAACTATAACCAAAAGTATATAGTAGGAACGAATAAAAATTTTGAACATTGTATGTTGGTAATTTTGTTAAATTGTCCAAATCATGTACCAACCGGCTAAATGCTTATGTTTAATAGGTTGTATCCATGTAGACTACCAAGTAAGTGCCACATAGGATGCCATGTCGGATACACACAATAGACATTTGAACATAGTTGAAACATTCATAGACCTCCGGTGACTTTAAACTCCGGTCATCTTCTCCGACTTCCGACCAACTTCCGGTACCATCTCCGGCAACACCATTTTTTCCGGTGAAATAACACAACACTAATGTCAAAACCCAATTTACATATCAAAAATAAAATAAAATAAAAAATGTCCCCTTTATCTACTCCAGCATTTCTTCTCTGTTGGCCAATTTAACAAAGTTACCAACATACAATGTCCAAAATTTTTATTGGTTCCTACTATATACTTTTGGTAATAGTTAGTTACATCCCAGGGTACTTATCGCTTTTTCATATGATGTTGTATCCCATATGTCTATCATGCCACTAAGTACATCGAATCGTCATCCGGTACCCGTGGACCCTCAACAATCACAATCAAACAATCAATGTTAACATGAACTAGTAAGTACTCACTAGTTCATGTTAACCTCACAATACGTCACATATAGATACAATGTACTTACTAAACGTTAGCTTACCTTTTTAGTTGTTATATCTTATAGGTGGATCTAGTAACTTCGGGAAGAAGCCTTGTTGATAGAAGTTGATCTTTAGGTCTCAAAGGTAGAAGACCATTTTTGGGTTAGTCGTTTTGAGGGATTAGTAGTCTCAAGGACCCGGCTCTTGTCTTAAAGCTTTTATGTATGTATGTTATATTTGTACAAATATCCTGAATTTGCAGTCAAAGTATATGTTTTAGAAAGGAGGTCAAATGGTTATACCATGAATTACCTGTACAAGTTGCGCCGCAACTTTTGTTGGTAAAGGTTTCTATTGTTTTGTTGCACCGCAACCTTCTAAAATTGCGCCGTAACTTGATTATATACTGTTTTTTTATTTTTTTATTTATAAAATGGTTATAAAATTTTGGGTGTTACAATTTCGTATCATTCTCATTGTATACAGTATACTACAAAGATATTTCATGCAAATGCTCATGTGGTGATAAGGTAATAATAATAGATTTATTTTGTTCTCCATAATATTTTTATGTAGACATATTTTCTCTTTTAACCACCATCATGGTGTCTTTAAGGTAAGGTGTTCCGATGTCTTCTTATAAGAATAGGTCTCAGGTTCGAAACTCATTGGATAAATATCTTGGGAGTGGGTAGAGAAATGGATCAAGAACATCCACCAATATACTTCGATGAGGCAATATACATCTAAGTTAAAAACTCGTACGCTTTAAATAACCTATAGAGAAAAAAATGACACAGAGAGAAAACTAAAAGGTAATTTAAGGGAAGGTCAAAATAATCCTCCAAAATTGTAGGATTCGGGGCCTGTCCCCTTCAAACGCATATAAACTCTCTTCTTACACTCTCGATCACTCACTAGTAACACCTTCCCTTTTTCTACGTTACATTCATTCTAAACAAACAAACAATAATTCCAATATTTTCTAACATAATCAAAACAAAACATACAATGGAAAATGCTGATAATACCACCACCCATGATAAATCAAAAACAGACCATTTTGTTATCGAAGACCTTCTCGATTTTCCTAACGATGTCGAAATGGTACCTCCTATCGACGACGAGGCTCCTTTTGTTGGTGATGTCGTTGACATTTGTTCCCCCGACCATAAGTTTTTTGGGAATGTCGCTCGACGAAGCATTGATACTCAATTCTCTAATGACCTTTGTGTCCCGGTATAAGTCTATTTATTCATTCGTTGTCACATTAAGTTTTCGCTATATAGTAATTATATAGAGTAAGGAAGTTAATTGAGTTATCGTATGTGTTTTTCATTTGAAATACAGTATGATGATTTAGCCGAGCTAGAATGGCTATCAAACGTTGTGGAAGAGTCGTTTTCTTGTGAGGATCTGCAAAAACTCCAACTGATATCTGGAATCAAAACACGACCAACTAGCGCACCCAACAACAAAGACTTCCAGCCTGAGGCTTTGAATCGCGCCCATAACCCAATTTTAAAAACTGACAAGTCTGTCCCAGGAAAGGCACGTACCAAACGTTCAAGAACTGCACCAGGTGATTGGACCTCTCGGCTCCCTGTCATTTCTCCAACATCATCAACAGGCCCCACGACCATAATATCCTCTGAATCAGAGTCAGATATTGCCTCAAGCTCAACGGGTAAGAAAAGTGTGAAAACCACTCCAAAGAAAAAAGATGATGTTGATCAGAACCCGTCCCAAAAAGGGGATGGACGAAAATGTCTTCATTGCGCCACCGACAAAACTCCACAATGGCGTTCTGGACCGTTGGGCCCAAAAACGCTATGCAACGCGTGTGGAGTTCGTTACAAGTCAGGTCGTTTAGTACCAGAGTATCGTCCTGCTGCAAGTCCCACATTTGTCCTGGCAAAACACTCGAATTCCCATCGCAAGGTGCTCGAGTTGAGAAAGCAGAAAGAGATGCAAAGGGCACAACAATACCAACACCAGCACCAACAATACTTCCATCATCAAAACATGATGTTTAGTGCACCTAACAACGATGACAATTACTTGACCCCCCAACACATCGGTCATGATTATCGACAACTTATCTAGTTCTTAAACATTAACTTAGATCCTTTTCTTTCTCTTTTCTTTTTAATCTTTTTAGATCATAATTCCTTAGGTTTCTCCTTCCAAATTTTGTAGTTTCATTTTTAATTCCGAAAAATTAGCAGACTATAGAAGTGATGAGATGGGATGAAATGAAGATTTTTTAGGGGTCGTTTGGTTCCCAGAATGTAAGAAAATTTGATTAAATGAAATTTGAATTTTCTTCCATTTCATGTTAGGTTAACATAATAAAACTGACTTTAGACCGTCGCCAACACAACTAGCTAACGATGTCAATGCACAGCGAACTCGTTAACCGAAAAAGCATGTAACAACACATTTAGCTTTCACCCAGCAAAACTAAGCATTCACTGCCACAATTATAAGTGTGTTATTGCTTTGAAATAGTATTTATTTATGCTTCCAGATTACACTGGTACAACACAATATCAGCACATAACTTCCAAGTTTCTAATAGACACCTTGTGCCGTCGTTATAAGGTATGAAACAATTATAAAAGAGAATGGTAGTTCAAAACATTTTAATCGAGGAACAATATCTAGTGCTTCGAGATAATTGGTATGATCACCCTTCGTAATTGTGTCCTTGAACGCTACTACGCTTGCCTCCAAAAAACATTGATTAGGTCTTGACACATACATAGTGATTTCTCCCAAGGATGAAGGCAAGAAAATGGTGAGTTTTGAAATGCGACACCAACTTTTACACTAAAGAAGGCGTTGCTTCCCTGTTACCGAATCAACGATAGATTTGTAACCTGGTCAATCATGATCAAGATTAAGCCAAATTGTGATAATAGCAATAAAAACAATAATTACAATGGCATTTGCCATCAAGGGCTTAATTGCCAAGCATTGGCGGATTCGGAACTCCCAAACCTTGGATTTTGCACCGTAAAACGAAACTTTTCGTTTTCCTAAATGAGTACTCCACTATACTCAAAACAATCGAACATATGAAAAATTATACTAAAAAGTTTGGCATGTTTTCCAGGCTTATACCGTTCCCTGTCTTCCCCGAATCTGATAAACTAAATGGGATATTGTAGATTACAACGTTATATTACAGCTTGAACTGGCCAAACACTTTAAGCAAACTAATTAATTGAAAGCTAATACGGTCAAGGAAAAAAACCCGTCCAAAATGTGTTTTTAGTGCACGAGACTTTCTAAAAGAGGCCTCTACAATGCTCACAACTATCACAAGTATATGAAGAATATATTAAAAAGCTAGGCATGTTTTTTCGGTTTATACCCCCCCTCCTTTTCCCTGATCCCGATAAACTTTTTTTTTTTGGAAAGGCAGTAAACTTATACACCATTAATCTCCATGGAAAAAACTGATCCCGGTAAAATAAATGGATCATTGAATCATGGTGGGTTATATATCTGAACTAGCCAAAAAGGTTATTGAAAACAAAATTGGTCGAATGGGTCAAATGTGACCCACAATTTGTTTTCATGAGACTTTTGAACCGGCTAATAACCCCCACATGGGGTCCTCTTCCCTGATTACTTGAAATGGGGTCAATGTAGGTTATATTTTATATCTTCAGCTTCAATGCCCAAAAATGATAAACAAAAAAAAAAATAGTTGAAAATAACAAAAATGGTCAAAAGGAGTCCAAAATGTGCTTTTAGTGCATGAAACTTTCTAAACTGTGATTTAAACTTGATATTTGCTGACATGGATACAATTATATTACAATAACTAGGTATTAGAAGAAAGAACAATCGCATACCAGGACCAATAGCAAGAACTGTTTTTGACCCTGCCGAAACCTGTGTAAAGGCACAAAAAAAGAATAGTAGAAATCATCGTAAATACAATAATCAGATTTTATTGGTTTCTCTGCATGTTTGCCTTCAACAAGCACTAATATTATGGGCGACTTTACAATTGCTATTATGACTTTAACAGTGAAAGGAGCATATTTAAAGATGCAGATTTGTCAACAATTTGGTCAGATAAAATGGAAAAACAAAGACGGATCTCTGATTGATTAGACTGCCACGAAATTAATCATCTTCAAACCCCAAATACAACCATGTTAAAAAAAGAGTTGGAAATAGCTCCATGATCCAAATCGTACCTGTGTGCGTCCTGCATCAGCTACTACATAAGTTGGAAGGCCAATTCCCTCAGCTGTTTCCTGCAGCTTATTCCTAATAAAACACAAGCTGCATTATTATTACATGAACCAAACAAAAAACGTTTGGAGTATAAGGTGTAGAAGTTGAAATAGATCACCTGCTTACATTTCTTGTTGATTTTTACATGTGACAACTATTTTGGCCTGCCCGCAATGCTCCCACCGACGCAAAAGATTCTGATTGCTAATAATTAGAAAAACAAAAAGCTCATGTGACACATTGCCATAAAGATTTAACATTTCATTTTGTAGGTCCCATCAAGGTTAAACTCTGCTGTCTCGGCCGAGAACTCGGGATCGTGACTCGGCTACCAAACGAGTCGATTCCGACCAGATCAGACTACAAACTCGGTCAATGGGGTAAACTCGGGTCAAAGTTGGTAAAACTCGGCCAGACTCTGTCAAACTTGGGTCAAACTCGGGTCAACTTTTTATTTTTTTTAATAAAACCCTAAATATCGGCTGCTCCACACCAATCAAGTACTCGTATTATGTTTGTGTTCTAAGCAATTAAGTTTGAACTTTGAAGTATTATGTTAATGTTTGTAAACAACTATGTTGAACTTTGAAGTTTCTAGTCTATTTCTGATTTTCTATTAAATATAATTTCAAAACCCCAATCCAATTCCCCCCCCGAGCCGAGTCCGAGAACCCAAAAACTCATGACTCGCCTCCTCTCCTCTCCGAGTTCGAGTTCCCAACCTTGGGTCCCATTCATATGGTGGCACTGAAGATGTGATTTTGGATCTGATACTTGATATTGTAATGTGAAATTGAGAAATAACAATGAAGGAAACAATATAAAAGAATCTAACACAAGTCATTTTATTGCTCTCATAAATAATAGACAAAAATTCTTGTGTCAATACAAAAGAGATGCCTCTCTATCCCCATCCTCTTTCTTAACTCCTGACACAACACAAAACTCATCTAATTTACTTAATGGCTAAATATGCTTCTACATCTCAATTCTTAGTCAAAACCTGAACTACTGATTCTAAACCATAACTGGTTTTGATTCGAAGCCCTCGGTTGAATGGATTGACTGAAAAAGTAGTAAAAAACTAGAATAATCATTTAGTCAATTTTTAAATTTCAGCCACATCACACTATCGGTGGCTGGTTCGTATCACTGCCACTCATAGCAGGTTCTATGTCATATGTCGACATACAACACATTTTCAGGTTTTTGGTTGCTACTTTTTTAAGGAAAAAATATATGGCTATTAATGCGAATTGTACAAAGGTATGTTGCTCTTTTATGAATTATGCCCAATGCTTACTAAGTTCAACATATTTATTAATAAAGATGCTAACATATCAAACGATATGTAAAACGGATTGAACCAGTGCATTTGGGAGGGAAGACTATGACGTTTTCACTTCGTTTTACAAGAGAGGTTGCTTGAATGACTCACGCTTTAACATTCAAGTTAAGAGTAGTAACGTCACGTGTTTGCTTAAATGCTCAACACTAAACCATAAACTCTTTAAAACCATGAGAAAAAACATCAGTAGTCCATGCACTATTTTAGTGTATTAAGCAGTACATGTGACTCTATGACTTACTTTGTTCAATCCACGAATACTGCACCAACATATGGATGGTTAATAAATTTTGTAATCTCAATAAAGTGTTTATTAAAGAATAAAGATACTATAAATACTAATGTAAAAGTTCTTAACCAAAATATTATATTTGATTTTCAAAATCAATAGTGAAATCTTAGTGTAGACCAAAATGGAAAACCATTCTTATCATTTGAAAGAATCTAATCAACAACAGAAGAATGAAAGCGTCTAAGGCAAACCTTTTCATTAATTCAGAATATAAACCTGTGGCAGCATCTGTAATTTGCATTCCAAAATAAAAAACAAATAAGTAACAGAAAAAAGGAGAAGCCATGCAAAATGAAATTTGTAGAGATTTCTTACGAGCACATTGAGATGCAATCTTTCCTTGTCCCATCTTCAAGTCTTGTCTAACAACAAGAACCTACAAACAACACCATAATTCGTCAGGCCTGTCTAATAAATGGCATATCAAGATTGACTCGCATGAAAATATTCCATATGGTCAATGATTAAAGGTCTCAACATCAACAAGAACTTTATCATAAATTAGTTTGAAAAAGCTAAAAGTGAACTTGAAAGAAATGTTATATTTATACAAGGTAATTTTAGCATCAATTATGTCCTACATATAGGCTTTTGATAGTGAAAAGTGAAGTTGAAAGAAATGTTATATTTATACAAGGTAATTTTAGCATCTATTATGTCCTACATATAGGCTTCTGATAGTGAACTACTAATAACTTCTCAGCATGGTTTTAAGTTGATCCGGTCATGAAGTTTGTCTACAACGAATTTGAGCATGGGAAACTATTATCATAGCTGAGGTTGTTGAGGTGTGGTTGGCTGGGCACTCACCTGTCCAAGGGATATCAACTATGGGATCGCTCAGATTATGTTTAGGTGTGATGAAGACACAAGGAACTTAAGTGAGAATATGTGACATCCATCCTACACTGATTATGGATGTTATTATCTTCTTTTAGGTAACTGGCTACTAACTCGATCTTTCATAGCTTCACGAGTCATGCTTCAGGTTATATAAGATTGTGTGAATGGTCTGACAAACAAGAAGTTGAGATTTACAAATACGGATCAAAGCAAGCTGCTTAAGCTTTATCAAGCCCGAGATCAGCTCATTTGCATGTAACCATAGTTTTAAACTTATTTGAAGTATGGGTCAGCATACTACTTTAGGGTACCAGTACCACTCTAATCCCCTTACGATGTTATTTCAAAGCATGTAATTTTTTCATCCACTTTGTTCTCATCATATGAGTAACACCCCTCTTCATGTTTTCATCCTTTTCATAATATTGTTCTCAAACAAGTCAGTCCTAGCTACTTACTTCATATAATATTTCTAGATTAGGATGCCTCGATTATGACCACAAAAATCAAAGGTTCATAAAAAAAAACATACTCCCTCCTCTTATAGAATTTAAAGCGAGTAAAAGTGATGACTTGTTAACTAGATGTCTAAAACTTAATGAACTCTTGGTCTAGTGGTCTAAAGGGGAGTTAAGAGGCTTTGCCTCTTTGGAGGTCCCGGGTTCAAATCCGGGACCAGACATTGACGTTTAATTACTAACTAGGGAAAACTAACTACTAACAACTAATATTTGCCGTTTAATTACTAGCTTTATAGTTTCCATAAGCTCTTAATAATAAACTATAAGCTACTTGAACTCTTGAAGTAGCTTTAGCTTGAATTTATCAAAAAATAAATTACCTAAATACCCCTAACTAATTAATTACATTCCAAATATGGAAACCAATATGTTTGGCCTCTTGCGTCATTTACATTCATAAGCTCGGGTTACAGCTACTTTGCCAAACACGTTATACTTACAAAAGCTCCGACACTACTACAAGCGAGTTTTGCTAAACATACCCTACGAGATGACATGTAAATATGTCTAAGCTACAAACAAGTTGGTGGGGTTGTTTTGATAATGTAAAGTATCTCGAAATCAGCATAAATTAATAAATAATCCAATAAAATAAAATAAAAAACGAACCATTTTGAGATCATGATCGTTATGGGTATTGGATTTGGATGATGATGATGATAAGATGGAGGTCCTTTTTGTTCTTGTTGGATTGAGTTTGGATGAGAAATCGAAAAACAGACCAAAAATGAAACCAATAACAATTCCTGGAATTAAATTCTCGGGCTTAAAGCTGCCGCTGCTGAACCATCCTCCTCCTCCTCCTCGGTGGTGGTGTTGTTTCTTCTGTTGCCCACAAAAAAAATTGTCAATTAATTAATTAAAAAAAAATAAAAAAAATAGAATCAGAATGAGGAGAAAGATACATTTGTAGTTTTGGAGGAGGGGTGAGACTGGTTTCCAAATCCCCCGCCCATCATCTCATTTCTTTTGTGTCGGATGGATTCTATCTACAAGCGTGATTGTTACTACTTACTAGACTCACACCCCTATCTATCGATATCTATATCTCTTTTTTTTTTCTTTTTTTTTTTTTGTTTTTAATACATTTGGATTACCGACGGACCACTTAAGGATACCCGAGCTGAAAACCTCAATAATTTATTTCAAGTTGGGCTTGAACACATGACATATAACAACAACAACAACAATACTTAATCCCGGCAAGAACCGGGGTTTGAGGGAGGTATGATGTAGACAGCCTTACCCCTACCCAAAGGTAGAGAGGCTGTTTCCAGGAAGACCTCAGGCCTAAGGC
>JAOXNX010000033.1:8678237-8697891 GCA_028566075.1 Solidago caesia
TAGTAACTACTTCCCAACATTTTAGATAACAATAAAACAGGAAATGTTTTGTCCTTTAAAAGCTCCCTCCTTTTCTTCCTCTGTGTCTCACACTCTCATCTCTGTAGTACGTACATATATAGATATATAGATATAGATAGATTGCATTATTATTATTTTATTTTTATTATTATGACATGTTGGAGTTAGTTTGGACCATATGTTTTCTTACCTTATTTTCTCCATTTTGTTTTTTTTTTCTTCCATTTTTTAAATTATATTTCTTACAACAATTATATAAAATAGCAATGTACTTTTTTTCTTTATAAATTTGATTTAGATTTTTTTTTTTTTTTAATTTTATGTCTGGTTAGGTAATTATAATTTTATTTAATCACATGAGGTCTTGGGTTCGAGTCATACCCCAGAAATATTTGGGGGTGAATACATGTATTAAACCTGGTTTAAATTAAAGATCTATTATGCGATGAGGCTCTACGCAGATCTGGTTTAAGGCATGTATTTTTTTTTTCTTCCATTTTTTAATTATTTTTCTTACAACAATGATATAAAATAGCAATGTATTTTTTTTCTTTATAAATTTGATTTAGGACGGTGGTTTAAACGGAGTTTCGGTTACTAGCAGTCGGATGGGGAGGAGAAGAGGTTTTTGGTGGTTGTAGTTTTGGGTGGATTGTTTCGTACTAGGTGTTTATATATATATATATACACGTCATCCGGCCTGGTGAGTAAGCAAAATAAATATAAAACCGGATACATGTCAACGTGTTCTGGTTTATAGGTCTCTTTGTCTCACAATAGTGGAAAATGACAAGTTTTGTCAACCTTAATACTGGGTTTCATTCTAGGTATTCATATAATTTAGAAATAAGAGTATGATAGTTTGCCGTTAAAAAAAAAAAATTGTATCAACTATCAAGGTGCTAAAAATGACCCATCAAGATACAAAAAAAAAGAAAAAAGAAAAGAAAAAAAAATTGTATTAGACACGTGTCACGTTCAACGTCTTTTTACATTTGTAACATAAGGAGTCTTCCATCTTAAATGTAGTCTTATGCAAGTATCTAGTTGTTGTAAATGTACAAAAACGTACCTCTAAAAGCCAGCGTACGTAACACATAACAAGTTGACAAGACATGATGATCAAAGCTTAAGGCTTTGATATTTTTGTGTTTATGATACAGAAAACTTAGATGTGTCAAAGTATATATATAATACATACATATATATATATATATATATATGCACCCAAAAAGATTATGGCAGACGGCAAAAGGCAAAGAATGGAGTACAGAATGAGACAGGGGGATGCAAAAGTAAGGAACAATGTATCTTTCTTTCTTTTCTTCATTTTTTTTTTATTTTCTTTTGTGGGGTTCAAGTTTGATTTGCTAAATGGCTAAGAATTGCATTTTGATTGGTGTTAGATTATTAACACGACTAATACGTTTACTAATTAAACAATTTTTGTGGAAACTAAACGTGTTTGAATCATAAATGGATCGATACAACCAACACGTTTACCGGATAGCTTGTGTTTGGGATCGCCTTCCTAACCTATTTAATAGCCATATAGGCTCCATGAAGACAAAACTTGTTTCCCAAACCAATTTAATCCCTTGCTTCCTCTTTTCTTGATTATTTCCGGTCAACTCATTTTCCGCCTTGAAGATAAAACGTCACTTAAGTTGACCTTTTTGTAATTAAATGGGAGTCGAAACTCCATTACAGACGATAGCTATAACAACGGGTATAGTGATTAGATTAAAAGTTTGACATCCCTACAACACGAGGAATACCATAAATAATACAAATTACATCATGTGACGAGAAATGATACATGGAATCCACAAACTTTGCGACACTTTCACTTCCAAAGTTTAACAATCTTATCATGGCTAGCTGAAGCTACCAAACCAGTAACTGTCGACAATGCCAAACCAGCAATTAGCCCTTCATGTGCTGACAATGTCATTGTCTTGTTCTCCGACATGTTCCATAGCTCCAAAGACTGCATCAACAACAGACGAGCGACAAGAGTAAGCACAAGGACCATGTTAGAAATTAAAGAATCTGTCATCCTTTTAACAAATATGATTTCCATGTGTTCATTTCTCCACAATTTATGCAAATTTGAAAGAAAAAAAACCACTTGAAAGTGTGCAGAAGGAACGAAGATAATAAAAGCATTGGAAATTTATAAATGCGCAGAAATTAACACTCTGAATTAAAAGCATTGGAATTAGAATATACGATTAGAGATCTAGAAAAACGTTCACATGGAGATTTAAGCAATTTTTTCCATATGTTAAATGTGTAGAGATTCAGAAGCAAATTTTGGCCTGTGTCTAAGCCCTAGTGGAAGCGTGTACTTCATAAATCTATCACTATTTAATCGTATAAATACGCCAAAAAAGATGTGTATAACTAAACCATTTCTTATGACTTGTTGAAAAAATCGGAAAGCTAACCTGGTAACAGCCAATGACCAACAACGAAGCATAACTAGGATGGAAGACACAAGAATGGAACTTGTTTCCATTACAGCTGAGGTCATGTATACACTCTCCTTCATTTCCGGACATAAGGGACCACACCCTAACGGAATCCTCACTAACAGATGCCAGATACTCGCCTTTTGGGTCCCAACAAACAGAATGAATTGGTTTAGTATGTCCCTAAAATTGCAAAATCCCACCAAAATTCATTAGCAACTTCATTAAGAAAATATACTTAAATATAAAAAACAATGAGTACAAAAGAACCTGTAAAGAATGTCGACAAGCTTGTGTCTCCACATCCAGTATTGACACGATGTTTTCTGCTGCGGCTGCAAGATATCTTCCGTGGCGTGGCTGGAATCTCACTTGAGCCGTCCCACCCTGATCCATCAAAACTCAAAAGAATGGTACAGTTAATTCATATGGTACAAGTGAGCCCTGTCCCAGGAAGCATGGCCTTTTTGGACCCTGACCCTGACCCTGACCAATCCATAGCCAGGTCATGCTCAGTCAGAACCGGTCTTGAATTTAATAATCAACACTGTTTTGCTTATGATATCTCATGGGACACATGATCGTCTACTACCAAATTACGAAAAACACCCTTATATTCATATACATAACAGTGTTAAAGGAGGAGACACACGGTGGAAGTCTTCGGTTTCATGTCTCCTTTCATGAGTCCCATCTCATGACATGGAACAGGCTGCAAACCCTTTGGTCTCAGCTAGAACTTTAAACTTCAAAAAGTTTATAGTGGTAAATACATACAAATTACAGTATATTATCCAATACAAGAGCCACCCATAGGAAATGATGCAATTTTCTAGACGATCCCAAAACGAAAACATAAAACAAATTCGTACTAGATATTATAGTACAAATGGAAAACCTAACATTTTTAATCGACGGAGATGTATTCAAATTTAAAAAGCATAAATCATAGTTAATATACCTTAAATACACGTGCACAGGTACCAATATTTATGCTCCAGTACCTGATTTCCCCATCCCCATCGCATGAGCAAATCAGGTCATCTTTATTAGGGTGGAAGTCCAATGACATCACAGATGCAGAATGTCCCATAAAGTTACGTAGTGAAAACCCAGGCTGCAATTCAAGTCAAAATGCAAAATTAAATCTTTAACTAAATCCAACCATGGAGTCAAAAGTTGAAACTTTCAGAAATACATTCAATTTAAATCAGAAGCAAAAAAGTGAACTAACGTTATCAGCATCCCAAACACGGACTGTTTTATCAAAAGATGATGTTGCAAGGCGTGGCATGCTTGGGCTGAAGCGCACATCTGTGATCAATGATGTATGTTCTTCAAGAGTGCTCTTTGGTTTTAGAGAATCTGTATACCACAATACAGCCTGCATAACAAACCCATCAAACACATTAATTTCTTTGTTCTTGAGTTTGAAAAGAAAAAAAAAACAACACAAAGACAATATAATAACCTTTTTCCGATGTCCACGAAAGAAAGGAAAGGAAGTGCTGAGTTTTAATTACGCTTGGAATATTTCTCAAGTTGAAAAGGTGAAGAAAGAAAATTATTTTTTAACAATATTGTTCCTATACATTTTTGTCAGCTCTCTACCACACTATAAAAGTTAAGAGAAAAGACAAGGAGTAGTTTTGTCATTAATAATGTTAAAAGATAAGAGAAGGATATGTCGGGGAAAAAAAAAAAGAGAAGGGGTAGCTTTGTAATTATAGCGAATTAGGGTATTCTAATATTTTGAAACTTGAGATTTTTGTCATTAAAAATGTTAGGAGAGTCGATAAAGGATTAGTTGCCACTAAAAATGTTATAAGAGTAGACAAACGGGTAGTTTCGTCATAAAAAATGTTTACGTAGCCTTGGGTAAAGTTCTGAAAGAAACATTAGCCAAAAGTCAAGAACTTAGCCACCATTTCCAACATTTTATCCAACAAAGATACTTTGAAAGCATGACAAAGTCTATTCTCCACGTGCTTTTTCCAAATCTTTCCATCTCCACTTTTTCATTTACAAAGTGTAATCTTGGTTCATTTTAGATATATCATTATGCAATCAACGCTCAGATGTTACTAAAGTAATCATGGTATCTTTACCTTCTTATCATGGCCACCACTTGCGAGAAGTTTACCGTCCGAAGAGAAGTGGCAGCAAACTACCTTGCTTGCACTTGCACGAACAGAATTCACCTCTGTAAACGTGAACTCTACTTTTCCATAGAAAATGGTGAGAACTCATACTAGTGAAAGAAAAAAACCCACCATAGTACGAGAAAGTCAAAACCAGTAGCTTTGAACAAACGTTGGATTAGAATTACGAAAGAAATTATTTTACAATCTACTATGGACACATTTAGTCCATTATCGTTCATTCTTACATTCTTAAGTCATACTGCCATACTGGGAGATAAGGCTAGATGAAAGTTACAAAGAAAAAAAGACCCATTATATTGGGATATAGGAAAAACAACCTTCTACTTATAGCAAGCAGAAGGCAATGTTCACCGCAATTTCCTAAAACATGCAAAATGGCCTTCTACTTATAACTTATAGCAACGGAAGACTCATTATCATGGGTTAACTTGGAATATATTAAATTGATAATGGCTCAAACACATAAGATATTAATTGGTTTGCACATTTCCCAAAGCATACGATTAAAACCTCAAAATTGTTCTATTTATGATTTTATTACTGATCACTTTTGTAATTATATGTGTAATTAGTTTCATGTAAAAACTAGGCAAGAAAGTGTTGACGGGTCAAAAAACCGGATCCAACCTATTTTGACACCATTAACATGTCCATCAAGCAATTTAGCCAGCTACACAATGAACATTTTTCAAGCAAGGGTATATATGTTATAACGATACACCATGTGACTCACCTTTGCTTACATCCATACAACGACCAACAGCATCCCTTGGATCATTCTCATCATGAGACAAAAAAGACTCAACATTATCATCAAGAGATCCGTCCTCCACAAAACGATCCATGTCAGCCTGCACAAAGTCCTTATCATCCCACTGCAAAATATATTGCCAATAAGAACTAAAATGTAAAGTCACCTTAACCATCTCACCACAAACGTTACTTCACACTCACCAATTGATTTGATGGGGAGGTAAGAGTTGTGGGACCATCCGTGCCAAACATCATCAAAGGCTTTGACGAAGTGCCATTATGTGGCAATGCAGGCATCGATATTACATCTCCAGGCGTGTGAGTTGATGGCGTTGAAGGTGCTGAACTTGGTGATGGTCCTGCAGTGTTCGCAGTTCCGGAACTGTTTGCGGGTCCCGAAGATGACACAGGCTGCTTTCTCTTTCTTCCGGCCTGGTTATTAGAAGCATTAGACATTATTATTATAAAGTATATCCAAGGATAAACATTCTACAATTAACGACAGAAGTTTATTTTCCTCATCATCAACCTCGACTAACTTATAAGGATTCTAATAGGGTGTTTGGATGAGCGTATACAAAGTGATTATTGTTGTTTGAACTTCAGAACCAGGTAACCAGTTGCTTAAACCTAGAGCCTCAAATGAGCAGGTTAGGTAAATTCGGTACATATCAGATCAGGTTGACTGATCCTGCCTTTTCTCTTAATGTTTTGTTTATAAGTAACAAGTGTGTCAAATAGATTATAAGATCATATCATTGAGAGAATATCTAAATTTTCTGAATATAACAGTTTAGGAGGTTTTATGAATTAAAGATGCTCATTTGGCAACCATTTCCTTTTAAACTATTTTTCATTTTACCCGTTAGAGATCAGCTTAAACGAATCAAACCATTCATAAGTAAATGGATCGAATTCACTACCTCCACCTTTTTAAGTTTTTTTTTTACTAATCAGAGTTCTTACAGCAACTCTTGCCCAATGTAAAACTCGAAGACTCAGAATCAGAAAAACAGTTGCTTAAAGTTGGCAATAATATCAGAATCAGATAAAATCTTATAAATCACATGTCTGAATCTGATTATTCCGACACTCAAAAGAATCTTACCCATATGTCTAAATCTGATTATTCCAACACTAAAAAGAATCTGATAAATCACATGACTTTTATCCTAACACTCAAAGCTGAATATTGCCTTTTCAAATTGCTACAATCATTTTAAAGGCACATCCAAAAACCCCTAAAACTTTGCATTCCAAATGCAAGTGAACTGACCTGATCATTTCCTCTAAAGGAGTTTGACATGCTGCCATCTCCAGTTACACTGCTTGTCCCCAGTATCTTATCTTGTTGAAGATTTAGATTTGAATTTTGAATTAAAGGAGCAGAAAGAGAATGCTGAAGATGTGGCTGCTGCTGCTGCAGTTGCTGGCTACCGTTTTGTTGCTGCAGCTGTTGCTGTTGCTGCTGCTGCTGCTGCTGCAACTGAGCCATTTTTAACTGCAAAAGGTGCACTTTAGTTATTTAAAAGACAATACATTCTTACATGCCCAAGTAACAAAAATAACCAGTGTGTTTTGAAATGGAAAAATTCCAATTCATGTATGTAGAAATATAATGGGTTATATTCTATTATTAACTAGTCAAATGGGCCAAAGGTTATGAACTTGCCCAACGTATATCATAAGGATACATATAAGATGTCAAATAGGTGGGTCGAACTGGTTTGGTAAAGAGTCAATTTGGCTTGAAATTGGTCAATATTTAGGGCAGATGAAATTGGGTTGGGTTGAATCATCATTAGTTTTTGTCCATTTCATTAATTTAATAGATAAACAATATATTACAAATATAAATGACTAAAAAAAATATTACAGTAATGTTCCAACTCTTTGACCCATCTCCATTTTAGGTTTTTTTTCAGTTTACTTGTTTAATCCTTTTTTTGAATAATACTCGACTCAAATTGACACAGTTTCACAGAAATGGAATAAAATTTAAACAGTTTCCATTTTTGTTAGGTATTTTAATTTTATAATTTTAACCATCTAACTCGTTAAAAAGTAAAATACAACCCTAACTGACCCCATTGTCACATGAATGGGTAGAAATTCCCCCCTCCTTTGAGTTATGCCTGAAGAAAAAGGTAACATAAGAATTAAAAACGGTACCTTAAGTAACATATCTGGATCCCCACGAGGTAGAACAGGCATAGATGATCCAAGATTCGGAACCACATCACCCATGGAATTCGAAAGACCATCTTTACCCATGCTCATGCTCCGATTATTAAGAAGCATTCTCAGCCTTCTGCTTTCTTCGTTAGCTGATTGTGATGTCATATTTTGTTGTGCTAACAAAAGCTGCTGCTGATGCTGTGGTGTGAGCATCTGTAGCTGATGAAGAGGCTGGGAACCCTGCATATATGACTTCTGCTGCTGTAGTAAACCAGGCCGTAGTTGCTCTAAACCCTGTGGAGCCCAACCCAAGGTAGAGTAAGCACACAACTGATTGAACCTCTAGCAAAAAAAAAATTACTGTTGGGTTGCACCTTTACTTCAAAACATCAAAGATTTGTACCATACTTTTAATTGAAAAACGTTCAAGATTTTTGGCGAGAACATACACGATCATAACAAATTTACCATGTTATTCAATAAGAACGTAAAACGTATTTAAGTGTAACAAATCGTTCATGAACTCACCGTGAGAGGCCATCCTTTCAATGTCAAGTTGTTACCCCCTTGATTTGATCCTGTAAAGAGGAACTTGGTTAAATGAACTGATAGTTAGGCATCATTTGGTAAATTTTGCATTTTCTGTTTTTGGTGTGATACTTTTCATGTAACAGAGTGTCAGACTCATGATGCGGTTTGAAAAGTGACAAAAAAAATCAAAAAGCAAATGGTATAACTGGCCTTCTTTATTAGGAAAAAAAAAACAAGAAATATTTAGATTTGAAAAAACTGTTCTTTGTAAACCATGAATAAGTACAATCAATTTTACAGAAGCAATTTCCACTTACAAGATAAAGTATGCTGATTTTAGTTTTTCCGATTTACCAAACACTAGTTTTTGTTTGGTTTTCACTTCTATGAAAATAAATGACAGAAGAGTGTTTGATTTACCAAACACTAGTTTTTGTTTGGTTTTCACTTCGTTTAGGAAGTAAATGAAAGAAGAGTGTTGCTAAACAAGACCTAAACAAAAAGTGAGTGGTGCTTGCGTATGAAATAATTTAACTTGATGATCATTCAATGAATTAAACCAATATTACCAGGAATTCCAAGTAATGACCCCTCGGGACCTGCAGCTCGGGGGTTCAATATTGGGTTCATTTCTGTCTTTATCTCCTGCTTGACATAGATTATGCAAAATAAGATCATATCACATGTAAGATAGCAGTACTTGATGGAAATAAAAGATCTAGTACCAAAAACACCAAATCAAAAAGATATTTCACAATCATTATTCTTTTATATACTGTAGAGAAATACTTTGTCGCCTGATATTTTCATAGCAAATTTTGATGCAAGAGGTAATTATCTTTATGGGTTCTTTTTAAGGCGAACATCTACTCACCGGTGCAGATCCTGGAAGTTGTTGGTTCCGAACTTGGACTTGAGGAGACATACTGCCAGAAGTACCATGCAACACAAGGCTGGAAAAGAAAGGTTCCAATTTTTTATTTTTACAGTACTATACATAGAACATGCTATGAATCTATTTTATTATACACATGATGCATCTAAATAACAGAGGGCTCTCATTCAGAGAAAATCATGTCATTTTAGTTTGTAACACGGGATATATATTTTTGGGTAAAAGTAACACAGGGATATATAATAGTTAATAACTAGGTAGAAGCTATAGTTCCAAACATCATAAATATCTTTTATGTAAACATCGGATAAAAATATTACCCTGAAGGTTGCCCTGCTGCAGCTGATTTCAAAACCGATGCATGTTTCTGGTCCAAAAGTTGCCCAACATTCTCGCCATATCGTTGCTGGATGATAAAAAGGAAAAATAAAATCAGATACTTCGGATAAAGAATGATGAATCTCTGTATCAGCAAAAGCTGCCATGCAACGCGTTAAATCATCTCATTGTTTCAACAACACTGCATACATTTACGCTTTTGTTTGAACAAAATACTAAAGTATTAAAGAATGATGTAGATTTTGAAACAAACTAAACACATGCACTCTTTCTAATTACATGTCGTCACATAATATGCCTTTAGGGAAACTATTATTCAAGATACTTGCTTTGGTTCATATGTAAACTGAACATAACTATCCTCCCATAATAGTATGTTGCCATACACGTTATGTCATCAGCATATCGTTTTGCAAATTTGAACTCGTATATATATCATTGGAAGTTACTCACACTGATGACTCAAAAGCAAACAGATAACCCAATATATGGAAAGATAATGAAGAAAGATCTACCTTCATAGCTGCATCATCTAGAGAATCCCTTGAAAGTGGCACTTTCAAGTTCTCCTCGTACATCTTTGTAGCCATGGCATTAGCAGTTCCGGGATTTTGTCTCATAAGGGGTTCGTTTCCAACAAGCCCATTTGAAGTTCCGTTGAGTAGGTGTGCCCCATCTCTCCTCTGTTGCTGCTGTTGTTGTGCTTGTTGTTGCTGTTGTTGTTGCTGCTGCTGTTGCTGCTGTTGCTGTTGTTGCTGTGCTTGTTGAGCCTGACGTTGCAACATCATCTGTTGCATTTGCATCTGTTGATGTTGTTGCTGCTGCTGCTGTTGTTGTGGATGAGGCGACTGTTGCGTTTGTTGTTGTTGTTGCTGTTCTCTAGCTTTGATCAACTGCGTCTGCAATTTTGGGAAAAAAAAATTTATATACTTAGATTAAAGGTGGCTGACTGAATCAGTTGCAGCAATTTGAAGTTCTAAAACCGGTATACGTATATTAGTATGTATGTCACATAAACAATGTTATTTGATGTGCATAACAATGCAGGCTCACTAAACAGCAGGTTAGAGGTGAAAACGGAAATAAAATTTAATTAACTATCAAGCTTTGTGGGGCCGGTATGGAGGACTTTGCTAGAAATAGGTCACGGGTTCGAATCCGTTCCCAACTCCATAGGATGGTACCCAAAGAAAGGTGCTCATTGCCTAAGGCTGGTCCTTGGGGAAGGGTTATTTGTGTCCAAAGGACCACGGGGGCAGGGTTTCTGAGCCGATCTAAACCTTTTGCTAGAATAATGTAACAATATGATATCAACAACCTTTTTTGGTCATTCAATCTCTTAATCACGTAATCGGGACTTGGGAACATCTAACACCATAAAAGTAGCTATTACTACTCAAAACATAAATACATCTAAACATTATCTCCAACAGTATGTTTTATTACAGCTGATTATTTGATTTTGAGTATCAACTTACAATCGTTAGAGTAAAACAAATGAACAGATTCCTACAAGAGAAAAAGCGAGAATATAAACCAAGTGCTACAAGAGAATATAAACCGACCTCAATATAAGAAGCTGCAACTTCCGAGTGCTTCTCATTAGTCCTTGCTATAAAAATGTCCCAAAAAACCGACCACCATTCAAAGAGAAAGCCACCAGGGGCGTCGATAGCTGCATTTCATTTCAAAAAATATAAGATATATCTTTAGCTATGCATGAAAACATTTCATTATTACAAATAATCTTTTCAAGGTATTCATCATACCAACAGGGTCTGATGAGACTTTTCCTTCAGCTTGAAATGCCTGAGCAGAGGCTTTCAAATCCCTTTTTACCAAATAATCATGTATATAAACATCTAACCTGTAATTAAAAATAATAATAATAATAATGTAAAAAATAAATTTAGAATCTTTCCACATAAAAAGCTTAACTAAAGCAAAAAATTTACTTTTCTTGAGAATGCAGCAATGGTGAATCTATATAATAGTAAAAACAGAGTACTAATTATATAATTTGGAAAAAGATAAACACAAAAGTTGATAGATATACAAACCCTAATACAACAACATAACAAAAAATCAAAACTTTACATAAAAAGATTCATAAAAGCAACAAAAACAGCAAAAATGGAAGATACCCACATCACAAATCTTGCTAAAAATAAAGATAATTACAAAAGAATTAAAAAAAAAACAGAGATTGATAAATTAACAAATAAAGACTTACATTTTATCAGCTTCCCAGTTAGCCTGAGACATTTTAGTTGAATCAAGTAATTTCTCAAGCTAAAAAGCTCAAGTAAAAACAAAGTGTTAGATCTTCCTTTCCTCCATATGTAATAAAAGTTTTGGGCTTTTTGACAATTTATGGAAAATTCCAGAATATTTTAACAAGTAGAGAGAGAGAGAGAGAAACAGAAAGACAGTATTTGTCTGTATATATATATATGGAAAAACATGGGCATGGATAGATATATAGTAGTACAAAATCAAAAGTGATTACTTACAAGAAAATACAATACAAGATACAAATATATATATATTTTTGTCAAAAGAAAAATAAAATACAAATATACTTTGAAGGATGGGAATATAAGGCTTTCATGTACCTAGTTTAGGTATAGACCCAGTCACATCTTAGTTTTTTAATCCATAAAATTCATGGGGCTCAGATCATTTATTTATTATACAACAAATAATAATAATTTGTATGTGAGGGGTTTTATATCTAGCTTGGGTACATGACAGTCACACATTCACTTTTCCATATATTTTTTATATATTTTTGTCAAAAGAAAAAAAAACTAAATCAAATAATAATTAGTTTTGTATTTAAAAATATATTAGACCATCTATCAAAATAATAAATTTAGTGTTTTGGTGTTAAAAATTATCTGGTTTAATTTTTATTATAATTATTTCACATCAAATTTGATATATCAACAAACACTAAATTATGACCCGAGACATCACGAGCTATAAAATGCAAAAACACTTATTTTTCATTTCATTATTTTGATATTTAGTAAATACTAGCAATATTACTCGCACGTTGCGACTGGGTTTATAATTCATCGACGAAAGCTAAGAATCAGAGGACCTAAAGTCAGTTACATGACTTAGTCCATTTCATACAAACTTAAAGTTGCAAATTATATAAAGAAATGTGCTTTTTTGTGTGTCTGGTCCAAAAAGATTTTTCATTAGCCAATGGTAAGTTTGACGTTGGAGCATTCTCATGTTATATGTTGGATATCAGGCATATATGTTAGTATATTTACAATGCATGATACCGGTCAGAATATTGTTAAAGTTACATTACAACAAAAAGATAGTTCTAGTGTTTTGATCAGTTGTCGTCCAAAAGCTTTGTCAGTTGCTTGCGAGGTCCTATAGTTTTGGTTTCTTGCTTGGTTCTTCTTTTCCTGTTATAAAAGTGAATTGCAGCATTAGTAAGTGGTGTTTTACTTTGTATTGGAAGGTTTTACAATGAATGTTAATTATATAGGATGAATTAAGATGTGATTTTTACCATGTAATTCGTTGACTTGTCTTTTACGGGTAGCTATTTTTGGGTCGGGAGTGATGGGAGTCATTCTTGCTTGGCTTTCGTCTTTGTTGATTGAGATGGATATGTTTTTGTTTATGGTAAGGTGAAGTAGGAATGGTGTTCCTTGTATGTTTAGAATCTCATCGGGTAGGATTTTTGGGTCATAGTAGTTATGTTTAACTACCATGTCTTCGCATGTTATGTTTAGGATTCCAGTCATGGCTTCATTGAAGAACACTGTGTTTGTGCTTGTGTTGGTGTCAGCAATTGTCGTGTTTACACAGTACCTGTAATTTGAAAGGGGATGGTAGGAAAAAGAAAAGTGTGAGGAAAAGCTTCAATTGAAATGTGTTGTCACATAACAATAAAGATAAAATAAAATTGTGTAAAGGGCAAATATAAATCAGTCACATATGAGTCTAAGTCACTACACCTTAAAACTCAGTTGTACAACCACATTGAACAAACGAAGCAAAAATCCAAGTCTTTATAACTTATAGGCGCAATTATAAATAATGCAGTTATAATCTTCAAGTATCAAAGAAATTGCCTAAAGGTTCCATTTTACCATCCCGCCATCGATACAACTTATTTAACTGGAAGTACATCTTCTAAATGCAAATCCATTAAGATAACATCAATTGGTTTTAAGATAACCAATGGCAGGTATGAGTAGTCATGTTTAAGATTCGTTTAAAATGGATATAGAAGTCATTAATCAAGATAAAAACAGTCCCTTGAGTCCCTCCTCTTCATTCACCAACCATCCCCACCCCCACCCCTACCCCTACCCCTACCCCTATAGGTACCCTAACTTTGCAGAATCCCAAAATGCATTCTTATGAATTGTTGCATATTAATGCACATGAACTCAACACACAGTACACACAAACTATACATACATGCATTTATTCAATCCAAATAAATCACCATAAACATTAAAAGGACTGCATTTGACTTACATGTATTTAAATCCTTGTTTCTCCCCCATGATCTTCACAAACATAGTAGTAATGGTCTGCTTTTTGCAAGTCATGTGCTTTTCCGTTGCATGTCTTGCAGTGCACGTAATACCATGGCCTGCCAAATAAGCTTGCTATTGTGGCTTCACATAAGGCCCGACTGCAATGTGGGTAAGTGGTTACTTTAGCAATCTCTGATTTGAATGTGCATGAAAGAATTGAGGAGAGTGGATGATACCGTGTTCTTGTTCTTGTCCATTTGACTTACGGGATTTGATGTTTGTTTGATTTCTTGGAATCTGCTTGTAATAGAGAGAGGTGTTAAACTTTGTCTGTTTATGAAGGTTAAAGGTAGATTACTTTTTGTTTAGTTTAATCGATTGTATAATGAGCGACTATGCTTTGTTTTACCTGTTGATGTAGTAATGTAGGTTTGGCAAAGGAGGATCTATTGCAGTAGTGGTGGCTGATGTTGATTCTAGTTGCAAGTTGTCTGCAATGTAATATAACAGTTAAAGGAGACATGTATTTGTCGGTTTTCAGCATGATAATGCATGTGTACACAAAGAAGGTGGGAAAATAGTATCTTTTAACCTTTAACATACCGCTTAATTTTGTAACCGTTGTTGATGTCACTGCCAGTACCTTTCCAATTGCGTCTTTGTTGTTGACTTCATTCATTTTCTCTTTCCAGAATGTTATCTCAATCAAATTATTGCTGTTAAATTTGTAAGATTTACCATGTGAGTGATAGATTTATATATTCAGTAATGTGGTATGGTATTTGTTAGTTTATAGTTTTACCTTATGTCTAGTACTGTGACTTTTCGTAGGTTAATTTCCTGCCTTGTGAGAACTCCCGAGATTCTTTCGATGCGGCCGACATAATATGTGGAGTAACAAAGTTAGTATTATGAACATTTGTTTACTGTAATTTACCAGTTAAGACTTTGTTATTGTATAGTCGTTGTTGTAGCAGCTCATAGGTTGCGAAGTTGTAATGGTAGGTGGGAATGTTTGGCTCTTCAATGGGGACAAAAGTAGTTGTTTAATTTCTCCTAACCTAATAATGGCGGGGTGTTCGACTACTTGCATATTATTTCTTGCTTCCAATGATAGGTAGTTTGATATAGCAGAGCACTAATTCAGCTTTAGTATGGAATCATAGTACTTTTCTTTTGCTGATTTAGCAGTGGCTTCAATAGCATCCCCCTGTAACAGAACTGTATACATGTTAGTAATTTGGTATTTGTAATTTCTATAATGAATATAGCGTTCTGAACGTACATGAATATCTACAAAGAGATAGCATAAGTCTTCTGGTTTGAAATATGGTATCTACTTTCTTATTGCTCGTATGTGAATTTCGCCCCCCGGTTCTCGTGGTTTTATTTCACTGATGCGTCTGACAGTCATGGACCTGTAAAGATACAAATGCACGTTAGTTTTCATTAAAACTTCCATGTAAATAATACTGGATAACAGTGATACTTAACTATTTCTAGAGTGGTCTATTGATTTCATTTATAAAGTCAGAGTATACAATGTTTTTTGTTTGGTTTGGGTTGTTATTTTCTTGAGGAATAATCAAAAAATTTAACGTTAAAGGGTTGGTAGCATGTGATAAAGCTACATATAGTTATCCATGACTAGAAACTGGTTATGGCAAGTAAATCCCTATTTTATTTAATGATTGTCCTTGGCTTTTATTTATAGTCATTGCATAGCACAACTTAATTGGAAATTGCTTTCTTTTAAACACGGAATGTAAACACGGTGACCAATCAATGTTCCTGTCATTATTTGGGCTTCAATAACTCTAGGTAGTAACTGTGTTACTATTAGTTGAGTTCCATTGCATAAGCCTTCTGTCTAATTTAAGTTTCGTAGTAACATTATTGGGGTGTTTACTTTTAGTTGTAATTGATGTGGTTGTAATCCATTGAAGGTAAAAAGATTGAGATATTCGGTTGGATAAAGAATTTCAGTATCTCCATGATCCCCATTGTGGGGAACTATTGTGTCTATACTAAGGTAAGTTTTGCTTGTTTCGGGAGTCATATTAAGCACTTTCATGTTTATCTCATCTGCTGTTTCATTCTTAGGACAGACTATTGCCTTTCCACAGAGGTTAGTAGCGGATGGATTTTGTAAAGTGTCATCGTCATATATGAACTAAATTAGCTCGATGAGTGCTTTTTCGTGAAAAGGTATTTAGTAATTTAACGGGATTTCAATCATTTTCGTGTTTTGTGGGCCGTTCTTATCAGGTTTACGGATCTCACCATTTCCTATTGTTATTAGCCATGAAGAGAAGTTCAAGATTTGTGCTATTTCTTCAGGGTTTAAATCCGGTCTTTGAAGGCGCATGTTTTCAGTTAATTGGAAGACTTTGAATTTACCCCATAAGTAAGATCTAGGTAATGATGATGCTATGATGGCCTGTTTTGAAACTTTTTGTTTAACTGGTAATCTGCCTGAAGTCGCCTCCTAATAATATAGATTTGCCACCGAAGGTCTTTGAGAGTCCTATCCAAAGATTCAAAACACTTTCTATCATTCATTGGAGCTTCATCCCAGATATATAAGCGAAGTGTCAGTTAGTAGCTGGGCTAATTGTGTATTTTTTTTTGACGTTGCAAGTGGAGTCATCGGTCAGGTCTAAAGGAATTTTGAATCTTGAATGGGTCGTTCTATCAGAAGGTAATAATAAGGATGCTATACCAGAGGCATTTACTGTCAAAACAATTTTTCCATCAGAGCGCAAACTTGAAATTATAGTCTTCCTCATAAACGTTTTTCCAGTTCTGCCGTGGCCATATACAAAAGCAAGTAGTTGCTCATTACTTGCTAAATTCATCGTGACATTGTCATAAATTTCTCTTTGTTGATCATTTAGGCGTTCTTTGAGTAAAGCATGATCAGCCGCCAAAATCTGCCTGTCATAATTTTTTTCTTCCATCAGGAGTTTATTTCTTAAAGAAAAAAGTAATTGTTGAATAGGTAAAGGCAACCCAAACTCCGATAAAGATGAAGTAGGAGTAGATGACCAAAGTAACAGCTCTAGTTCGTAAAGCACGTATTGTTCTAAGTCCTCTGAATTGATGATGCCATGTGTATGAGCTATGTCGTCTGCCATCTTATTCCAATGTGTAGCCCATAATTGTCGTGGGTTTGAAACCTCGCAATAAAATAGCATATGGGTAAACAAAGTCCGTAGTTCTGCCATCTTAAAGGAGTTGGACCACTCATCATCGTCTTGAAGTAAGCCTAGTTTGTCACATGCATCGCGGAATGTAAGGCATACTTCTCCAGAAACTGTACGAATGTCTTCAAATGTTGTACATCCTTTATGATGAGCTAATAGCTTTCTTAAATAGAAGAGCTGGCCACATGTTGGATGCACGTAAATCAGCCTTCCGATATTGGCATTTTTTTTGTCGATCTATGAATCCAGCATTTGGAAGATATGACCCATCGATACTCAGAAATGTAATTGAGATAAGTCAAGTGCTTACTGCTGGCATCATAATGAATTATTACGAGCCATTCGGTTAGTGTTGTTTTTTCCGTATATGGATTTCTAACCACATTCTTTAGGTGATCTTTGTCTTTGAAATATACGTTTTGCATGTCTTTCAAATGAACTGCTAGCACTTGAATAGCTGGATTATAAGGAATGAAAAAACGGTTATCTAAGGTACACCATTTTTGACAACAACATGTGGTGTTGATCGCCTATTGTATCGTGCATAACCGTTCGTGTCGAAGCATGTACTTTGCTTGTAATTCCTTGGAAAAATTTGGAGCAACGACCTAATTTCATGCAAGGCGAATTTATACTTGCAATGCCGCACGACCCATGCATCATTGACTCTGACACAATCCTATAGAATTCAGGACATCCATGGGATCATGTATTTCAGCGCAAATGTAATTGTCTATGTCGACTTTAGCAGCCTTGATCCTTTCAGAGGGGTCTATCCGTAACAACATATGGCAATGAGGTAAGCCTCTTTTTTGGAATTCAACTGTATGTAGATCTGTGTTGAAATAATTTTGTGGGTTGGAATTAGTGGTTAAAATGATGAAATAGGTTACAAAACAGTTCGAATTTGCAAGTAACTGTACCTGCAATGACTTTACCAAAGAGTCTTTTGTTCTTATAAACGTAAGTAATGAGTTAAATTTCATGTGGAACACTCTTGCTATGATGTCAGGACGATCTTGAGCCTTAAGTGGAGTATATTGAGCCATATATCTTTCAATCTCTTCCCATTTTACATTACACGTAAAAGTAATGAAGTACCGTGGATTTCCATGGACCCTACAAATTGCTAAGGCGTCTTGATAATGTTTATACATATATCAGTATCTCCTCGTAATATCGTGTCATGGATTCCTTGAAGAAATTCAGTTCTGAATGTACTTTGGTTATACCTATAGTAATCTAGCCGATCTTGTTCTATACATACATAGCCGATCTTGTTCTTTGATTTTTGTTTAAATGACTAAAATGTTAAGTTTTAATTCCTGCATCGTCGGTTTTGTATGGCGTTAACCAATTATCAAGGTTTAGCACGACATTTAATGGCATTTCTAATGGGCTAGGACTGTCGTGCATAGGAAGTTATTATTGGGTTATCGTGTACTTATGAAATGTGTGTACGTTAGGTGTTAACCTACGTGGGCATTGACTATACTTTTACGTTGTTCGTTGAGCTAGTTCTTTGGGCTTGTTCTACGTTTTTAAGTGAGTTTCATAGCCCCCTTTTCATGCGCTTTGGGGTGAAAAGTATACTCGTTTTTAAACTAAAAGTGTCGGTAACTCTTTTATGGTACAATATATTTTATGATGAGTCGTACTTTATAGGATGATTGTGCTTGTACTATTAGTTGTTCTTATGATATCCCGTTCTTGAGATTGTTCATAAGTAAATCGGAGAAAAGCGTCTGATACTTGTCTCGGCTGATCATGTGCTTGTTCTTGCTTGGTACCAAGTATGACCAGTCCTTGAGACAGATTATAAGTACATCGTAGAAGAGTGTCTGGTACTTGTCTCGACCAGTGTGTAGGTTCTTATGTGCTTATCTTGTGCTTATGTGTGTTTGCAAGGTGCTTATGTAAGTAATCCTATAGCTCTCTTATATTGTACAAACTACTGTTCTTTATATCGACACTAATGTTCTTACGGATTTTGAGGTACTTAAAAAGGTTATTTCGTATCTTTGTACTTACTAGTTTCTATAGTACGTAAAACTAGAAACTCACCAACCTTAGTGTTGACACATTTTAGTATACTTTTCAGGTGACAGGCTAATCGTGGCTGAGGTAGCTAGAGCTGGAAGCCTGGATCAGAGGATGCTTGCGTATATTTTTTTAGATTATTATTAGGGATATGCGCCTGATGGACTTAAATTCACGTGGTCAAGGACCCGTGTGCCCCCTGTTTTGGAGATGAATGTTGTATAAAATTTTAAGTACTTATCTGTTAGGTCCAAGGGTGTGAATAAACCAAAGTAAATTCACACAAATCAGTTGTAGAGGGGGTGAATACAACTTATTGAAATCTTAGTTTAAGATAAGCTTCTCTTTTAAATCTTTTTCAAAATAATAAATAAATTGATTAGAACATAAAGATTTAACAGATGTATGTAAAGAAAATAAAGATCATAAGACAATAAAGCAGGTAAACATAACCATCAACACGATATGTAATTTTCAAAGTAATTCTTTATTAAGAATGAATCTATACAAAGAATTACAGGGTTGTTGCGGA
>JAOXNX010000033.1:8697991-8711303 GCA_028566075.1 Solidago caesia
ACTACTAAACGAGTACACTTTCCATCCCGAACCTCCGTTGAGTAGGGACTACGAAACTCACCTTTGAAGATCGACAACGTGTTAGAAATGAGCTATGAATGATCAACGAGTCCCAAATGTCCACAACCTATCATTAAAGTCATTACACAAAATGTTATTCAAAGGAATGTTACGGTTTGAGTCCTATGACCTTACTTGACTTTGAACGATGATTACACGATGTACACTTGACCAAAAGACTCGAGGGAAGAACCGATGGATAGCCGAGCTCGATCCTAGAAGGATAGAACAAAAGCTAGAAACACAACATTCTGGACCACCGTAAAATACGGTGGTCACCACCGTCTCATACGGTGACTGGTAGAAGGAAGTTTCAGCGTCTCGTGGAAGCACACCGGCGTAACCCAGGCACAAAGGGCTTTACGCCAAAAGTGAACAAAATAGAGCACCGTCTCATACGCCAGGGAGGGGCGTATGAGACGCTGGCACCTGGGCAACTCACCAGCTTAGCCAAACAAGACGAGGTCCGAACCAAACACCCCCAAATCCAACTACAACACCAAATCGACTAGGAAACGACTCGAAACAAGCTATGATATGACTATATATCATCAAATGAACATAACCCACTTCAAAATCATCAAGATTAACAACAATAACACCACCAAATCCGGCCAAATCCAAACTAAATCACCTAAGAACTCGAAATGACTCGAAACTTCGAAATGGACTCGATTCGACTAGGAACTCAAATAAACCAAGCAAGGGACTTAACATACAATATAAATGGATGATTTTAAGCTAAGATTTACTTACCAAAAGATCTTCTAGTACCGATTCCCGAATTTGAGCAAAAATGGAGATTTGGAGCTTAAAATACTTCCTCTTTGCAAGATGATGAAGGTGAAGATGATGAACTTGAAATTGTTACAAGATTTATAGCAAAGATTTGATTATTATAGTAGATCCACTGAATTTACAACTATGTGTGTGATTATTTGTTCTTACAAAACAAAAGAGAAAAAGAAAAATAAGAAATAAAGGGGGTGGAAGGGAATTAGATGGGAGGGGATAAGGTGGGTAGTCCATAAGACAAATGGGTCGGGTTATGGATGCGGGTTGACCCATCAACATAATAACACATAATCTAACCAAATTTAGATCACCGTAAGCCAATTAAATGCACCCAATGTACACATGAACACAAAATGTCACCGAAAGTCATACTAACTATTAAGTTAGTTAAATTGCACATAGAAGTCAACGGGTCAAACATTTAACATTGAGCTAAATTTACCAACTTATAAATCACATAATGACCCGAAACACATTAAGGTCAACAAAAGTCAACCAATCTAAATAAAGTCAAATAAAGTCAATGGGTCAAATATCACAAATGTTACAGAAACAGAGAGTTTTATAGGTGTTTCCAAAAAAAAAGGTCGGTGTTAATATAGTAAGACCCTATAATATTCACCTTTTCAAAGTGATTATTAATAGCATGGTGTCGTGTAGTTGTTGATGTGTTAATCTTTTTGATGTGATCGTTGTTGTTTGGGGTAAGAATATAAGATTATCAAATCCCTTTAACAATAAAATTACATAATTGAAATTTTCTTTATTCAAATTATTCAGAAAAAATGAATCTTTTTGACTCAAATGTATACAAACAAACTAGGATATATCGTGACCATTGAAACCTTTCTCTTAACATGTTCTAGGGATGAGTAAGAATTCTCAAATCCCGATCCCGTTCTGATTTTGGTACCGAAAAGTGATACCGAATTTTAAGTGGAACCGATACCAGTACTAACTTTTGTCGGTTTCCGAGATCGATACCGGTAAAGTACCGGAAAACCCGGTCCCTACTAATACCAGTTCATATAATACCCGCATCATGTTTTAATCATTTTCAGGATCGATACCGGGACGTTCACATGCCCGTACCTACCTACCTGTCTCTAGAATTATATTATATTGATGTTGATGATAACCATCAGGGCGGTTTATCTTTAACAATAGTGAACACCAATTTACCAGAAAGAAAGAACAGGTGGTAAAGGTTGGAAATAAACACGTGTTAATTATAAAATTAAATACGGCGTGGTTCCGACTGCAAATAGCAAAATCGTGTCGTAGTCGGAGTCTCCACCACATACAGACATCGGTGTTTTTTTAAAATTTTTTTATATTTTCATCAGACAGAGATCCTTGTTATAACTTGTTATTTGCATTACAATTACAATAATAAATAAATAAATAATCCCCTTTAAAACCCTAAAAATAAATAAAATAAATAAATAAATAATCTTGGAGCTATATCTAACAGGTAGCTAGGGTTTATAATTTTTTAAAAGATAATAAAATAATAATAATAACAATAATAATACGAGTAATAATTAAGGTCAAGTGATGATTGAGGATGACAATGGAAGGAATTAGTAGTAAAAAAGTTGTGATTTTTGATAATAATAATAATAATAATAATAATAATAATAATAATAATAATAATAATAATAATAATAATAATGGAAATGGAAATGGAAATTCCACACCAGCATCAGCATCATCATCTGGTGGTGATGGGAAACCTCCAAAGTCTGTTAATAAGTATCTTGTTCGCCACCCATCTCTCGTAAGTGTGTGTCTATATATATATATATATATATTGAGTTCATTATGATTACATCTTGTTTTATGAATGAGTTATGATTTTATATATAGATATAGATATAGATATAGATATAGATATAGATATAGATAGATAAGTAGGGTTGGATCAAGTTGAAAATCTCTTTTCTTTGGAGACAGAGGTGATGAGTTCGATCTTCACTCCTTACAAAATGGACGGAGGTCCTTTTGGAAGCAATCTCTCTACCTTAGGGTAGGGGTAAGGCTGTCTATATCTCACCTCCCCTATACCTCCTGGAAGACGGGATTGGGTACGGTTGTTACCATATACATATAGTGGATTCTTTAAAGCTTAAAATTTAGATCCCCCCTTTATTCCTTGCCCCCACCTTAATTAAAATAAAGGTTACACATTTTAATGATTTTATAGTTGGATGGATGTTTTTAGTAATAAGTGAAGTTCTTGAACATCATTTTGTTGTTTTATTTAGTAAATGTATGTATATGGTGTTACGAATTGGAACCACGAATATGATGGTTTATTTATTTATAATTTTCCATGTTCGACTACCCTAATTTACTTTTTTATTTTCATGCATTTCTATTTATGGGGAAATAACCAAAACGTCGTTGCTGACTTGCCATTTGAGAACCGCTTTGAAGTACATTTAACAAAATTTCTTAAAGAGCCTGCTATATGGTGTGGTCTTGATATGCATGTAATGAATGATACTACAAAAAATTGACTTCCAATAGATTACGTGATCAATTTCTTAGCAACTGCGTCAGACTGCACTTTCACTTTGTAAAGGATCTTTTTGACTAAGTTAATTCTCTTAATAGTTGGGTGTGGGCAGTTATGGCTTTTCCTATGGAAGCTTCAATATTCTTCTATCACGAGCACTCCTGAAGGTCTTGTGCAGTACCTTTACTTTATGAATAAAAGTTTCCGAAACTTCCTTAATAGCTCGCATGCCAAGAAAGATGTCATAATTTTGAACATTTTAGGAAAATTGTGTGTTAGGAAACTTACACTTATTAAATGTCATTTCGGAGAATGATAATAGCACACGGATAACCGTCTTGTCCTACTGTTGTTTGTTTTTGATGATTAAAAATATAGGTGACTTATTTTCAGTTGTTTTCATGGTTAAATATCTACAATTTTAAATCACACATATATCAGCATGTAAGTTTTTTTAGGTGCCTTTGGCTTATGCACTAGATTGACAATGATAATGTATTTATGATCATGGTTTGATTTGGAATGCAACTTTATCTGTCTTTAAGGTTTCAAAATATATATTGGATGGTGCTGTCAAGTTTATTATTGTTACGTTTGTCAAAGTATTTGATGGTTTTGTTGTTAGTTTTTAGTCAATGGGTAATTCTGTATATGGATGTTGACCAGAAGTTATATAGGTGAGGAGAAGGATATCAGAGGCATCTGTTGAACCAATAATCAATTTCGAAGATTGTAAATCTGGGTTCTTACCGCTACTACGGTCAGGAGCATGGGCAGACATGGGGTTCCGTGGGAGCATGGAGGATGTATATGTCTGTGCGGATAGCTATGTGCATAACTATGGTGGGAAGAATCCAATTGAAGGACCTGCTGCCTTTTATGCGGTATGTTCTCTATCATGGCTTGTACCATCTTTTTATATTTTGGTTTCTACATTGAGTGGTGAACTGGTGGTTATACATGAGAAAGTGACACTGAAGCTGGAGTGGAACATTCGTGTTTAGATATTAAGTTGACTGGTTTACCTGCTGTTTAGCTATTATGTTGTTAATTAGAGCAATAAATACCGGTGCTTTTGAACAATACAAAAAGTAAGAATATGAGGGCCACATGATTGTTAGGTGCAACAAGTGGTTTGAAAGCAGAACGGAAATGCAAAAGCAAAAATGATCTGTATTATACACGTGTTTTAGTGTATTAATTTGTGGTTGTTTCTCTAGTGCTAAAAACAACTGCAGGGTAGTAAATGTGAATTTTTGTGTTGCAGTGTAGTCCCAAAGCTTCTCATTGTCTCTCTAGTCTCTATGTTCTCTTGATATTGATGCATTTACATTCTTGCAATGTGGGTGATCATAGCAAACCGGTGTTGCAGCAGTACATACTGGTCTTACTATAATGAAATCAAAAGCTTAGATGATATTAGTCTAGCTCAAAATGCTTTTGGTCATTAGCTAGATTTTAGCTTCTCAAAACATTTTATTAGAACTGACGGAACTTCAGAGTTAGTTTTTTGTATATAGTAAACTTGGAAATGTTTTGCTTTTTCAGATTTGAATCCAATACTTGTTATTTTTTGGACTCACCAAACAAAATTGATGTGCATGTCAAAATATGACTACTGAATAATTTACCTCTGAAGGAATTTCTAAATGTAGTGCTAAGTGAATAATGATTTTTTTTTTTAATTTACTCTGTTCACGTGTCAGCGATTCTTTTGTGGTTAACACCTTACACCCCTGTGGATATGAAAACAGAGTATGTCTACTTCTTGGCTGAGGACTGAGGTAATTAGTTGCTATACTCCAGATGCGGATATGTTTTCAGTTGTAGTTAAATTGGCATAAGTGCCTCCAGCATGTATCCTAGTAGTTGGCGGCATTTGGCAACTAACCTGGCTCAATCCCCACCGTAGTCAAGGATGAGCCTAGTTTATTTTATTCCTTAATGAAAGATATCAGTTGATTGGCCACCATCTAGCAGGCTGATAGGTGAGCTTGATCCATCTCTCACATGATTGGCCCACAGCGGTCTGGCATGGTCCAGTTTCCAGTTGGAGTTGCCAGAATTTCAATCTTTTGGATTTGACATAAGTTTATAACTAATTCTATGATAAAATAGTATAATATTACTAATGAGGAAGGATAGGTTTAAGATCCATGGTCGTGGGTTTCATTAAATCACTATTATATAGTGTCAACAGGTGTGAGGTGAAGTCTTTCTGGCAAGGATGCTTTTGATGTTTACTTTGTCGCTTGATTGGAAACTTTAATCAATGTTTCCCAATATATTGCTAAACAGTTGTTGGTTATGCTACAAAATTTGAATGCGCTTTGATACCAGCCCTTTCGAACTGTTAAAGTTCCTTTTCGGCTTTTCTAGTTCGTTTGTTGTCTAGAGATTTTCTAGTTTTTGGAGCCTAAGGTTTTGGACACGACAACTCGGCTTGTAGCTGTAGTATGGTATGTACTGCTGTTGGTGATGATTATTGAAAAAAATCTTGGTAATATTGAGTAATGAACACAAAATTCATCATCTATTACACAATCTCCCCACCCCCCATCAAAAAAAGTGTTTGAAGCGATACAGTTATCTAAACAAGTTGGGAGGGCAGTGTAGGATGATAAGAATCTATGGCTCTAATACCATAAATAGTGGTCTGGGCTATGGAAATCGGAAAAGCTCTGTCTTCTATGAAGCGGCGTAAGATGTAATTAAAATGGCAGAGAAGTTGTAAGAGGACTAAAGGATATTTCAAATATTCATATTCTATCAATATGTTTCTTAGGGTGTCAAATAGGCTGAATTCCTATTATATATTGTTTAGTATGAAAAGTTATGTATCACAGGATGCATTCAGTTATATAGCTGTTTAAACTTCGCTGATCTTAAGAAGGGAATTTAAGTGGATAAATAAACTGATAATATTGCTACTAAAAATTGATTTGTGTTTGCTTTTTCATCAGAACACATAAATTTAAGTACAAAATAATGTCCACATGTGGTGTAAAAACAATGGGAGAATGTAATATTCTTATTTAATGATGTTCATACATCATACGTGACTACCTAGGCTGTTATTTTTGTGTCCAGATAGTGATTGGATATGCTTTTCTTCCATTTCTCTTTTTACATGTTCTTTATGTTTTGCTCTATTTTATATTCGTCTGCTCATGTTATTTACTTCAAGAGTCAAGGAACCATATATAGTAGGATTGGCTGTATAAAGTGTAAACACACGTGGAATTTTTCTTTCTTTGGATGTAGAGATGGCCACTCTGACTCACTTATGAATGGGACGGGTTATATTTTTCTTCTAATGGGTCAGATGGGTTATAATTATAAGTCATAACCATTGCAAAAAGGGAACAAGTTAAAATGGTTGAACGCATCAAATGTTACGAAACATTGTCCAAGTTGTATCTATGTTGCATAAAGTTTTCTGCATCATTCAACTTACAAATTTAGATTAAGATATTCAGGTCATCACGACCCATTTATGACCCATTTCGTGTTGAAGATGCAACCCAACCATATTATGTATTCGAACATCTAGAATTTGTTTTGGTACTAATGGTTTTTCCAGGTTTTCGATGGACATGGAGGAAAACATGCAGCTGACTTTGCATGCCACCATTTACCAAGATTTATCTTTGAGGATAATGACTTCCCAATGGAGATTGAGAGGGTGATTTCATCTGCCTTTGCTCAGACCGACACTTCTTTTGCTGAAGCTTGCACTTTGGATGCCGATCTTGCATCTGGTACAACTGCACTGACAGCTCTTGTTATTGGGAGGTTCGTTTCTTTTACAACTTCAATTTTCTGATTGCTCTACTATATGGCATATACTTTCTATATGAATGGTTATATCCATTTGAACCCGCAAGTTTTTATCTTGGATGTATATTGTTGTTTGTCTAGAGGTAGAACCTTGACCCCTCTTACCTGTAAAAGGTTTGTCTAGGTTAATTATGTCTCCAACAAGTTAAATGGGTAAATATACAAAAACCTTGATTAAAATTGAAACGGGTTAAATGGGCTAATATCACTAATGTGTTCTTGAGTTTTTTTCTTAAGGAAAGGAAAAGAAGAAAAGAGAAGGGGATGGAAGAGAAAATGGGAGAAGGAGTATACTTTCTTTTCTTCCCAATCATCCCCAAAGTGGATTAAAAGATTTTATAGTAAAAACTAATAAATCTCCAATCCCCTTTCTTTCTTTTCCTTTCTCTTCCATCCTTAAAAAAGCCTCAAGAAAACAAAAATATTTTTTAACATCCTCTTCAAATGGTTACAACATCCTAATTTACAATATTAAACTATTATCATATTTTTATTCTTTTTTAATCATCTGTTATACATGGAGCAATTATACGATTCAAAAAATGTTGGCAGGTCAATTCGACCTACCTTTTTTTTTTTTTACTGCTTATCCAACCTGCCTGAACAAACCATTTTGCCACTTATTTGATGCCATGAACCTGCGACAAAGACACTTTGATATCTTGCACAACTAGCCATTTCTGTATCCTAGATATTAGAGGTTGCAGTTTGGACTTATAACCCATTTACTTATGAATGGGTTAATTCTGGTATTGTTTATAGGGAGTAATGCTTTAAACCGGTCGGAAGTCAACTAAAGTCTACCTTTTATTTACAAAGCCTCAGAAGTCAAGTTAATCAGATCTGATATCACACACAAATATTATATATTTCTAGCAACTTTTGGATGCTAATTGTTTTGGTTCAAGCGTACGGACCTGTTTTGACCCGTAAAAAATACTACCTGTTAGACCCCAAAGGCCCAAACCCAAACCCCATTACCTGACCTACCCTTTTGCCACCTCTAATAAATATGGGTTGGGGCAACCTGAAAATGTGATCATTTCTGTATATGTTTAAGAGAGTTTATATAAGTCTGCACCCATAACAAACAAGCTTCCTTGGGCGGATACCTTCTTTTGCTCCTCGGCATACGGGGCATTAGCAGCCATTTCCATCTAGTGTCAGACATGAATACCTGCCCTAACACATGTATATATGCGTGTCTGCAGCTCTTTGGTTGTGGCAAATGCTGGCGACTGTCGAGCAGTTCTATGCCGCCGTGGTAAAGCAATTGACATGTCTAGGGACCACAAACCTATCTGCATTAGAGAAAAGAAGCGTATAGAAGCTTCTGGAGGATATGTTTATGATGGGTATCTCAATGGGCAACTTAATGTTGCTCGTGCTATTGGAGACTGGCACATGGATGGACTCAAGAACCAAGATGGCGGCCCCCTCAGTTCTGAACCTGAGTTCATGACCACAAAACTGACCGAAGAGGACGAGTTCCTCATCATTGGCTGTGATGGAATATGGGACGTTTTCATGAGTCAAAATGCAGTTGACTTTGCCAGAAGAAAACTACAAGAACACAATGATCCTGTTTTATGTAGCAAAGAATTGGTCGATGAGGCACTCAAAAGAAAAAGTGGAGATAATTTATCTGCTGTTGTAGTTTGCTTTCAATCTCATCCTCCCCCGAATTTGGTTGTTCCACGGGGGAGAGTGCAGAGGAGTGTATCTGCCGAGGGGTTGAAGGAGTTGCAGAGCTTTTTGGATGGTTTGGAAATTTGAAATGGTATTTCTGTCTCTCTCTCTCTGTGTTTTGTTCTCCAGGGCTCGTGTTTCAGTTTTGTTAATTATACAGTTCTTTTTTTTTTGGTTAGATGTTGAGAGAGAAATTAATTGTTGAACTGTAACATATGCGGCCAACATAGTTTTACCGGAGTTTTGATGTTCTATTCTTGGACACCAGCTAGTTGAAAGATTATTGTTGTCTGTTTTTTTAGCTTGAATGTTGTTGACTAATAGCTATCAAGTATTAATCTTTGAAATACTTTAGATATATGGTTGCTTTTGTAGTTTTTACTTTTTAACTATTACTTGCATAGTATGGGATATAGAACAATGCTCGAAGTCTCGCATATCGCACTATATAGAATCTTGCTTAAATTAAAACCGAAATTATACACATACAGCTTTGTGGATTGTTGGTCTTGATTTTAAGGTTGGTGATATTTTGTCTGAAACCACTGTTCTTAGAACCAGATCGGACTTTGAACCGGTCTCGTGACTGGTCCTGGTTCCACTGGTCAAACGGGCTGAAAGAACCAGACCCCTTAAAAAAAACTACTTTAGTTATAAAGATACATAAGCCGAAACATTACCTAATTAACTTAACTATTGATATACGGATATTTCTATCTCTCTTCTCATTTCTATCTGTCTTTAACTCGTTACTTATTAGATATGTTTAGACTTATGAATTTTAGTGATTTGTATCATTTTAGGGAACAAAATATAGGCTAACAGTTCTCAAAATTAACATGGTAATGTCAACTGTCAAGTATGAGTAAATGCTTTATATAAAAGTAAGATAAGATTGCCAGTTTTATTTTTCAAAAGAAATACCCAATGCAGAAAGTGGGTTTGGATATTTTTGTTTATGAGGTTGGGCATAAAGTTGATTGTGTAGGAAAAACAGATATCAATATAACAAAACAATAGCCTTTAAGAAAAGAAAAAATGACAAAAAAAAAAAAAAATAGCTTTAAGAAAAAAAAAATGACAAAAAGAAGTCATACCTAATTATATGGTTTCAGGAATTATATAATTAAACAGAATCATATAATGTTAGGAAAATGTTAAATACAGCCTATGGGCTATAATTAACGTGCACAAAAATATTATACATTTTCATATCAAAAGTCCACTCTTTGAATTTTATGATAAGAATACAATTATTTTAAGCACGGTAATTACAGCCCTTAGGGCTATAGTTAACAACACCCATAATGTTAATAACTAGTTAAATTTTCCCGCGATGTATAATTTATTTTTACCAATGTCATTATGTTGCTTGGAAGTAAAAGTAAGTTTGAGAAGTTCAATTATATGATCAAATAGCTAGTTGATTCAAATTTGCTTGCGCAATACACACAATACAGGAAAGCAAGGAATATTGGACTTACGACCTTCATTTTACAAGTGGCAGCCTCCAACCACTCCAACCAACAATGCTTTGCTTTGATAATCGAGTCGGCTATTAATATTTGGGTCTTGCTAATGACAGCCCTATAGGCTGTCGTTAACGTGCATAAATAGTTGTATTTTTTATCATAAAAATCAAGGGTGGTCTTTTGATATGGAAAATACAATTTTTTTTTTATGCACGTTAACGATAATCCCTAAAGCTGTAGTTATCATTTTCCTTAATATTCACAAAAGTTAGTCTTTAATAAAGAAGAGTTTAGTTGTGTCAAGTTTTTGTATCCGCTTTGACACTTTCATCACACACACACACACGACTATATATTATGGTCCATATGAAATTATTACATCAAAACCATCCATAGACATCATAATACTCACGTTTGTTTGCTTTGAATTTTATTATCAGCATTATTTTGAGCAAACTAATAATGCAGCAATATAAGTAATATTGGAAAATCTTTGGTGCAATTAAGTGCAATAAAGATTAGCGTTGCCGTAGATAAAAGTGGGGCCTTTATAAATATATAACTTGAAAGGTTAAAAATATAGATTTTTTAAAATCCTTTCAAGGTGGCTACAACCATGAATTGTGCTGTTAACAACACCTATGTTAAGCCAATACACAAATAATAGAAACATAATAGTTTAAACTAAACTTTGTATGGGGATTCACTTTTCTAAGATATAATAAGACTATATGGTTTACTAAGACTATCTTTAATGCGTCCTTAGGAGATCAACCCTTAGACGTTGTTACTAACCCTTATTATTGAAGATCAGTCATCCGTATCCGTTTTTCGGTGAGGCGTCCTTGCAGAAGGGCTGAGTTTATGGACCAAAGTAAAAAAAGAAATGTTTTATTTAAATATTATGTGTAGTGAGTAGGTAGTGAGATGAAAATTAAGAAGGGTATGAATATTTGTAGGGTTAGAGATGAAATGAGGATTTTTAAAAATTTATAAGAATATGATGTGACAGATGATTCACCTAGTCTAAGTTATGTGGTAAAGAATTTGGCTTCCATGACATGCAGTTTTTTTTTTTTTTTCTAACTTCCCAAAATTACTATGTCACTATTAGACTATCTCCAATGATAGGTGTATTTTTAGGCGCTCTAAACTGTCATGTCATCTACAGCATCATACTCTTAAAAATCTTTAAAAATCATTATTTTATCTCCAACCTTACAAATATCTTTACTCTTTTTAATTTCCATCTCATTATCTACCCACTATACATAATATTTAAATAACTTTTTTTCTTTTGGTCTACAAACTCACGCCCTTATGTAAGGGCACCTCACTGAAAGGCGGGTAAGAATGACCGATCTCCCATGAGGGTGAAGGGTATGGCTGCTAATTTGCTAAAAATGTACCAAAAAGAACCAAAATGTAGGGTGTGGTTGCCAAACTTTGCCGTTGCCGGAAAGGTTGTCGTTGTCAGATTTTTTTTTTTTGTTGTAACATTGTGCTCAAAAGTTGGGGGGAAATTGGAAGTCGGAGACGCCATGCCTGCCAACCCGAAGGTTTACCCCGCCAACTGCCCGGATCATCCGATTCTCATTTTACGAAACATTTATCATCGTCGCCCATTCAACGTATACCGACAATTAACTTGTTCAACGTAATCACATGCAACCTATTCATTTTCTGGCAACATATTGCTTAAAAATGGAACAAAAAAAACCACTAGGGTGGTGGTCCATTGGTTGAACATGTGTCTCTAAAAGGGTGAAACTCGTCTCTAGAGGTCACAGGTTCAATCCCTGGTTCCTTAAAAAAAGATACCTTAGTGGCCACAGAGGCTCACCTGCTCTGACTCTGGGCTCGCAAAGCGAGTCAGCTCTTGAGATTAGTCTGCTTGCAAAGCGAGTAGGACACCCATGATTACCAAAAAAAAGGAACAAAAACAGCAACACTACCACGAAATCAAAGATTCCGGCAACGCTACCGCTAACATAACAATACCAAGCAATCACAATCAAACAATTAACGCAATATCAAGTAAAATAAGAATAAATATATAAAAACAGTAAGCATAAGCAGCAACAGTAAACAGCAACCCCAAAGGGGTCGCCGGAAAACATGAACAGTGGCCGACGACGACCAGAAACCCCAAATAAGGGGAGGAGACATGCAAACCCCCATAAAAGGGAGAAGACATGAAAACCCCCAAACGCGGCAGGCTTGAAAACCCCCAAACGAAGAAGACAAGACTCGCCGGAAAATGAAAATCTCGCCAGAATAAGGGTGAACGTTGGGAGCATTGGCTAACGGCTTCGATTCCGGCAATATAAAACCAAGAAAATCACAATAAGAAGTCTGGAATCGAAAACTCCCAATTTATAAAGTTAGGTTTTTGGCGTAAATGACGGTGGAACACACCATAAAAAAAAGGTCACAAAGCACGACCCCAACGATCATATCGATCGTCCCATGGGGCCGATATATATAGCCGAAACCGCGTGCTAATAAGAGCCGACAAATAAGGAGTGGAGAAACTGCTAGTCAATAAGAACCGAAAGAAATGAACCGACTACGCATAGTAAGAGCATCTAAAGGCTGAATTCCTAAGAATGCATTAGATAGTCTTAGGTAACATCACATGCATATTCAATTATTGTCCTTGGTGTATCAGCTTTTTCAAAATGTAAAGAAAAAGATGTGTGAAAAAGATATTTTATTATTTTTATTAGTATTATTATTACAATTTGAAATTTTGAACACGTACTAGCGTGAAAAGTGATAGGTAGCAGTAGGGGTGTAATCGAGCCGAGTCGAGCTGACACAGTGTTAAGCCCGAGCTCGACTCGATTATAAAACTTGAAGCTCGAAACTCGACTCGAGCTCGACCGAGCCTTTATTTTCAAGCTCGAGCTCGAGCTCGCTTTACTAATCGACA
>JAOXNX010000033.1:8720258-8730417 GCA_028566075.1 Solidago caesia
CGACCATACGAGCACTAAACGGTTAACTTAAAACTATTCAACCATATAAACATCGTCATCAAACCAATCAAACGTCATATCAACACATCAAATCATCTCGACAACTAACGGCATCACAATATAACTAACGGTCAATCAATAAAACTAACAGTTGACCACCACAACATGCCACCACCACCACCAACACCTGCTCTATTGCCGCCGCCACCACCACCTGCTCTATTAACGCCACCACCACCACCTGATCTATTGCCACCACCACCACCACTTGCTCTACTGTCGCCACCACCACCTGTCACCACCACCTATTCTAATATCGCCACCAATAATACGTGCTCTATAGACGTCGTCACCACCACCACCACCACCTGCTCTACAACCGCCACCACCACCTGTTCTACTACCGCCGCCGTCACCACCACCACCACCTGTTCTACTGTTGTCACCACACCACATGTCAGATTTTGTATGAGGTACGTATATTATTATTGTGTATTAACCAAATTACATTAATGACAATGATAATGATTCCTCTATATCAACCAACCAACATTAATGGAATGATAATATTCCTTGGTATTCCTTTGCATTCCCTTTCCCTTTACCATTTCCCAGTTTGAAAAGCCACATGTATATTGTTGGGATGATTTTCCACCCCTTAAAAAGTTTTTGTATGAGGTACGTAGAAATGGCCAATGGCGTGTAACCCAGTTGGTGTTGGTTGTGGGCGGGACATCTTTGCCACAAATAACACAAGGTCTTGGGTGGTTCGAGCCCAGACATCCTCATAGTCACTTGCTGAGTGAGTCAGGTATACCTCCACATTGTGGATAGACATCCGATGGTGGACGGGTTTGGGTTGTTGGTTATAATATTTTGCCACAAAAACAACAAAAAAGAAAAGAAAAAATAAACAACAATGTTTCATCATAGCAAAAGCATCATCAAAATGACAATAAAAAAAGAAAAGAAAAAATATGTATAAATTGTCGTTTTCTTTTCATATAACCCATATTGAAATTGCAGTGGGTTAATGCTTCACCGTTAAGCTTTTGGGTCTAAGTGGAAACACCAACCACCAGTTGGCTAGATGACGAGGGGTGTAAAGAAATCATTTATTTTTTCAAGTTCAAACTAAATGCCAAGAGCTACTTAAAATAGCTTATGGTTTAGGAGCTTATGTAAATCATAAGCTAGTTAAAATTTCTGTAGCCAAACAAAGATTATGACCCTAGGCTTATCAGTTATCAAAACAATAAACTCAAGCGCCCATAAAGTCCTATAAGTTGCGTGCCAAACATAGCTTAAATATTAATAATCAGCAAACTACAGTTTGATAGCTTGATAATAAAATGGAACATATACATGTAAATAGAAGGAAATCAACTGAAAAACAGAAACTAAATTGTTTGACTGAGGCAAGTTTGACATAGTTCAGTTAAAACATACCTACCATATGTTTCTCATGGTACGTACAATAGCCAAAACAGTGTATTGTACTATAGGACTAGACTAGAAACTTGCGTGAAAAGGACAATGGAATATTTCATTGCCGATCCATATATGATTGTAGGTTTTGAGTGGCGGTTAAAAAGGAAAACTAGGGCTTGGGGGCATGAAGGGGCCGGTTGTCCGTCAATATATATTTTGTATCCTAGGATCACATCCTTGGCAAGTAAAACTTGCCTAACGAGGCTTTCTTTCGTGGGTTATAAATCTTGTTCCAGTCGGTTATCCTAGTACCTCAATACCTCGTTCGTATTGAGTATTTTCGGATAAATCAAAATCGATCACAAAATAGTAATCTTATCTTTATAGGATCTTGGAAAGTGACAATAATAATCTTTTTTTTTTTCTTCAAATAATTATGCATTTATTGGTATAAGAAAAATTAAAAATGAACATTTAATTGAAATCTTACTAAACTTCATTACAGCTAACTAATGAGTATGTTTATTGTAATAAAATAAATGTTTGGTCACATGATAATCACTACAACAATCACCCAAATTCAATGTGTTATTGTAATGAATGCTACTATCCCTTGACCACTGTCAAAAATACACAAAAAGCCAAGTCAGACTTTTCAGAAAACAAAACCCTCACCTGACATTTCATCACCACCTTCAACAACCCCCAGTTCTCAAACCGTACGTACCCTAATCACAATTGAACCCGACACCAGTTCATCTGAATTCTCTGAGAAGCTATGCTTTTACGATCGGGTAAAAGTCTGAACAAAAGGCCTAAGCATTCATCTGCTGATGATGAAATTAAAGAAGAAAATCAAGATTTTATAAGTAGATTACCTGATGCAATTCTTACACACATCATAACTTTACTTTCTGATGCTGAGGCCACTCGTACGTGCATTTTGTCCCATAGGTGGAATCCCATCAGGGCATTTCTCCCAGATCTCCGTATCGTTATGCCTATCTGTGAGTCGAATGGACAAATAAAAATGTTTCATAATTCAGTTGATCGAACCCTAGCAATTCGACGTGATAGTACTATTCCCATACAAAAGTTCTCTTTTAGTGCTTCTAAGAATTGTTATTATCATCGTGTCTATGATTTGCTTTGTGCTGTTGTTGAGTGTCAAGTTCAAGAAATGGAGCTCAGTTTTCTGGATGATTTATATAAGGTTCGGTTTTGCTGGGATATGTTTAAGACCTGCAATACCCTCGTTGTGTTAACGCTGAAAGGTGGATTTGAATTACGTGTGCCTAAAGCTAAGGTGCTTTTTCCATGTTTGAAGCATATGGTACTGATATCTATCCGTTATTCAAGTAAGATGTCTTTTCAAAATCTGATTTCTGGTTGCCCTTCGTTAGAAGAATTGTTTGTGGAGAGAAAGAAAGTGTTAAAGGATGGCTTGCACACACTTAAGGTCTCTTCACCAACTTTAAAGATATTAGGGATATCAGTTATGATGCGTGTTACCTGGGAGAATAAGGTTGTGATTGATGCCCCTAACCTGGAAGTCCTTTACCTTCTGGATGATATGGTTCTGGAATACTCTTTGAGGAAGCCATCTTCTCTTATTGAAGCTACAATTTGCACTTCTAGTAAGTCAGTTGCTAAACTCATTAAATGGTTTGCGTCTGCCAAAGTATTGACATTGTGTCGTAATGCTGTAATGGTATGTTTACTTATCCATCTAAGCTATTAATCTGGTATATTCTGGCTATTCTAATTTCTGTTGCACGAGTTAATTACCTATAATACTATCCTGATATAAATTGGACATTTAATTTATGTGTGTTTTTGCTGTGTTGTTGCGTGTTGATATTAAGTTTTAAAAAAAAGTGAAACGATCAAAGAGTCCTTGACATTATAAGAAATTACTGGCTGCATATAGATGGTAATGTCTATTATTTGGTTTATGCAGACTCTTATATCCGCTAATCGTTTAAACATCCCTGTGCTCCCTAACATGGTCAAGCTAACTATTGCTGTTGATTGTATGCTTGAGTGGGATTTTCTGCGGCGTCTCTTATACCACATGCCTAATCTTGAGCATATTACCCTTTATGGTGTAAGTTTACCTGTACCTTGAACTTTTTCTTATAGAAACTTCACAAGAATAAGATGAAAAGGAGTATCACGTGTTGATTTTTGAGACTCGTCGATCATACCAATTATTTTACCTGGACGTCTTGTGTTTATGGTTTAAATCTCATCATTTCACCATAGTGAGTTAGTGACTTTATGGGTTTCTTTTTCCATAAAGACCAAGACTTACGCGCACCTATTATTCGTACCCTTTTTTTTTATATACTTTATGTGAGACTTGATCCCATACCCTCTAGGTTGAAAGGTCAACTGGATACTGCTACACTAAGTCCTTTTGTGTCTATATATGTTGGTGTAGATAAACATATTTTACTTCTAGTTCTAAATGGTTATATAACTATTTTTTGGATGATCATTTTAATTTCATGCCAACTACAACAAAACCTTTTTTCGCCCAAAATGTATTTGAGAGACTTTTATTTATGTTTAACAACATTTCCTTTTCTTCTCACAATTATGCCCTTTCGGTCATTTTGTGTACCAGTTACCTTAACAATTATATTTATTGACATCGATCTGATTTTTCCTTTTTTTTAAAGAACCTCGTACACGTCCAATTGGACTAAACGCTATATGTTAGAGTCTTTTTCTTATAGCTGATCATGTGATTTTCATTATTGAAGAATTTAAAATCACTGTCAAAACACATTAATTAGTAGTTATCATGCTAGCTTTTTGAAGAATTTAAAATCACTGTCAAAACGCATGGATAATATATCTTTTCGATAAATTTTCTTGTAAGATTTGTTGTGATTGATAGTAAAAGTAGGAAAGGTTTAGATCTTTTTGTGCAACTTGTGCTAGCTTCTAGGGCCAAGTGTGCTAGGGTGTAATTACTCTTCTGCTGTCGTTTTTGGATCGGCTTATATATGATAGAAACTCCCTTTTCAAAAAAAAAAAAAAAGATAGAGCAGCAACAAATGGGTGATAAATGGAGGATCATTAAGGGGTGCTGTTTATGGAGATATGAAGGATTAAATGATGGTTCTTCTCCTTTTCCTTGGCTGTTCGGAGCAGATAGAGAGAGAGATGATGTGTTTTTTTTATTGGTGGAAGTGAGAATGGTAAGAGAGTACTGTCAAATGGGTTACTAGTTCACATGGGTTACTGTCAAATGGGTCACATCACACTTGTTCACATGGGTTACTGTCAAATGGGTCACATCACACTTACAATCCGGCATTATAAATGCCGGATTCAACCTCTTACACTGCCACCTCGGAAACAACTTTGCCATGTGTACAACGAAGCTCCAATCCGGCATTATAAATGCCGGATTCATCCGACGTGTACGAATCCGGCATTTATAATGCCGGATTCACTTGTTCCATAATTTTTTTTTTTGTCAAAAACTTGTTTGACAAAGTCAATCCCCGCCCGTTTTACCAACCTATGCTTGTCAGTGATATACACGGTTCTACAGAATGACATTGCTCTTAGGCCCACCAAGCTCCGGGAAAACAACATTGCTTTTAGCCTTGGCCGGAAAGCTTGGGTCAGAGTTACATGTAAGTGAACATAATCTAATTCAATTTTTCATTCATCTACAAGTAAAAAATGTAAACTTTATATCTAAACGTCTCCAGGTATCCGGAAGAGTGACCTACAATGGACATGAAATGAATGAATTTGTTCCACAACGTACATCTGCTTATATAAGTCAATATGATTTGCATATTGGAGAAATGACAGTTAGAGAAACACTAGCTTTCTCTGCCAGATGCCAAGGAGTTGGAACAAACTATGGTCAGTTAATCTACTACAAACTTATATTTAACATATAAGAAGATGACCGACTCTATCCCAAATAAGTTTATATGATTATGGAATTTTTCCAGAAATGTTGGCCGAATTGGCAAGGAAAGAAAAAGAAGCAAACATCAAGCCTGATCCCGATCTTGACGTCTACATGAAAGTGAGAATTAAAACCATCATTTTTTACGTCTATGAGAAGCAGATGTTTTGCCACCAACTATAAATTTCACCAGACTAGATTTTTGATGTTTTCTTTTGATTTGTAAACTAGGCAGCATCACTACAAGGGCAAAAAGCCAGTGTTGTCACTGAATATGTTATCAAGGTAATAGCTTAATAAATGTAGAATATGCATTAAGTTGATGAGAATATTAAACTGAGGTTCTGGTATGCAGATTTTAGGTCTGGAAGTCTGTGCTGACACCATAGTAGGAGATGAAATGTTCAGAGGTATTTCTGGAGGCCAAAAAAAACGAGTTACAACTGGTGAAATGATGGTTGGGCCGTCAAGAGCATTTTTAATGGACGAGATATCTAATGGTTTGGATAGTTCCACGACGTTCCAAATAGTGAATTCAATTAGGCAATCAATTCATATTCTTCGAGGAACGTCTGTAATCTCACTCCTCCAACCCGCACCAGAAACCTACGACTTATTTGATGATGTGATACTTCTCTCAGATGGACAAGTTGTCTATCAAGGTCCTCGAGAAAATGTGCTAGAGTTTTTCGAGTACATGGGTTTCAAATGCCCCGAGAGAAAAGCAGTTGCCGACTTTTTACAAGAAGTAATATTAGCTCTCTAATTCCATTTACTTTGGCAAAATGTGTGGGTCGGGCTGGTTGAGTAACGAATCAAATCGGGTATTTTTGGTACGGATCAAGACATGTCAGATTGGGTCGATTCAAAATTTTCTTTGTCCAATGTTATTCATATTTAAGAAACAATTAGCATGTCAACTTCATATTACTTTAATAATATTATAATCTCTTATATAACTAGACTTAGGAGATTTCATGTACTAAAATACACTCTTGATGACTTTCAACCCATCAGCTAACCTTTATATAATAGGGCCTGCAAGCGCGACTGGGGAAGAGGGAGGGGGGGTTTTGGCATTTTTCTTATAGTTTTTGTTTTGGAATCATAGGACTTCCATTTATACTCATCCTAATGTGTGAAACTATAGGTAACATCAAAGAAAGATCAAGAGCAATATTGGGTCAGAACTAATGAGCATTACGCTTTTGTTACGGTACAAGAATTCGCACAAGCATTCCAGTTGTTCCATGTAGGAAGAAGACTAGGTGATGAACTTGCTGTCCCATTTGACAGAACCAAGAGCCACCCTTCTGCTTTGACTACAAAGAAATATGGTGTTAGCAGAAAGGAATTGTTGAAAGCATGCATATCTAGAGAGTACTTGCTTATGAAAAGGAAGTCTTTCGTTTATATATTCAAGATGATACAGGTACGTAACCTATATTGGTTAGTAGGTACTCGGATAGTCGGATGTACGTTATGTTAATACTAACATGTAAGCAGAATTCACACTGGTAATGTAACGGGGATAGTGACCCATTGGTAAGGTCTTAGTATCTTGGGGTTTCCCACCTGGGTGTCTTACTCCTCACATTTGTGGGGGTGGGTGGATGGGGGTACTTTCGGAAGTCCTGGGTAACATCTTAGGCATTCGTATAATTTAGGAGTAGGAGTATGATAGTTTGTCGTTAAAAAAAATGTATTTTCAATGAATAAATACATCATATGTACTCAAGTGAAATTTCATTTCCATTTGCAATTTCATTATTCTTAATTACCACTGATATATTGTAATGTTTCAGCTCATTTTCTTGGCGACTATAACAATGACAGTATTCCTACGCACTGAGATGCATAAGAAAACAGTAATGGATGGAACGGTTTACATGGGTGCTTTGTTTTTCTCATTAATCGCGATTACATTCAATGGGTACTCAGAGCTCGCGATGAGCGTTGCTAAACTTCCGGTGTTCTACAAGCAAAGGGACCTTCTATTCTTTCCTGCTTGGATATACGCACTACCCACATGGATACTCAAGATACCAGTCACAATTGTTGAAGTTTCAAGTTGGGTAATCATGACCTATTATGTCGTTGGGTTTGATTCAGATGTGGGAAGGTAACCATATCTGGATTAACTTAAAATTGTTGCTTTTGTTTGTTTGCTAATTGCCATAGCCACTTGATAATGTCCTCAATCTGATGAAGTTTTACCATTGCAGGTTTTTCAGACAATTGCTTCTGCTTGTATGTGTTCAGCAGATGGCTTCTGCACTATTTCGTTTCATAGCAGCATTAGGACGAAATATCATTGTCGCCAACTCATTTGGCTCACTCGCACTTCTTGCCATTCTTGTGCTTGGTGGATTCGTCTTGTCGCGGGGTAATTACATATGGCTCACATTGAATCCTGTTCATGAACTTTCGGCCTATCGAAACGTTTCTTTTAACAAAACAGAATGTTTTCACCATATCTGATCAAAGTATTATAGTCTAGGTTGGGTCAAGTTAGACAACTCAAGATGCCTAACCGTTTTTTTGAGTATATAAATACAGAAAAGCGTAGAATTTTGAGTGAGCTCATTTTCTTACATGCAATAGTGGGAGGCCATGAACAAATATGTCAATTCTAATCAGCCATAACTTTTGTGCATGAAAGAGCTATGGGGTTTACAGAAATAGAAAATACCTTGGCAAGAAGGTTATACCCTTTGGCTCGTCCTCTGACCCAATATGTCAACTATTCCCTTTGGCTCGTCCTCTGGCCCAACACGGTTATACCCTCTGGTTCAACTGTAAATCATGTGAGATCCATTTCAACATTCGAAATGCATCTGGCCCAATAAAGTATTAGCTGAAACAACAGAAAATGACACATTCCTTTGTATAGTACACATCTATACCTATAAAATGCATCTGGATATATAATATTTCATCGTCAAAGTGTGAGTTCATCTATTGTTTCCATCTTTATTCAGCTATCATTGATAGAATAATATCCATGATACGATCATATCTAAGGATCCTCTCATCATATGCCTCTGTATTACTCAATTACCTGAACCTACATATGCACACACACACACACACATATATATATATATATATATATATATATATATATATTGTCAAAATACACTTCAATAAATTCTTGATCAACCCCATTTGCACCTCAGATGATATAAAAAGCTACTGGGTGTGGGGTTACTGGCTTTCACCTCTGATGTATGGGCAGACTGGCTTGGCTGTCAACGAACTCCTTGGGAAGAGTTGGAAGCAGGTAAGAGTTTGTTTACTCTCACAAAAAGGTTGTGTATTCTAAGAAAGCATAATTATCATGTTAGCTTATGGAGTAATTTTGTCTTGAAGGTTTTACCGAACTCCACAGAAACAGTAGGTGTCGCTGCCCTAAAGTCCCGTGGACTATTTGCAGAAGCAAAATGGTATTGGATCTCAGTAGGTGCTTTAGTTGGATATGTGTTCCTCTTCAATATCTTCAACGTTTTGGCTCTCACATACCTAAACTGTAAGGATATAATCTATACCTTACATCCTACATTTTTACTACCATTCAAATAAATTTTTTTTTTTTTTTTTGAGCTGATGGAAACTAAAAAAATTTGTGATGGTGAAATGGGTGATTTGATGCAGCCTTAGGGACGCCTCAGGCAGTTCTGTCCGAAGAAACATTGGCGGCAAGAAATGCTATAAAATCAGGAGATCCAATCGAATTATCAGGTTTGTCATAAAAAACCAATGAGGTCACTCGAGTTCTACGTATAACATTCTGAAAGAAGATATATATACATGCAGAAACGAAAAATGAAGTTCTAAGAAGTGTATCATCAAGGTCAATTTCATCAAGAATAGGCACTAGATTTGAAGACGACAAAAAAAAGAAGCGTGGGATGGTGTTACCTTTTGTTCCCCTTTCCCTAACATTTGATGAAATCAGATATGCAGTGGATATGCCTCGGGTAACTTGGTGAAAGGACACATGATTGTATTGTCAAAATATCAAAGATTTTGGAATAAATGTAGTTGTAATTTCATTTGTTTACTTTCTTATAACACAAACTCGCACACACCCTACACGGCACCTTTCTTATACCTTGGATATTGCTAAGCTAAAGTCCTGTTGGTGTGGTTCTAATTTTATACTGGGCAAAGTGGGGTCGTGGAGTAATGGGTTAAAAAGCATATATTTTTTCTACAGGTCCAAATGGTTCGGGGTTGGTTGGGAAAACGCGTCAACACATTCTTTTAAATTCTGTTACTAATTGCTGTATTAAATAAGATAACAAATCCTATATTAGAATAGTAATCACCAAACTTTTTATCGAAGTGATTAATAAGTTTTAAGCATTTGGAAACCATTTTGGTTACTTTCGACCCAGTTCTACTTTATCACAGTTTTAAACTTTTATACGTTTGACCCATTAGAAATAGAAGACAACCCAAATCAATCAAATTTTAGTGGTCAAAAATGCCATCTGAATCTAATTCTATTGTTGAATACAAATGTACAAACATATTATTATAACTTAAAATTCCGTGATTCTCATACTAAAATAACATGATGTTGCAGGAAATGAAAGCACAAGGTGTTGTGCAAGACCAACTAGAACTATTAAAGAATGTTAGTGGTTGTTTTAGGCCAGGAGTTCTCACAGCTCTAATGGGGATCAGTGGTGCTGGAAAGACCACCTTAATGGATGTCTTAGCGGGGCGCAAAACTGGAGGGTACATACAGGGAACGATCAAAATCTCTGGTTACCCAAAGAA
>JAOXNX010000033.1:8746041-8764639 GCA_028566075.1 Solidago caesia
GGATGCCGAGTTTTATATATATGAAAATCGAGGTTGATAGAGGAAAAAGAATGGAAGTCGAGATCCAATAATAATATTACTGAGATGAAGTCATGAAGATTGGAGAATGAGATGGAGTCATGAAGATTGGATAATGGAGAATAGGAATTAGTTTAATAGTGGGATAGTTTGCCATAAAAAAAAAAAAAAATCTTATCGTGTCTTAACGTGTCTTAACAGGTTTAACCTGTTAAGACACGATAACTTATCGTGTCATTTTTTCACGACACGAACACGATAAGGTCAAACACGAAACCTGTTAACTTCGTGTCGTGTTATCGTGTTCGTGTTAAAATTGCCAGCTCTAACCACGATCCTTTTCCCGTGCAACTTCTTTTGTTAATTAGTTGTTTTAATAAGGGTCCTTCTGTGAATTTTTTGTATTGTATTTTTTGGCGATAAATATTGTATGGTAGTTGAGTCTTATGAAATGTGAACAGACATACGCTCATAAGATTCTCACTGGAAGGAGGTCTGCTATGAATACACTTAGACAAAAGAATGGAATTTCTGGATATACATGTCGTTCGGAGAGTGAGTTTGATCCTTTCGGTGCAGGCCATGGATGCAACAGTATTTCTGCTGGACTTGGTATGGTTTTGTCCCGTCCTTTTGCATATTGACTTCTATACAATTTATCAACTTACCAACAACTTATAATATGTTTGAAATCTGGTTAAAAGTAGTTTTTCCAAATATATGCACACTCTTGGAGTGCTGTCATAAGCAGTGATAAATCCAGTATTTCTTATCAGGGATTATACTACCATAATAATCATTTTTATGGGATTCATTAGAAGAAGACACTTACTATTTTTATTTTTATTTTTTTTATAAATTTTTTAATTTATAAATTTTTTTTTATAATGTTTACACTACAAAAAAGTTTCCAAGGTATGTGCATGCATAGCTAGTGGACGTGTAAAGGGCGGGCGTATGTCTTAAGGAATGGTCCCACAGGCCAACAATATTGTTATTGTTAAGATTATACTATATTAATAGTTGCAACTATTTGTTAACTAGGTCATTTGGTAGAGTTTAATGTTATTGACCTTGTAGCCAAGGGTTCAAACCCCAGAGTTGGTGTTTTTGTGGTAATGTCTCTCCACGTGCATGTCCTGCTCCAAACCAATGTAAAAATTACAACCGGTTAGATTGGTCAGCTTTTGCCGATGCGGCATCTTAGCTGTACAAAATGGCTATGTGGACAGAACTGTTGATTAATTTTGCTAATGTGGTTTTATTTATTTGTTATTCTTATTACTACAGTCATTTCCTTAGAAAGTCATAAGTTGGCAGTGCAATTGAAATTTTTTACGAATTTGCTATAAAGTTTGAATTGTTGTGGTTAGGAATGGCGATTGCACGAGATCTTAAGGGGAAGAGAGAACGCATAGTTGCAGTTATAAGCAATGAAACGATTGTGGCTGGTCAGCTATATGAGGCAATGAGCAATGCAGGATATCTGGATTCTGATATGGTTGTAATATTAAATGACAGTCGTCAGTCGTTACACCCAAAACTGGAGGTGTCCCCTAAAACACCAATTAATGCATTCTCAAGTACTTTTAGCAAATTGCAGTCTAGCAGATTCTTCCGAAAGTTTAGAGAAGCTGCCAAGGTATTATTTTTCTTAAAGAATAATTTAATAAGCGTGTTTGGTTGTCAGTTAAAGACAAATTACGTTTTGTTAAAAGGGTGAGGGGATCCATATGGTGAATCTTTATAGATTTGCATTTTGGAACATGTGCCTTTAATGCGCAAAAGATTCTACTATTTAATCTAAATTATTTATAATCTTCGAAAATATTTTAATATACGTATACCAATATTGCCCTTAGGATGCAAAAGAATTGGGTAATACAAAATTATTTAAAGCAAGACAAATAATAGTGGATTGTTAATTACAACTGTGTCTGTGATGTATTTAAATTTTGTTCTTTAAATATCCTTGATATGTGCCTCTAGGGCACATTTTAGAAAAACCTTTGTAGTTATTACTACCGAGAAAACATGTAACTTTGGATTGTTTCCTTTTGCCAATCGGAAATTGGTACATTTGTTTCAAGATGTGGCCTGTACAAGGTGCTTGATGATGAGACTTTGTAATGTCATTGTAAGAGGACGGTCAATGACCCTTGGGACAATATCCCAACTGCTTTTACAACTCCAGTTTCTAATTGAAATGTTGTTCTTACAAATGATTCCTTGCTCTTTGTATATCTGATGGAGTATTTTCAAGATTTAGCAAGAATCCTAGCAATGCATGCAAGTTGTTGAAGTGTGTAAATTCCATGTTTGATGTATTAATTTCCTATATTATTATTGTATCACGCTACCAGCAGCCCTTTGGCATAGCATTATGGAAGGTTTATCTTAGCCACTCGCTAACTAAGTAGTTGTAGGTTCAAGTCCCACTTGGGACAAAGGTGTGGAGTAGGTATGGGTGTGTGGGTTTGCTTGAAAACATTTGTGTCAAACTTGTGTTATTTAGGGTTACTTAGTAAGGTAGGCAATGATGGTACTTATGTAGTTTTTCCATAATTAGAATAGGTAATATGATTGTTTTCATTATGAAGCAACTCTACAAATAGGGATTAGAAGTCAAGTATTATGTTTGATCTGTTTATATATCCAACTAAGTTAAGCATCATTTAAGAGGACGTTGCTCACGAAAGTGGATCATTTTGGCGAGACAGTTTCCTGTCAACTTAACGGCAACCCAATGTATATATATGTTGCATCATTTTCTTTTTTGCTTTTTTTTTTCTATTAAAATACTCTCTAGGTGTTATCAGCTTGTGCATATGAGATACTGTTGATTTAACTTGATTAACCGCAATAAAGTGAGTACTATCCATAATGACACAATTTATGATCTCATTCTGTAGGGTTTAACAAAGAAATTCGGTAAGGGTATGTATGAATGGGCAGCCAAAGTCGATGAATATGCACGTGGTATGATTGGTCCACTAGGGTCAACTCTGTTTGAAGAACTTGGTTTGTATTACATTGGTCCCGTGGATGGCCACAATATTGAAGACCTTATTTGTGTTCTTGATCAAGTGGCGTCACTGGATTCAACTGGTCCTGTTTTGGTTCATGTCATAACTAAGGAAGATAAAGAAGTACAATCTGAGAAGCAGACTGGGATATCAAACAAATTCAAGGAAGGTATGTGCTTTTAAGCCTTGTGTGCCCATGTTAGTGTGTACTTCATCATTTGATGACCACAAAATAGGGTAACAAAATTGGCAGGTTGGATAACTGGGCAGAACGGGTAATTTTTTGGCAGATCAGCCACAACCAAAAACATTTTTATCCATTCTTGTAAAAACTTAATAAAGGTTGACGTATTAATATCTTATTATCATTTCAAAAAAAAAAAAAAAAAACATATCATCATCATTTTAACTATATTAATAAGATTTTGTTGACTGACTTTATTAAACACAAAATTTGTTAAATGACTTGACCGCATTTTTTGTCAAAATTTTGTGCGACTCAACTTTTTTGATGATTTCGCGTAGTAATCATCCTTTTTAAATAAAATGATTTAGGAGGTTAAGCATTTATAAGATGACTTGGGATTTGTTTGACTTGTTTCCTTTTTACTGTAGATTAAACATAATACTAAATTAGCTCTGTAATCGTTGGGGCAAAGATTGTCTCTTTTACCTTTGAGCTTTAAGTTTGTTGCCAAAACCCAATGTCTTATACAAGGTTTATGTTTTTGTAGAGTATTTATGCTATGCTCCTCTAGTTATACACATAAAAGGAAGTCATTTGAACTGATTACTATCTTCCCGTATATGCAATTCTTGTTTAATATTTTATTTTTCCACATAGAAATATCATAAGGATTTTGTGTATATTGATTGTATTGAATAATGAGATTACAAGAGGCCGTCTATATATATATAAGCTTTTTCACCAAGTAATACAATGATATTAGGAAACTAGACATGTCAAATATAAAAACTAATAATGATCATCTAATACGCCCCCACAAGCAAAGGACGCGTAACAACTTGTAACTTGGATCGTAAAAAGAGAAATCTAGGAGTAGGCGGTGGCTCTATGAAGATATCAGCAATGTGGTCATTTGTAGATATAAATTGTACACAGATCTCCTTTAATAACCTTTTTCTAATAAAATGAAAATCAACTTCCACGTGCTTAGTTCGTGCATGAAAAACGGGAGTAGCTGAGATCGTACCTAGATTATTACACCACAAAATAGGAGTTGATAATTTACGAACACCAAATTCCCTAAGAAGAGCTTGAAGCCAGGTAAGGTCAGCTACTATGTTGCTTTCGAGCAGTCTAAGAGATAAGGTTGTTACTCAGGAGATTTGTTGGCAATGGTAAAGAAGGTCCAGTGGGTGTAGTGGTATATGTGGTGGCCCAATATGCAGAAGGCTTGTAAGGAACCCGTGGTTTAGGATTTGACGAATATTAGGGGATGGATGCTGATGAATAGATGGGAGTGGGGGTGGTGGCGGTGGTCTAAATGCGGGTGAGGACCGGCCAGTATTGGATGACGGATGAGATATAGGAGAGGTTTGAGACGATGTAGGGGATGAAGAAGCAAAAGAGTCTGTCACAGGTATTGACTGAGTAGTAGGACTAGCAGGTTCAGATGGTATTGAGGATGGGTCGTTAGTTGGATTTGTGTCGACTATCAAGGGAGGTGATGTAGAGTAGGTGTACGAACACACTGTTTGTGATGTTGAAGGAGATGAATTTGTGATGACCAAGGGAAAGTTCTCTTCATTGAAGCGAACATGGCTAGTAATGTGAAGATGTTCGGTAGACAAGTCAAGACACCGATAAGATAACCATGATGAAGAGGACTGTACCCAAGAAATACACATGGGGTGGATTGAAACTCCATATTGTGGCGATTATAAGGACAAAGATAAGGAAAACATCGACAACCGAACACACGGAGAAAAGAGTAGCCATGACATTGTTTAAAAGGATATTCAAAAGGTGAATTGTTTGTCGATGTTTGCGATGGCATTCGATTGATTAGATACACTGCTGCGTCGAATGCAAATTGCCAAAAATGCCGAGGAACGTTGACTTGAGGAAGAAGAGTGGGAGCATTTTCAACGGCATGTCTATTACGGCCTTCGACAAAGCCGTTTTGCTCACTAGTGTAAGGACATGACCGTTGATGAACAATCCTAAATGACAGGAAAAAATTAGTTAAGTTCCGAATTCACTACCCCAATCTGTTTGAACATTCTTTAATTTAGTGCTAAATTGTCGTTCAACTATGGTCACAAAACGTTTAGAAGTTTCATACACTTGTGATTTTAAGGCTAAAGGATATATCCACATGTAATGCAATTGGTGATCACCATAACATAAAATATCTATAAGCTTCAAAAGATAAAACAGGTGCACCACCCCAAACATCACAATAAACCAAGTCTAGAATATTGTTACTTCAAAAATCGGAAATAGGTAATGATAGTTTTGACAATTTTCCCATTTGACAAGTACTTAAACTTGATAGGGATTTATTTTTAACGGCAAACTTGAATTTATTTGTAAAAGGAAGTGAAAATTTAGAAAGCATAAAACGTAAAAGACGTTGATGTGGATGACCAAGCCGCCTATGCCAAATGGTGGAGGATGCACGAACAACTGAAAACTGATTTTATTGATTGGATGAAGTTGAGGAAGACTAATTCAGTAAATACCATGTTTACTAGGAGCCGTTAGCATGGTGTGGGTAGACTCGTCCGTTAGCAGGGTAGGGTAGTGTGGTGAGTAAATTCTAGAAGAACCAATATGGAGAATAGGAAGTCCCTTATCATTACCAACATGGAGTGCGTCGTGACCATAATATGCTTCTGAGTGATCCATGCTTGCTAGATCAGTAGTGACATGGTTGTTTGCTCTGGTGTCTAGAAATCAAGTAATGGAAGAGGTTTAAGAAGATGCACGACTGTGTGCAAATTTTGCTGATGACCTGGCACGAAAGGTGGATGGGTCACGTTTATGGTGCTCTGATGCTATGTGACCATATCTACGATGGTTGCAAGGTCCATAAACTGTGTTTTGGTTGGATGACCATCACCTCGGTAATGAGTGTTACCACGAGGATTGCCACGTCAGCGATTATTGTTGCTGCCACGATTGAAGTCATTGTTGTTAGATTGACGTGGGCCATAAAAAGCTTGAGGAGCTGATGATGAAGTGGGTACCGCTTGAAGACCAAGTGCAACCAATTGTTGTTGAATGGCTACAAGTTGAGGCTGGAACAATGAGAATCCAGGAGATGTATTTGTAGAACATGAGCCAGTAGGGTTGGCAGCTTCGCGTGTAGTGGCAATAAACGCTTGAACAATTGATGGTGTGGGAGAACAGGTCTTACCAAGCATGTAGTCATGGTCACCAAAGTAAGGCATGCAATTCACTGAATTTAGTTGCTGATTGACGGGAGGTAATAGTGGATTTCAGGCCATTATACTCTTTCTGAAGACCAGCCACCAGTCACCACAAGCATAATGAGATCCTTATTATTTATGCGTTCTCCTATGGCAGCAAAGTCATTCGCATATTCATGTGCCCGAGTAAGATACAATTCTAGGGTTTCATCACCACGCATCTCAAGTTCTCAATCCTAAGAAACTTTGTTTTCAAGGCAAATTCTCTCGAGGACATGTGAGGGGCATAAGCTTGTTCAAGGGCAAGCCAGAGCTATCGAGAGGTTGTACCTTGGACATGTGGAAAAGAGGCTTCAGAAATTGTTGAAAGAAGAAGCATACGAACATGTGCGTCATTAGCGATCCACATAGGATAATTAGGATTATCCTTAAAAGCAGATGTGTCTGCAGGGTCAGTTGATTTCAGATGTTTTGGGGGGCATGGGATTGTTCTATCTACGTAGCCAAAAAGGTTATTGGTTACCAATAAGGGTTGAATCATTGTTTCCCAATAGACATAGTTGGTGGGAGTTAGGGTAAACGCAAACTTTTGATGATTGTGGGACGTTTTTTCAGCCGAGGTAAAAGTGGCAATAAGGGCCATGTTTTTTTTGCTTTTACTTATTTTTTTTGGCGGCAGGTGACGGTGGGTGACGGTGGTGAACAGTAACGAATACTAAAGTTGAAGGTATGGGTTTGATCGGAATTTAACAAGGATCACGATGGTGGTAGCAGCAAGGACGCCCGCGCAAGGATTTGGCCGGAATTTGAAAAGTCAGCTGGCGTCAGTTGTGGCGCATGGGGTTGATTCCAGTGGTGATTTTGATGGGGTTTTGTTGGTTTTTGGTTGTGATTCTGATGGTTGTGATTCGAGTGGAAGTAGGATATTTATGGTGGCAGTGGCGGTTAGGGTTTCAACCCGGCTCTGATATACCTAGATAAACCATTAGGGTTTTGTGTATATTGATTGTAATAAATAATTGTATTGAATAATGAGATTACAAGAGGCCATCTATATAGGCTACATAAACTTCTTCACCAAGTAATACAATGATCTTAGGAAATTAGATATCTCAAATATAGAAACTAATAATGATCATCTAATACACATCAAGAGGCCCTGCTCTTTTGGTTTTTTTCTTTTAAACATTTTCTTTTGTTTTTCTGTAAACATTTTTTTTGTTTTGCATTAAAATAGCAATTCAGGTTTAGTTCAAACCGTACTTATAATCAATTTTTTTGCCAGACTCGAAACTGATTATCTGACTTAAGGTGTTCGTAGTCGCTTTTTGTCAAACACAATTCAAACATCCTTTTAGATACTCAAACTGTCGATTAATTTAGTTAAATATTTTTATCAAATTACACATTGGTGTGTTGCTCCACAAGATGGATGGAGTTATCGGTATCTTCAGTGTAAAGTGGAGTACAATAATTTATAATTTATATTTGCTTTATTTGATATCTTAGCTAATATAAAAGATTATGCAAATAGAATTCTATAATTTGTAAGAACACTTAAGAAGTAGAATTGATTCCAAAAACCTTTTTGAACTCTTTCAAAAACTGAATGTTTAGTTCTTTTTACTCTCATATGAAACAGATCCGTTTGACCCAGACCCACAACCGAGTAGCCGTAGCCAAACATATAGCGACCGATTTGCCGAGGCTTTAACTATGGAAGCACAGCTAGACAAAGATATCATGATAGTGCATGCAGGAATGGGAATGGAACAGTCACTTAAACTATTTCAGGAAAAGTTTCCGGACAGGCTATTTGATGTAGGTATGGCGGAACAGCATGCAGTCACATTCTCGGCTGGTTTAGCATGTGGTGGGTTGAAGCCATTTTGTATTATACCATCTACTTTTCTTCAGAGAGCATATGATCAGGTTCACTCTTTCTCCCCTTACACTCAAGCCAGTAACCAGTTAGGCAATACCTTGGAGAGCAGGTCACCTCTTCAGCATGAATTGGATCATGGTTTGTATATCATAAACGCCAAATGAATAAAACTGCTGCTGGGTCTTACCAGTAAATTTGCGCAGTTTTTTTATATCATAAAGGCCAAATAAATGAAATAGCTAAAAGGGGAACAAGTCAAATGGGTCAAAAGTGCTCCAGTACATCCGTCTTATAATTGCATAAAAAATCTTAAATCACTTTATTCAAATATTTAGATTATATTGTAGTAATCATTAATCTTATTTATTTATAACCTTCTTTATAAAATGGACAAAAAGGCGTTTAGCAGGTAATCCCCCTGTGCTATAAATGACATGCTTTAACCCGTCACACAACATGCCTATCATTTTTTAACCCCAAACCTACACACCCTACACCTTTGTCCTACTTAGGGACTTGAACCCACAACTACTTGGTTAATGGGGAAACTTATACCTTGGATACCATTTGGCCAAAGGCCTGTTGGTTCAACTAATCCATGTGACTTGTTAATCAATCAATGGGTTACATCCATTTGGGTCCATGTTTTAGGCCTATATATCATTATTCATATTTATATGAATCTCAAAATTGAAAGTATTGTATTAGTCATTTAAAGTTAAAATAGAATCTAACCAGAACATGCGATTTTGTTTTTTAATAGCATGAATTTGGCAATGGAAATCATAATCAGTCTTACTGATCCATTTCCATTGTACTTCTTTAGGTCGTTCATGATGTAGATAGGCAAAAGATACCAGTGCGTTTCGTGATTCCAAGTGCCGGTTTGGTAGGGTCTGATGGTCCGACAAATTGTGGAGCTTTCGATATAACCTTTATGTCTTGTTTACCAAACATGATCGTTATGGCACCTTCTGATGAGGTTGAGCTTGCTAACATGGTAGCCACCGCGTCTTGCATTGATGATAGGCCCGTCTGCTTCCGATATCCAAGAGGTGCCATTGTGAAGTCAAACAGCTCTATATACCATGGAGTTCCCATTGAGGTATTATATGGTTCGATCCTCCATCTATTTCATTACGCTTCCCATCCATTTTTTTCTTGCAAACAAACTATAGTGTTTCCTCCATCCACTTGGTAACATTTTCTTCTTTGTTTATCGTATCTCATATGACAATTTAAAAAGAAATATTTTTTTTTATATCGGTTGATGCCTTTTCATTTTATTCCTGAACTTAAAAATCTTGTTTTCAGATTGGTAAGGGAAGGGTTCTTGTAGAGGGTAAGGACATTGCTTTGCTTGGCTATGGAGCGATGGTTCAGAATTGCCTTAGAGCTCAGTCCCTTCTTTCAGGACTTGGGATTGATGTAACTGTTGCTGATGCAAGATTCTGCAAGCCACTGGATATAAAGCTTGTTAGACAATTATGTGAAAATCACTCTTTCTTGATCACCGTTGAGGAAGGCTCTATTGGAGGGTTTGGATCACATGTTGCACAATTCATAACTCTTGATGGGAAACTTGATGGAACAGTCAAGGTATTTGTATTTCATTTGATCGTAGATGTGGTTAAATGGGAAGGGCGTGCTGGTTGGGCAAATGGTTTTGGGGCGGATGGATTGGGTTTGGTTTGGGTTATATGTCCAGAAAATTTACAAGTAGTTGGAGTATCAAATATGATAACAAAAAGAATATTATTTCAGTAATACTCTAATCTCTCGAATAAAATATTTACGAGTATCAATTACATATTAACAATACAATTTGGAGTTCTTTGGACACGTTCGGTCCATTTGACTTGTCAGAGATAAAATGAATTGACCCTGTCTTAAGTAATGGGTCAAAGTTGCCTTAACTAATGGATTGTGCAACTTCTTGAACCATTGTAGTTGGTTTCATGTTGCCAACAAATAATGGTCTTACAAAAATGTGACAAGATGTTAAAATTTGCATAAATGAAGTTCTTTGGATAAAAATTGGAAATCTTAAAAAATAGTAAGTACTCGATATTGTTTTCTCTGCATCTTGTTAAAGATGGTAAATTGTTTTATACTCAAACTAAGTAAAATGGTTCAAGATTTGTATAGCCTGATGTACTAAATGGGGTGAAAAAATGTGTCAACTTTGGTCTTTAACTCTTTTTTATGATAGGTCAAATGTGTAAGAAAAAGGAGCTAAATAGGAAATGGATGAAAGCTTAAAATTATTATAATGAAGTGTTTACAACATTTTAAACTAGTTTGTTGATATAGATAGACCATTGATTTAGTAAATAGTTATTATTCGGCTAACCTTGAGCCGCCCACACCAGATGGCCCAGGCCCAACGTGTGAGAGGTAAATCAAGCTAAATGAGCAGTCAAGGCCATACAGGGATGTCAACACCAAGGATTGAACACCACACCTTTATATTTTGTCGGGAGGTCCCACATTAGGGCTGCACCCTCAACCAACTCATCTAACACCCCCGGGGGTTGAATTAGTATATAGTTTGTGTAATTAGTTGAAGGTTATGATCCCTGAAGTTAAAGTAGACCAAAGAAGAAAGGAAAAAGAGTTGGTTGTCAGATCTTAACATATTTTGACCCAACCTCGAAAAAGTCTGACCCCTTTGACCCATCTGCCCCCTGCATGATCTTTTTGCCTTTAAGTAGATAGACCTTAACCTTGCTTAAATGTATTGACAATTCCAGTGGAGGCCCATTTTACTACCAGACAACTATGTGGAGCATGCATCACCAATGGAACAACTTGCTCTAGCCGGGCTAAGCGGACATCACATTGCTGCAACCGCACTTAGTCTGCTTGGTCGAACCCGTGAAGCTCTTCTTTTGATGTGTTAAAAAGAGGAAGATGGGTGGTTCTTGTTTATTTGTACATTCAATGTATGAGTTATCTTCATCTTCCATTCATTAATCTGGTGCCTTCAAAACGTCCTCGCATACTGTTGTACTTGGTGACACCATCACATCATTCTCAATTAACCAAGTAAATATGATCGCAGATTTTGTTTTCATTTTTTAAGTTCGTCATTTGAAAGTAGTATATGTTCGTCTTGGAGTCATGATCGAGGTATATACCGCAAAGATTTGATGGTTTCTGTTCCTTGCAACCAAAAGAAACGTTTCGTCATGTGATTAATAGAGGTTTATATTTTTGTATCAAATTCATCAAAATCATCCATCCTTTTCCTTTTAGTGGAGAAATATGTAAAACATAAATTGATGGAACACAAATTATGCGATGTCTAATAAAAATTCTAATACATATAATTAAAGAGAAATGACATTGCATTCTTCACTGCAATATTCTTTAGGTTTTCGCTAATGATAGCTGTTAGTAATAAATAATTGTGTGCATAATGTAATTTATTCTTTACATGTAATAACGTATTAGTGACTTTAAGAGATGTCATTATCAATATCTTATTTTTTATAAGGGATAATGCCGATGGAGGCCACTCAAATATTAAATTTTTTTCTTTTTGCCACTCAATTCTAAAAATTTACTTTTTTTTTACTCAATTATAAAAATTTACTTATAGGCCGCTCAAGTATGTAACTTGTTTTGTTTCAACCAATTTTAACTAAAAAACTTGAAAAAAATTATTTAATAAATGTTATTGTTTACAAATTCATAACAATATAGATTAGAATTAATATGTGTAACACCTTTTATATCCTTAATAAGAAGAAAATATTTGCCAATTCGGGACTTTAAAACTGGACATAATATGTATTATACATGTAAATTAGAACTATAAACATTTTTGGATTTTCAGAATTAGATATACTTTTACAATTTGACAGACTTTTGATGTAATTTCAATCAAAATTGGTAAAAATGAAACGAAACAGAAACTTTGATGGCCTATATTGAAATTTTTGATAGATCGGTTGCCCAAAAGAAAAAAAACTTGATAAATGGGTGTTCTCCATAGATATTATCCCTTTTTATAATGTCATATATTTTGTAAACGAATTACAGCTAAATGTATAATTCTTGATGAAATCATCGGCTTACTCAATGAGATTTTAGGGAATTGTGAACTCGTTTTAATATTTAATAGAGTAAATTACAGAAATCGTCCCTGTCGCGATACCCCGCTTGCAGGTTTCGTCCCTACCTTTCATAAATTACAGTTTTAGTCCAAAATAGTTTGCTCCATCAACACTTTTAGTCCAGGGGTGTAACGTCTGTTAAAAAGCCCATCACGTGACCTGCACGTGATGGGTAATTTCGTCATTTCCACAACACAAGACCAAAAATGTAATTAACTCTAAATTTCCAAAAATAAAAATAACAAATCATCATCTATATTTTTATATATATATATACAAACATCTATATTTTTCCAGATTTGATCAAATCATCATCTAATATTTTTATCTATATATACAAACATATACATATATACAAACATATATACATAATTTTTATATATATATACAAACATCTAATATTATGCGGAGTACAAATCATCTATATAATATTTAATTACTCATCTATATTTTTATCTATATATACAAACATATATACATAATTTTTCCAGATTTGATCATTATCATCTCTTTGTCCCACCACCACCGGAATCCCACTCCGATTTCATCATTATCATCATCATCATCATCTCCGTAGAAACACCCACCACAGCCACCTCCCTCAACCCATCCACCACAATCGTCACCTCCATTTACCCCACCAACCACCTCCACCTTTCGGATCTTGAAAAAGATATAGATATATACATCTTTATTACCAAAATAAACTCATAGAATATATATATACACTCACACACACACACACACACACACACACACATATATATATATATCCGATCTATATATATAGATCGACGGGGAAGAAGGGGGTTGCCGGAAAACATAGGTAGTGGTTACCGGAAAACGAGAATGAAGCGGGTTGCCCATGGTCTATCCGATTACCGGAAAACATAGGTTGTGGCGACTGGTTTCGCCGGAGAAGTCGTCGGAGACTTTGTTGGATTCCCGATTTCAACTTCGATTTGTGGATCCAGGTTTGATTATGTATAGATTTGTGTCGAGATCTTGATATTTTTGTTTGAGATGGATGTTGACCAGTGGCTATGAGGGTTGGTGGTGGTAAGATGACCGGTCATGAGGGTTTGTGGATATTACCGCTGATTTGTGTCGAGATCTTTATTTTGATTATGTATTATTGATATTATTGATATAATATATTCTGGGTATATGTATGTGTTTATAAATGGGTATATGATTTATTATTTTTTTATTTTTTATTTTTTATTTATTTTTTATATTATTTTTAAGGAAATGGGTATATGATATTTCCACTGAGTATGTGTGTATCAATATGATATATATATATATATATATATATATATGGGTCGCTGTTCCAAAATACATACATGTATATGGGTATATGTATGTGTTTATAAATGTGGAATTAGTTGGATTTGATTTGTTGGATTTCATTTTGTGTTGTTGATGATGATGATGATGAAAAAAAAAGGATTGAAAATCAAGGGGAAAAAAATTGTAGATACATATGGATATAGATATAGATGATGATGATAGATGAAAGATTACAATTTTGGTTACACTTTTGGTCCTTAAAGATTCAAAGTTAATTACACTTTTGGTCATGTGGTAATGAAAAGACCAAAATACCCATCATGTACAGGTCATGTGACCTCTCATTTAACGTCCGTTAGTCATATGGACTAAAAGTGTTGACGGGACAAAGTTTTTTGGACTAAAACTGTAATTTTTAAAAGGTAGGGACGAAACCTGCAAGCTGGGTACCATGACAGGGACGAAAATTGTAATTAACTCTATTTTTTATTTTGGGCCCAAATAACGTTAATCATTAAATGGATAATGAAAAGGTAAGCAACCTCCGAATTTAAATAAATTGGAATTGTAACTTTGCCAATTGATACGATTGATTCTAAATTTTCTCTTGAATCAACATTTATCTTGTTTGTTAGAACAACTTATGAAACATGCATTTTGAACAATTGAAGTCGATGAGAGTCACTTGCGCAATAAATGACAGATTCTTCTGATTTATTTTCTTAGCATCGTATATTTAAATAGATCATTTTTGTAACGATGCACTTATATACTACATTTCATATTAACATGCCGACCCGACATTATCAAATGGAAAACTTGTTCATTAAACCGGCCACGATAAGCTAAGGATCCGTGTGATTTTGTATCCTAAATTCAGCACTAAACAAGTGGACTTATCTTTCGCAAACCATATGCAAACCATCATTCCGTATGCACTTACAAAGGATTAAGTTTGCGAAATCAATAGGGTTCTAAAGTTTTTTTGGGTGACGCAAACCGAATTGAATGGAGGAGGGAGGAGGGAGGAGAAGGACGGTTCCCCCTTAAGATAATATCTAAGTGTAAAAATCTCAAAATCACTTCTTTCTCCTTCATTTAGAATCGCTTTCCTTTCTCAAAAATCCTAAAAGCACAACCGAATTTGGTTCTCCCCCTTCTTGTATCTCAAAACACTACCAAGGAACCCAACCTAAGGGATTAAACAACACCACTTTAGAATTCGTTTTTAAAAATTATCGAAACAAAGTTGTCATAACATATCAATCAGATGAAAACGTAATTCGTAGTTTGTTTGGTACATGCCTTTGTGTTATCTACGCATGAAATAAATGGTTAACATAATAATTAACACAATAAACATCTTTTTTTTTATATATATAATTATTAGCAAGAGCATGATTAAAAACTAAAAACAACGAAACATCAATAATTGATGTATTTTTATAAAAAGATAATGGCCATTAGGCAGAGGTAAACGGAAGAAGGCCAGGAGCCCACGAGGGTTTAGGCTACCTAATGGTAAATGGGGCCCATGCCACCACTACTCCAATATAAAAATCCAAAAAACAATGGGGCCCATTTTTGTAAAGGAAACGAACATGGAGGGGGTAAAAACAGAAAATTGTATTCAAATGAAAGGATTTTAAAGAACTGGCCAAGGCGTGCTCCCATGTGATTCCTAGTCTCCTTCCTTTATATCCCACCACCCCCCCACCCCCACTTCCAATTATATTATACATTCATCTAATCTATCCATCCCATTTGTATTTGTATATCCATCCATTCATTCATTAATCCCCCCATTCTTTTCATTTCATTTCATTTCATATTTCTCTCTTCACAACACACTACTTTTTCAAGGTAATAATACTCTCAATTTTATTTTTATTTTCTTGTTGTTAATCAATTGATTGATTGTATTTCGGTTTACGAGTAGTGTCTGGCTTATTTGTACTGTATTTGGTTTATCTTTGATACGTTTGTTTTATTTGCCTTATTGCTGATTTTATGAACTTATTATAAGCCAGAAAATAAGACACAACAAATTCGACTTATTAAGCCAATAAGCCCGAAAACAAGCTAAAATCCGAATGGTTTAATTCCTTTTTTTGTTTTGATTATGAATGTAAATTAAAGATGCATCCGAAATGATCTAGATACTATTCAAATTCATATTCGAATCTATATTATTGTTGATTCATTCGTAATGTTTCTGACATATTTTCGTATGAATCTCTTCAGGAACCGATTATTGTTTTGTTTGGTCTTTATTAGAATTGTAATTATTCTAAAACTGATCCATCCGATCGATCTGAATCAGTGAGTAGTGGTTGATAGACGGAGGATTTATTTTGTTTATATATGGCATCTACATCGTTCATTCCGAATCAAATAACAAACACCAACACATGCGATTCGTCCAAGCGAAGAAAGCGGAAGAAGTTCCAAAAACACTCCAACAACAAAAGTAGTAATTGTGGTGGCATATTAAATCAATCCAATCAAAACATATATCCATCATGGAAATCAGAAACACAACACCAAATCTACAGCTCCAAACTATTACAAGCCTTACGTCAAGTCCAAGCCAACAGGTCCATTAATAATGACAAACAACCCCGAGCTATTCGTGAAGCAGCGGACCGAATGCTAGCCGTAACAGCTAAAGGCCGAACACGATGGAGCCGTGCTATTCTTAAAAACAAACTCAAACTCAAATTTATTAAGAGAAACAAAAGACAGAGAGGCCTGATAGCTACTGCAACCGGGAATAGCCGGTTAAAGAAACCCAAAGTCAGTATTTTAAGGTTGAAAACAAAGAATTTACCGTCTATACAAAGGAAAGCACGTGTTCTTGGTGGGCTAGTACCCGGTTGCAAGAAACAGTCATTGCCGGTTGTATTAGAAGAAGCTACTGATTATATACCTGCACTTGAGATGCAAGTTAAAGCCATGGCGGCCCTTGTTGAACTGTTATCCGGTGGCTCTAGTTCAACTGTTGGCGCGGCCGGTGCCGGTATTTTAGGTCACCTCAGTTTGAACCGGCCTTCACCCAACTCATGATATTGAATACTTTGTTTATTTGTCAATTTTATTTTTTTTTCCTTTTTATGTCTATGTTTTTCACTTTTTACTTTTTACTTTGCAAGTACGTCATTGTTCAAATACCTTCTCTTCTTTTATTTGTTATTTTTCATTTTCATTTTATTTTTGATATTTTTTTCTTACCATGATGTCCAAATTTATAGCCAAGGTTATGTATGATAGTGTATATATAAAAGAAGATAGAAATAGAAATTGTTGAAAACAGAACGTAACGATATATGATCAAGAAACGTGATCATCAACTATATCAAATACGCTCTGATATGCAATTTGGTTTTCTTTCGTTGAAGACGCAAATGATAAAAATAACTCCAAATAGCGAATTGATTGTTTTTTTTTTTGGAAAACACAAAATGTATTAAACGTATACCAAAATATGCCCCGAAAATACAAATTAAAAAACCCTTAATTGTAAGGGTTTTGCTAATGACAGCCCTTAGGGCTGTTATTAACGTGCATAAAATATTTGTACTTTTACCATAAAATTCAGTGGGTGGACTTTTGATATGGAAAGTACAAGTTTTTTATACAGGTTATTGAGGGCTATCATTAGAAAAATCCTAATTGTATTAAAAGAGGTTTTGATTTTTAGCATTGTTGGTAAGTTATTGATGGATATTTGTTTATGTATCTTTTAAAGTAGCCATCATGAATTTAGTACTTGTTTTTAAGATAATGGATGTCTTTTGACAAGTTAAGGAACACACATTTAAGGAAAGTAAAACCTTACCAGTTTAAATTCGATCATCTAAACCTCCACTACTATTTCTTTTATGGATTTTTATAATGATTTAAGGCTGTCAATAACCTGCATAAAAAACTTGTACCCTCCATATCAAAACCCCATCCCCTAAATTTTATGATAAAAATACAATTATTTTATGCACCTTAATAACAGCCCTAAGGGCTTTCATTAGCAAAACTCTCCTTTTATTTGTCATAGAAACTATGAAAGCATATAGATATTTGGGTTAATTACAAGAATGGTACCTGTGTTTATACCAAAATCACACATTTAGTACCCAGTAAAAAAAAATTACCCGAATAGTACCCATACTTGGCAAAATTGCACAATTGAAGTACCTACGGCTAACGGTGTGAATGTTTTCGTTAAATCTGGTCACATGTTAGGCACGTGCAAGGGTAAAAGAGTCTTTAGCCACTCCCCGCCCATTTTCTCTCACCCCGTCTCCTTTATATCTGATCTTCCTCACTCACACTTAATACTAAAACTAAATGATACCTAATTAATTTACATTTCCCAAATTGATACCTGAGCAAAATCATATCTGAAAAAAACAAGAATGTCGGGTTGGAAAATCCGGCCACAAGATGCAGATGAGTATGATCTTCCAAGTCTTTACGGTAACAACACTTAGAACCCTAAAAATTTGTACCTTTTTTTGTTTAAATCGAAGCAGGTTAATTTTTTATTTTTAATTTTTTTTTTCTGATACAGCCGGAAGGCCTACAATGTGTACACTAAACTTTCACCATGGGGGGACAACTAAGGTTGTTGATGGAAGAAGCTTGTATACTGGTAAGACCACATTTGTTGATTTTGTGGATTGCACTACTTTTTCTTTGCTTGAGTTGAACCCGATCATGAAACAACTAGGCTACACTGAGGATAGTATTAAGTCGTTCGAGTTTAATAGACCTTACTGTTGTAAGGAATTAGGAGCTCTTGACATTTGTAGTGATGAAGATATAAACAAGATGAGTAGATATGTTCAGGGTGATTGTAA
>JAOXNX010000033.1:8782439-8795405 GCA_028566075.1 Solidago caesia
CTAATGATTTATGGAGGAGAGAGAAAAATGGGGGGAAATGTGTGGCTGAGATTTGTCCCCTTGTCCTTTTTTATTTAAGTGTCCTCAAATTAACTTTCCTCTATATATATATATGGCCAAATGTACTATGAGTCCATGACTAGCTCCCCCAAGTATATTATTACACGTAAATCCACCCGGCCGCCATGCATGCAAGATTACAAACAAAAGGGAGAAATTAACCTGTAACGACGATGTAAAGGGTTAATGGTGAAGGGACGCAGTTTGACATAGCGAGTAGATTGAGCACCGAGGGAAGGAAGAATACCGCTACGGATGCTGTGGACGGACGAGAGACGTTCATCTCTCGAAATGGCATCAATGTCACCCGAATGATTATCATCTCCCATCCCTCCACTGTGACCACCAACCCATGATGTTTTCAACAACGTCATTAAATGATGTTTCTTCTTCTTCTTCTTCTTCCTTACAGCATTGAAACTCCTAAAATTCTGGGGAAAAAAAGGTTATATTTTGGTTTTGTTTGGGATAAAAATTTGTGTTTCAGATCATCATTCCATCTCCCTCGGATCTTTTTTCTGTAGCCGTTAGAAATGTTTGTTTGACAACCATAAAAAGTTTATTTTACTCCCTTTTTGTTTTGTCTATTTCCCGTTTTCATCCTAACTCATATTAGAAAGAAGCATATTGCATGTCTAAGGGTCTATTATTTGGAAGTCAATTTTCTTTTACACATACATGTTATTCCACTTAAGTTATATTTTGTTAAAACTCATTATAAATTAAAATATATATCTATAAAATTAAAGGCTTTATAATTTTTTCCGTTTATAGTGTTCAATGATTTTTAATAGTCGTTGTCGCAACCTCATTTGAGGGAGGGTTTAATAATATAAAAGACAATGTGATACATGTATATATCCTTTTAAAACTAGACAGATGCCCACGCGATGCGACTGTGATGGTGGTAGCAGTGGGGGTGGTAGCGGTGGTGTGGTGGTGGCGACTGGTGGTGGTGGCGGCGACGACAAATAGTGTAAATTATTGATGTAAAATGGGGTAATGTAGTTATTTGAGAAGTTAAGAAATAAATATGTTGAAGATTAATTTTATTAAAAGTATTATATGTATATCAAGTAGAGATTTTAAAATAATAAAAAAAAAAGAGGGGCAAAATAGGTAATTTAAATTATGATTTAAGAATGAGAAATTTGCTTTAGTATAGAAATGTTCTTTTTTAATTCTAGAAATGTTCTGATAAATTAAAAAGTTATATTAATACACATATTGTATTGATATATCAATAAGCATGTTTTTGGTGAATTTATAAGCATGAATATTGTCTTTAAAATAAAGAATCCTATACAAAGATATATTGCATTAACTCACATAAATGGTTTCTGTAAATATAAATTGGTTCCAAAACCTTTTGTAAAACTAGACGGGTATCCGTGGCAATATGGCGGCAGTGGCGACAACGGTGTGGTGGTGACGGGGACCGGTGGTGATGCCATGACTGGTGGTGGTGGTGGTGGTAGTGGCAGTGGCAGCGATAGTTGGTAGTGGCTGCGTCGAGTGGTGTAGGTAATTGATGTAAAGAGGGTAACAAGGATATTTTAAAAGATAAAAGATATATGATGTAAAAGTAGCAAGAAGGATAATGTGGGCATTTCCTATATTTAAATTATGTAACTTTTTAACACGAGACTACAATTATTATCTAACTATTAACTAAAGCAGGATTCTAAAAAAGCCACCTGTCACCTCCAGAACCCTTCATGAAAAAAATTTCCGCCTCTCTCTCCTCATTTAATATACTTTCTTTTTCCTTTTTTAATCTATTATTTGATTTTTATTTATATTTTTTTATCATTAATATTGAATTCAATGATATTTTTAAAGATTACGTAATCGATATACAACATTACATAATTTATTAATAATTTTTAGTTATATAACTAAATAAACTAGACTACCTGGTAACAAGTATCTACGCGTTAAGTTTTTTTTATATATATATTATTTATAATTTGTATTATCTTTTTGTAGATTTTGAATATTATCTAAAAATAGTATTAAAATTATATTTACATGATACGCGGTGGTAAATAATTTATCAAAGTTTTAAGAGTTTGAAAAAGTTGTTGAGTGGCAACACACAGCAAGGGAGACGACGTCTGACTTCGTCAACCATCATATTTAGACGGTTTTTGGTGGTTATGTATCAAATGTATTAAATATTATTTTTTACTCTAAAAATAAATGATGTATTCCTTTTTTTTAAACATATTAATTACTGTTAACTTTGTTTTAATGTTTAAATACATACAAATTTTCTTATTTTATGACAATTATTAGTATATAACCTTTATTATTATGATCTCTTTTAGAAAAATAACATCAAAAAAATACGTTAATGAGTCTTTATTCGGATTTTACTGTGGCATATAATAGATAAAACTTTGTATTTTTCATTTCCTTTTGTGTTCTTAATATTTTCTTATTGATTTGTAAATTTTTCTTTGCAAATATGATATGATAACTTTTTTCGTGTTTTTAAAAATAATGTAAGACTATATTTCGCCACCAACCATTTAGGCGTTTTTTCCCTTTGTGTCAAGACAATTATTTCTTTATATTTGATTATCTCTATGTTGAAATCTAATGTTTGCTGGTCACTATCTTCTCAACCATCGTGTGTTTCATAATAAATGTAAAACAACACTTACAGGAAAGAAAAAATTATGGATTGTAAATGCCTTTACTTAATTAATTTGATCATAAGGATCTTTTAAATCACTTTTTTAACATGAATTGTAGTGATACAAAAAGTAATATGCTTCAAATATAATAAGTTCATTATTTTTTCTGATATTGTTGCAATTAATTTGATTTGTTATTATAACGATATATTTAAACTATCCGTCCATCGGACGGGACCTAAAACTAGTATCGATATATATATATATATGCCAAGAGGGGAAAGTTTTTGCGAGAACCTATTTTTTTAAGAGAACTGTAATAACTTTAAAACTTAGTATTCACATTTGAAAAGTCATATGAAAAAACAAAATTTGTTAAAAATATGTAAAATTATATGTTCATATGTGGTATAAAATTCAAAACGAGTGAAAAGTATATCATTACGATTTCAATTTACATAGGTGTGTTTCGATTAAATTTTGACAACATATGGACAATAATATTTCAGTTGTGCCCCCTATTCTTTCATTCTACTGCCACCCCACCCCTCTCCCTTTCCCACCAAAACCCCCCAAAAAAATGAAAATACAATGGCGGGAACATTTTCAGTTACCTCCATTTCCACACATGGCCTTCCCGCGAAAACATTTCCTCCCCCCTCCTATATCTCCGCCATTTCCATCCTAAAATCCAAAATCTCACCAATCGATTTCCAGCATTTATTAATTATTTAATTTTCCAATAATTAAAGATGCCGTCAATCGCCGGAAGTAGATCGTCTCCGATATCAACCGTCACTGGCAGTGGTGACGTCACACCTCAGAAACGACGACTGAGATCCAATTCAGCTTCTTCAATCGATGATCTAGTTTCTATTAGTTTATCTCCGTTGAAGCGTAAATCGCCGCGTCGATCGGTCAATGATAGTCCACATAAAACCCTATCACATGTAAGTGTATATATATATATATGTATCTTTTATATTTGTTATATATAATAATAATAATAATTTAATTAGATTGAATGATTTTATTAAGTTTGTGTAATGATTATTGTTTGCAGGTGAATGAAAATAATTTGATGAAATCGCCTAAAAAGAAGTTGTTGGATAGTTTTATGGATAAACCTGTATGGAATCCAACAGGTATATATATCTTTTTGTGTATAGGCCCGAGCTAGAAATTAAGGTCTAGGAGTCTGAACAGGAATTTATATTAATTTGGTCTAAACTAATAGGTAAAAATAGTACTAGAATCATAGAGTTTTATAGGGTCCATTAAGGTTTTTGTGGCTAGGACAGAACTGAAACTATGTTGCTATTATATAGTATAGTATAGTGTATGCCATATTGTTTAATTGAGCGATGTTTTTTTATTTATTTTTAATTTGTATAATTTTGTAGATATGGAGCAGTTGAGTGCGGTGAAGGAGGCGTTGCACGTATCGACAGCTCCAGCAATGATAGTGTGCCGTGAGGATGAGCAGAGAAGGATAGTGGAGTTTTGTAGGAAATGTGTTGAGGAAGAGAAATCTGGGAGTTTGTATATTTGTGGATGTCCAGGGACCGGGAAATCGCTTTCTATGGATAATGTGAAAGGGTCTCTTGCTGTTTGGGCTAAAGAGGTGTCATTTTGCTTTTGCCTCTTTGTTCTTTGCGAAATAAGTTTTATACGAGCATATATGGAAAATGATCGTTGCATCAACAGTACCTAACTGGGTGCCGGTGCAATTGTTTTTTATTTTTAAAAAAATAATCCGTTTGCCTCTTAGAAGTTTATTAAAAATGGGTGTGAGGCAGCGCCTATGCTTATGTTTTTTCATTACTGTAGTATTAAATGATTATGTTCGGTTAGAACTAATGGAACCTTGATTAATAATTTCCAGATAGTGGGCAATCTGCCGGATATTTTGAACTTAAACTGTACTTCTCTCTCAAGCACTTCAGAAGTTTTCAACAAGGTACAAACTTATTATGACATTAATATTGATATGCATAGAGTCATATCTCATATGCCACCAACATAACACTCAAAATTTGACGTCTTTGGCAGATACATGAAAAGAGTCAACCAAATAAGAAAGTCACTGTTCGTTCAACACCCTTACGACAACTTCAGCAACTGTATTCTCAAAAGCAGCAGTCGGCCGACACTAAAATGATGTAAATTCCATTACTCAACTTGTTTTAGCCTTTGTACACAAACTTGATCAGTGATCAGATTGAAAATCTATCTGCTTTCTATTCGCTTCTTAGATGCTTGGTATCAATGAGATTAGTGATACACATTTCGAAATGGATCTTATGTTGAGTATGTATAATCTTATGTTGGTATCACAGAGAAGGTAATAATATTTAAGTAATTGGCAGGTTGGTGATTGCTGATGAACTTGATTACTTGATCACTAAGGACCGAGTGGTGCTTCATGATCTATTTATGCTAACAACATTGCCCTTTTCAAAACTTATACTGATAGGTATGGCTTGACAGAGAATGCTTGAACTTAATTTGTTCCGAATTTGAAAAGTTTCTCATACTGCATCTTCTTTTACAGGTATAGCTAATGCGATTGACTTAGCAGACAGTTTTCTTCCAAAATTACAGTCTTTAAATTGTGAGTTATTTTTCTCCATTTCATTTAACATATAAACTCTTCGTTTTGTTTGTTTCAACTTGCTGAAGCAACATTTAGGTACATGGTGTGTTTTTTTTAGCATTATACTAATGTATGGTTTATGTCTGTCTTACGCTTGGTAAGCCTGTGGTTGTGACTTTTCGAGCCTATTCCATGGATCAGATAATCATTATTCTCAAACAACGGCTAATTGTAAGTATTCTTTGCCTTTTTTTAGCATTTAGGAAATAATATATTGCAAAATCTGTATCTTTTGTTTAGTGTTACTCTTTTTTTCTGCAAAAGTTTTATATTGTGAATGTGTTCTTTCTTCAGTCACTCTCTTATACAGTCTTCCAGCCACAAGCATTGGAACTCTGTGCACGGGTGAGTACACCAGTATAATATCTGCTTATCTTTGCCAGTTGATGTGTCTTCCACACATCGGTCTACTTATAATAATAATATCAATAATCAATGACTTTATCTGAATATCCTGCCATTTTTTTGGTAAAACTCAGATGGTAGGAGCAGGTGCAGAAGTACCACCTAGACCCATCTTTTGTCCCAGCAGAGCAAGCTGGTCAACGAACTCACCACCTGTAAGGATTTCTGTTGACCCGTATACTATATGCTTAGCTGGTTGTTGACGTTGTGCAATATCTTGCAAGCTTCCATACTCCACATAAGTTATAGACAGTTCTTTTTTATATCCGTGAAACTTTTCTAGAACCCCAAGTGGAATCCGTCAAGCTTAGAGGAAGTTGAAACTAGTGAAGTGGAAGCTCTCTTTAAGCCACTCGACTCAGAGGCAGATGAACTCGGAGTTTGAATAGCTATATTAGGGCAATATTTACATTAGCACTGTAAGTTCAAAGAGAAATGAACTTTTAGCTAATAAGATTTGTTATAGACAGTCTTTCACAGTGTATGTTGTAGAACCTTTTCTTAAAGTGGTATACAACTACGTCATGCGTGATCAGTGTGACCGTTTTCTTTTGTTTGTTTCCTTGTAATCTTCTATGGAGGCAGCTTTATATACATACCTAAACTCAAGGGCCATGCTTTCTATTATAGTGTCAAATATCAGATGATCAGGATTGTATGATTCTACGCAATTGTTTTAGAACCCTTAAATGTGCGTCCTATTGAAAGTAAAGATTAAATATATGTTATTAGTTCATGATAATTTAACATGCATGGTAGCAGTAGTGCAGTTCAACTCACAAGGTTTTATATATTATTATATGAATAAGTTATTACTATTTATTTATTGTTATATGGATTAAAATAAAATAGCTTTAGTTTTATATATTATTATAAATAATAATACTTTTATAATTATGTCTTTATATGATACTATTGGTTCGTTAAATTTGATTTATAATTATCTGTGTTACCAAAAGATCAAGCAAGATATTTGATTGGTTGCATCAAAAACACTGACAGAATGAAAACCGGTGGCTTGTTCTCTGCCAGTGAGGGTTTTTCTCGTGTCACGGCACAAGTTTTTTTGATCCTTTTTGCTTCCTTGCAGTTCAAGTCCCAAGAAGGTCCAGGTTGCTGTTTATTTTCGTTTTATTTCCTAGACATGTAATTATTGTACATGTTCGTTTGTACTGGTATCTAGTGCTTTACTAGATATCTTTTTAATTTAAATATATAGCCGTTATTAAAAAAAAAAGATATTTGATTGGTTAAACACTTAGACTTTTATGTTAGTTTTTTGTAGTGTTACGTTTGTTTTAGTTATATTGGTAGATTGGTAAATATAAATAGAATGCATCATCAAGGTTTATGATAAGACTAAAGTTTGTAAACATGATAGGCTTTATTGTTGCATCATTACTTGGTAATTAACATCTTGGTGACCAGCAAAAAATTACATACTCAAGATTTAGGGTAACAAAGTGTTAGAAGATGCATTTATCAATAAGAATGAATATATGCACTAAACCTCCGGAGGATGCAACTCCAAAGTCTATGTGGCCACTATCTCTTGAGAAACCATGTGATCCTTGAAAGACACTGTGTTATGGACCCAATCAAGCTTTTTTTCTGCATGTAGCCACTATCTCTTGAAAGACTTTGTGGACTCAAGTGGATATCAACTTAAGATTTTAAGGCATGCAGTGTTATATATGTGCCCCATTCCCCTGCTTCGGAATTTTAAGTACATGTAGTTTCTAAAAAAACATATTTGTAAATAACGTATTCGATATCATTCAGTCATAATCATCTCGTAATTCTGATATCACTTTTTTTTTTCTTTTTCGATTTGACCAATGAAGGTAATTCAGTTATTGCCTTTTTTTAAAAAAAGAAAAGAAAGGCCATTGGGTTCTTCGAAGTTGCACTCTTAACCATCAGACTTTAATATTTAGTATTATCTATATTTGGGGTTTTAATTGTATCACGTATTTTCAACTTTGTTGTGATCATCAACTACCATTTATTTATTTTTTTGAATTGAGATAAGTTTTATTTTTCTTATTAATGTTTTTGCTGGTATATTTATATCTCCCACGAGTAAATTTTTCATTTTTTTTTTCAAATTTTATAGTTTTTATTTTATGCATACATGTAAGTATGCTGACCATGAGGGTTACAACTAAAAAGGATAATGATTATTGAGATTTTGAATACAATCTCTTTTTTTTTACTACTTTCATACATTTATTATTGTTACACAAAAACAATTAAAGATTGTATATTGTCATAAAAAAAAAAGATGATTATTATCATGATACCATGTCAATTATAGATATCATTGTTATAATATATATATACTAGATTATTTCCCGCGTAATACGCGAGATAAATATATTAACAAATAAATTATATATTTTAGATACCATTTATTTTTAATTTATAAAAAAATCAAAAAGTGATTTTAAAAAAGATGATATAAAATTTAGGAACTATTTTCCATAATTATATCATTAAAATATTTACTTTCTATAATTATAAAATGTAGGAATTACTTTCCATAATTAATGACAATATTTGAATTTATTAAATTAAAATTAAATCTTAATTTATGACATCAGCAAAATCAATCTTTTAATCTAAACCATAGATACATTAAGGAAAAACTAATCGAACGGCTATACTTTGACATGATGATGTAATAAGGTTTCTCTTTTATTAGAGATCAGAGATTAGAGATTAGAGAAGATATAAATATCAAATGATAAGATAAAAAATAAAATACTTAAAAATTTTAAAAATTAAGACACTTTCCAAATGTATTATAAGATGGTAGAGATTTTATTTTATAATAGAAGGGAATGAGTTTAATTAGGATGGGAATATCCTCAAAGCACGATTAAGATGGTCTAGTTTTGAAGGTGATGACGAAAAAGTATTTAAAAACATTCGTAAGAATACCATATTAGAACTTTCTATATATGTTCAAAGATTCACCCTTGGTAATTAACTTGGAAAAAATCTAATCCATTTTTAAAAATTGGGCCAGCAATCTAGTGAACTCAATTTAAATGATCGCTTGGTTTTTTTCTTGAAAAAATCAAGTTTGTTCAGTTTGGTTTTGGATTTTGTAACAAACTGGCCCCGTCAAGACAGAATACACGAGTGCACAGTTAACGATGATACATTGCACATGTTTTATAGATCACAACACAATTACCATATATATCAACAACAAGATTACATCGTTCAGGGAATAAAACCCTTAAAGTTGAATGATAATACAGACAATAGGTACCAGTCTCGCGAGACTGTATACAAAAGATGTTGTTATGAAATCACAATCCGCTGATTATAATTTAACTTCAACATGATGACTCAAAAGCTGAAAACTTTAAGAGACTCCAGACGTTTACACTGAAACATGATAAGAGTGACCTAATTAAAATATATACATATATATATATACATATATATTAACATAACAATAACAACAAAATAATAATAAAACGTAAATAGTATACATACCGAAAAGAAGGAAAGAAATGAAAAGTTCGGTTTTGACGGCGGCTCGACAGTGGTCCAAATACCTATTATTTTGTTCAAACATATTAAAAAAACATATAAAAAAACCAAATAATAATATAAAAATAAAACAATTAAAAACACTGATAAATAAAAATAAACATACTTCAGTTGACGGAATGTGGTCCAAATACGTCGCTGCTAAAGGCTAGCTGGAAAAGTGGCCGGAATATATGGTGGTCGGATGTATATAATATATATATATATTCTGATGTTTCTGTGTACGTGGGAGGAAAAAGAAGAAAGTCGAAAAGGAAAGAATGAGTGGTAGGATTGGATAATGATGGGTGTTAAATAGCAAAATTCGAGGCCACTTTCAGCAGCGACGTCGCTGCTGAAAGTCTAGTCAAATAGTCAAAGCATTTAATGCGGGTCAGTCAAACGGTTGGGTCGTACTAGACTTTCAGCAGCGACATCGCTGTTGAAAGTCTATTTTGAATGTTGGCACCCATTTAATGCTTGTCAGTGGCCGGTCGTTCGTACCACACCTTCAGCAGCGATGTCGCTACTAAAGGTGGCCTAGTCGGGTTACTAAATATTCCCTGATCGGTTTACACGGGGCCAAAAAAAATACTAATGTGACACTCTGCTGAAGGTGGCCTGGTCGGGTTACTAAATATTCCCTGATCGGTTTACACAGGGCCAAAAAAAATACTAATGTGACACTGATATGACTAGAAAAACAAGGTGTTCTTGAATTGCTATAACAACCGGCCTTACTTGAAGAAAGATATGTATGTAATTATGTATGCTATTTAATTAATAAACTAGCAATTTAACCCGTGCGTTGCACGGAAGGAAACAATGAAAGCAACTACACTTATCAAAAACAATGAACCTATGTTTCTTACCTATTTAACAATATTCGAACGATTTTATTAAAAGCGCCTAAAACCATTAAAACCTAAGGGGAAAAGAATCATTAAAACTATAACAAAAAAATGATAAAACCATAGAAAAAAAATTAAAAAAAATAAAAGTTAAAAGAAACTGACATTCCTAAAAATACAAAGTAAATGACCAACATATCTTGACCAACATATCTTCATTTAACAATTTATCTAAAATATTAACTTATTAAATAATATTAAGTATAAATTACAACCGGGGTTAGGAACTTTAACATGCCAATAGTTACGATCGGATCGCAGTGAATAAATGGCTAAACAATATACCATAAATCTTGAAAGCTAAAACCATTAAAAATTTAAGGAAAAAATCAATAGTTACGACTAAACTACAATAAATAAATGTATAAACAATATACCATCAAATTTGAAAGCTAAAACCATAAAAAGTTTTAGGGAAAAACAAAGTTAAAAACCATTAAAAAAAAAAGAAACACAAAAAAATTTGTAGGAATAAAAAAAAAACAAAAACTACAGTAATCTTGAAAGCTAAAACCATTAAAAATTTAAGAAAAAAATCAATAGTTACGACCAAACTACAATAAATACATGTATAAACAATATACCATAAAATTTGAAAGCTAAAACCATAAAAAGTTTTAGGAAAAACAAAGTTAAAAACCATTAAAAAAAAGAAACACAAAAAAATTATAAGAATAAAAAAAAAAAAAAAAAACTACTGCGCGCGCTACAGTACTTGCTACAGTAGCAAGCTACAGTGCCGCCACACACACAATCACTGTACAAAGAGCCCATGTGCTTTGTTGTATTATAATGTGCAAGTAAAGTTGCATAGAATAATAGTCCTCCATCTAGAGTTGTTCATTCGAATGGTGTTGGGAACTTTTTTGACATGATAGTCGTTCTGATGAACGTGGTTTCTACTTCTTGCAAACGAAAAGATACAGTTCGACAGAGTCACAAATAGAAAGTGCAAGAAGCCATTAATTAGTTGTATTAGTGGTGAAATGGAATCTAGACATGGTTTAGACAAAGAACTTTTTCGTATGCAAGTTGGAGATACACGGTGGGCTTCACAATATAAAACACTTGTGCATTTGTTTTTTTTTTTTTTTATAATTCCCATCAGTTCTTGAGGTGCTTGAATATATTGAAGAGGAAGGGGATAACTCAATGTCAATCTAATAGTGTTCATAAATATTTCAAATCATTTGATTTTTTGTTTTATTTTCACATGATGTTTCACATTTTAAGGCTCATACAAACTTCATTGGTGAAAACAACCAATCGCAAAATTATAGGGTTGATGGGTTTGATTAACTTTTGAAGAAGATCTCTTCTTTTTGTTAAAACATGATATTTTTCAACAGAAGGAAGATTATGTTGATCCAAAAAACAAAGACAAAAGACCAATATCACGTATCGGCGTTATTATGAGTTTAATTGTTTTAAAATTTTCGTGGATATGCTAATTCAAGAGTATGGTGATCTGTTTAGCGAGGAAAGCTCCGAATTGCTTATGTGTATGTCGGCTTTGGATCCTTCTAAATCATTTTGTGATTTTGACACATTTAAGTTACTCAAGCTGACTGGATTTTATCCAGATGATTTTACTTGTGAGGAAAGGATGACTCTCAAGCATCATCTTGATATTTTCATTGACAAAGTGCAAAAGGATGAAAGATTTGCCAACTTGAATGGTATCGCCGACCTTGCTAGAGTGATGGTGGAAACAAGGACACATCTTTTTCATCCTTTGGTCTATCAATTACTAAAGCTAGCATTCATTTTACCGGTTGTACCAGCAACAGTTGAAAGAAGCTTTTATGCAATAAAGCTTATGAAGTCAAGTTTCCTCAATCGAATTGGTGATGATTTTTTAAATGCTTGTCTAATTTCTGCTGTAGAAAAAGAAGCACTTGCCAGTCTTACAATGAGGATATAATGAATCGCTTACAAAAAATGTAGAGAACTTTAGAATGGAATTTGTTTCTCATTTTTAGTTATGTAGTATTTTTAAGACTATTATTAATTTTATTATATATGCTAATTGTACAGTGACTTGTTTTTTAGATATTCATTCATTACATTGTACTATTCCTTGTTATATTAAATTTTAATGGTTTCCCTGAGAAATTTTTCATTGATCCGTCATTCCAAGAGAAACTCCAGTATGCAAAGAACCTCCGCCATTGAGGTAGACGTGGATTCTTTGGTTGTCTCTAAAAGTTAGATATTAAAAATGCAAACGGAGATGCTGATAACAAACAGGGAATAGGGCTGATGGTCAATGCCAGTGCAGAAGCTGCCTTGAAGTCGCAGAATTTAACTACTAAGGTTTGGTTCCTTGTATTTGTGAAAAGTTTGAATTTGTGTTTGGATTTTTCGTGGCTTTTGCATCTTTCAGGGTCATAAGTATCATTGAATTGTGCTGGTTTCACATTTCTGCATCACTTTAAGCTTAATCATTCCACGATACAGAAATCTGTACATAGTATGTGGAGAAGTACTGCAGAACTCTGGGATTCGGCATCTGCAAATAGGACCGAGCTTGATCAGTTGAGGCTGAACCCAACAAGTATTCCGTATCATTTTAACTTTGCATGATTATAGTTCAAGTATATGCAAAGTGTATATTGGTCTTCAAAGTTGGTTTTTGTTTTTAATTTACTTGCTTTGTGTAACATCTCGATTTCTCGTTTATCTTGTTTACATGAATGGATTGAATGGATGAATGTAAGTGAGTGTGTGTGAAGGCTAGAACAAA
>JAOXNX010000033.1:8795505-8808235 GCA_028566075.1 Solidago caesia
AGATTGGCTATTGGTTTGTGTTTACTGTTTGTGTTGTTATCTTCCTTGCTTGAATACGGGTTTGGTACCTATCAATTATCTGACATGACATTGCCTCATTCCTCAAAACCTAAATCCTGTTAGCCAACTCTTTTGCACTTCATAACTACTACTATAACTAAACTATTTATAAAGACTGGTATTAAAAGGCAAAGCATCTCTAGAACTCAACAAAAGGACTTGCCCGCCTTCATGAAAACATGAAGAATGGTTGCCGGAAAACGAGTGGTTGCCGGAAATTTGCCGGAGAAGACAACTTTTACCTGTTGAACCGGTCAACAGGTCACCCAAGTATCATCTGTGTACAAAATTTGAAAGTTAGTTAGGTAGATAGGGCAATAAAAAAAATTCATAGTCAACTGTGTACATGGAGAAAAGTACGTTGGCATTTCAGTTCTTTAACCGAAAGGAAAAACATAAACAAACGACACAAAATGAACATTTCTGAAACGTATGTTATACTTTGATAACTTTACTCGAAGAACAAAACCCAAGGAGTTGTGTACCAGTCAAAGAGTAACATGATCTACTAAATATTAAGTGCATCTAATGACCTATTCTTCTTTGGCAGTTGACATCAAAGAGTTTTCGGGTCAAATATGTAAAGACATGTTGCACCCAAGAAACATAAGCAAACTTTTAATAGCGACTAAACTTATTTGGTTCCTATTATGCGTTTGTGAAAAATGTGACTGAATCAGCATTCGATGAGAAGGTGGCCCAGGTGGTGGTTGTTTTACCTATGTTCAGCGGGGTGAGAAGAGGGTCAAGACATTTATACGTTGTGTAAGGTTGGCGGTTATTGATTATGGTTATGGAATCATGATGGTAAGTTGGTGTAGCTGACTGCTACTGCCACCTTACTATAGCACAAGGGGTGCGTATTATAGAACTACAGAAGCATATCATATAATAAGATGAAGTGAAATACATATCACATGGTACAACAAAATTTATTAATCGTTGTGTTACATATATTGAGATGCCAACACCATATAACCCGGGCCTCAAAAATAAACAGCAATTTTAAAATTGATCCGAAGCAGAAGTAGTAGACATGTATAGTAGTTCAAAATATCCCAACTTTTACCAACTAACTTGGTTTAGGAGGCTAATAAGAATGCAAAGCAAATGATAATAGTGATAACACAACGCTGAAGAAGCGGCACAAGAAAAATAGCCCCAGCACACTCAACCGGAAGACGGCAAATTGTGAAACTTTGGAAGGCCGGAAATGGATAAAATCTAGCTAAAATCGGGCTTCTCTGGGTAGGTGCAACCTGATCTTTGAATAATCACATTGGATGCATAGCAGCCGGCTCTCACACATTCCTCAATAGGCTTCTCTTTAACCAATTGAGACAAAAAACCCCCAACGAATGCATCACCTGAATACAATTTAACATACAATCAATTTAAACAACAATCAGCATGAAAATAGCGGCAATTTCTATTTAAGAATAATGTGAACCTGCTCCATTGGTATCAACGAGTTTCTCCTTTGGCAAGTGGATGACGGGATATGTGATCACTTTTCCATCCTGAGCAACCACCACGGGGTCGGCACCCTGAGTGATCACAGTAATCCTCTTGTGTGTCCCTGATGCTTTTGGCAACTGAGAGATCTTAATGGCAATCTCCTCCACATTATCAGTCTGGAAGTAGCACAATTATTTTCTTATTAATGTTTGAAAACTTCTACCAATCTATAATTTTATCAATCATGTTCAACCACCAAAAATGATTATTTTCTTACCTCCCAACCATGAACCTTCGAGAATGTTCTTGCTTCAGTTTCATTTCCGAAGACATAGTCAACATACCTGGCATTATTTAACACAAAAGAGATGAGAAATTTCCAAGTATGAAAGATAAGCTTTATAAAATAACAGCACCATTAAACTCACGGTAAGGCTTTTTCTTGAGCATCCTTGAAGAATTCACAGATGAATGGTGCAGAAAGGTTCATTGCGAAAACCTAGGTTTCAACAAAGTCAGAAAATAGTTAATGATCAGTTACCAAAACGGTCAGAAGATGCTTTAAATTATAAGAGGGTTGAATTAGTTTATCATTTTTACCTTGTTGGTAGCAGCTGCATGCTCAGCTACAAGCTGAATTGATTCAGGGGACACGGTAAGGAAAAATCCGGCAATATAGATGTACTTGGCCTTTTCAACTGCCATTAACGGTTTGACGTCAACAAGTTTCAAAATGCATGAAAACACAGGAATAGTTGAAACATAAATCAGGAATCAGTACCAAGAGCCCAGTTTTCTGGCTTTTTCAAGTGCTCTGACTTGTAGCAGTTGGCAGCAGATAGATTGGCAATAAGTGACCTGGTACCAAACATATGTTTCTTAGAAGAAGCAGCATTTTCAGCTTAAAAAGGTGGAGTAAATATCAAATAACGTGATGAACAATAATGAAATATGTCAATATTAAAACATTTCCTACAACAAAATATTGTTAACTTGCGGAAAAAAAAACTTTGAGCATTACTAGAGATTTACGAACCTCTCACCACCAACAACGCAAACAGCACATGTACCAGTTGGTGTAGCTTCATCCTCATAATAGTGCACCTGATAAACAGAGACCATTAGAACACAGGATAACTAATGCTAGCGGAAAATGAACTAAGGAGGTGTTTGGATGTGTGTTTTTAAAGAGTTTATGTGATTTTGAAAATTCATAATCAAATAACCACCTGTTATAAAACCTAACTATGGAGGTAGTGTTTGAGAGCTTAGGCTGTTTCAAGTTGTAATAATCAAATAAGCAGGTATTCGAGTGTTGGGAAAATATATATATATATATATATATATATATAAATTTAACACATAAAATGAACAAAATATGCATTGTGAGACAAGGTAAAGGTCTTTATATTTTAACATTTAATAACCAGTTTTGTTGTAGCTAGTATAAAACTGATAATTTGACCCTAAATCATCAAATAATCAAAGCAAAAGCTATTTTGAAGGAAATATGATTATTGTCGACAAGCTAACAATAACCCAAAAAGCAGTCTAAAGGGAAATCGACACACCACCTAAAAAACCTCAACAAAGCAATAGCAAGAAGATTATTACATTAACACCAGCATTCTTTGAGTGTTTTTTCATCTCCTCCCCATACTTATCCTTTCCAATGCATCCCATAAAGCTTGTTGCACCGGGAATTTGAAGCATCCACTGCAAACCAGCACATAAAACTCGGTAAATGAGTGTCACACACTCCAAAAATATACAACCAATGCAGCTAGTACCTGGGCAACTCGGATCGAGTTCTGAGTAGCACCTCCAGCAATGTACTCTACAGTGTATTTGGAAGACATTTCATCATACCTGTAAAAGAAATGACCATGAAAGTGGAAATATATAATATGAGATGTAACGATTTCTAGCTACTTATAACCCACACCACCACCCACCCACCCCCCCGGTGGGAGTGTGTTAGGCGAACAACACTTACATTGGCAGATGCTTGTCTTCAGCAAGAATAGCATTGTTGGGCTTGATATCATATCTATAAGTAGAGATAAAAGGAAACAGTTGATAATCAAAGTCGATAATCCAGAAAATCAAATCTACAATATTTATATATTATCGTTTCACAAACCACAATCCTTATTTTGCATAACAATGAAGGCAACATAATCATACTAATCCTTATTTTGCATAACAATGAATGAAGGCAACATAATCATACTGATTTGGTCAAATGAATGATACTCCATAAAGTCAGATTTAGGAGTCCGAAAACAGGGCAGTGTAACTTGTATACATACAGATTGACACACATATACTGCATATCATACTCTAGACAGTAAATGAGAAATCTAAAAATAAGGTTTTATTTAATTGAGCTGGATTTCAATTCTATAGTGCTAAATTAATTTATTTATTTATTAAGAAGATAATAAAAGCCTAGATCTAGAAATGAGAGATAATAGTATAGAAATTGCACTAAAATGAAAGGTTAGAATCTAAAGAGGAAAACCAGCTCCTTTAGAAGGACTGGCCACCACCCGCCACTTTCTGGGTGATTCCCGGGTTCGATCCCTGCCTAAGGCAGGATTGGATTTAAGTGGTTGATTAACCTTGGATGCAAATACGGCTCCGGTGGGGGTCGTTGTAGGTACCTACGGGTATATGGGGTCAGAGGGTCCCTATCCAATTACCCTTTGTTTAGAATCTAAAGAGGAACACTAGATCTGTAGGTATAATAGTAAGAAAATCTAGTTGTAGATGGGAGTGAAATGAGGTCAGATCCATCCGACCAATATAACAAACATAAATGATAGATAGATAGATAGATACAGATATGTAGGAGGTAGGTAGTATACAGATATAAAATGATACATACTTGGCGAGGAAAGCATCGTCGACAACGGCTGAAATGTCGAGAAGTGGGTTTCCCATTCCCAATAGAATCCCATCGTATTCACCACCCGCAGCCATTTAGATTTATTTATTTATTTATTTATTATTAGGGGTGAGATAGATGGAGGATGCAGGATCTGATGTGAAGAAGAAGAAGAAGCAGGACGAGGAGAAAATGAAGGGGAGTAATGGGTATTTATAATGAAACCAAAGTTGGGGTTGGAGGGCGGAGTTGGTAAAATGTCGCCACTCTCTCACACTCTCACCAACCCTATTTATTTACTGCTTTACACTAATTAGAGCATCCTAAATAAAAGCTTTTTATCTTGCCACTTCATAATCCACTAATTTAAATTGTTAAAAAGCTATTACTCTAATGAAAAAGCTTTTTCTAAAGATTGATGGAGATGAAAAAAAAACTTGATTTGGAAAAAGCTTTTGCTCAAATGGTTGAAGATTCTCAACCTATCCATCAAATAAGTCTTTCACCCCAATGGTATCAACCTATTTTAAAGACTTTTTTTTCTCAAAAAAAGATTTCCATCAACCACCATTGTGGATGCTCTTATTATCATTCTCTAGTCAATCCATTTACATTTACATTTACATGCTTATAAAAATACAGGTAAATGGGTTTGAAGACTAGTGCAATGCATCAGAATTGGGAAAACCGTGTGTTGTTTCTTGTTTGTTATCGTTGGAAGAAGCTATTGTATCAATAATTAATATTCCTAGATTATTACATAAAATACATGATTACACAACATATTCCCAATTATACAACATTAAAAGAAAGATAAAAATACCTCATGTGCGTGGGACAATGCAAATGAAAGACTTGTAGTTCTGGTGAGTGTGAGCTCTATAACATGTAATTCTCGTGAGTTTCAACTCTAAGGCCCAACTAACGGACATTAGTGAAAGGGTAGGTGGTGATACAAAATGTGACGGATGGACGCTGATACAAATAAACCACATTCATTAAAACTCACCCGGAACTATTGGTAAAATTAACTCTTATATTATTTTACATGTCATACCGTACACTCTAACTATTTAATACGGAACTGATCTGTACATCCTATTTTTTTTAGACGTACACCACGAAACGTATTTCATATTACTATACAATTCCTAAAAAATTGTTTGTGATGTACGACTTTTTTGAAGGTTGAGTTTCGATTCAGACGTGAGTGGATGCGGTTTTAACCTGCTATTTGCAGAACCTCCACACCCCTCTTTATGGAAAATACCTTTGGGATGTAAACCCCCAGGCTTGAACCTGAGACCTGTGGTAACCTTACCCCCGGGGGCCCACATAGTGGATGATTAGAAAGCCCCTGACCAACTCACCTAAGTGAGTTGGTTTGTTAATTATTGTTATGCTCGTAAATGTCTTTAATAAGATACAAATACAAATATGCAAGTTAATAAATTTGAAAACTAAAGATTCAGTTTAAGCTTCCAAACCACATACTAGTGGTTGGAATCTCTACCCGGCATGTACAATCTTGTGTGGCTAGAGAAATATTCGGAGACAGCCATAAGACATGTACATCTAAGTCAAATTAATTTGTCTTATTCAAGAAATCTAATTAAGGAAAACCTCATTCATTTAACATTTTAGACCTTAAAGGCATGGAACAAGAAACATGGTTAAAAAAGGGGCGACCTTTTTTTATTCTTATTGCTTTCTTTTCTTTCTAAAAAGGTAGGATAGTATATTATTATTAAGTGTGTGTAAAATCAAAAGCTCAGACTGAAACTATCAAACTGTATATATTGGCGTTTGTGACTGATATTGAGCGGCATATTACAATATAATATTTTAAATTTGTAATACCAAAGCTCAAAATGATAGGTTGAACGGTGTATTGGAAAAGGTATTCTAAGTTTGTAACACCCAATCTCAAAATAATAAGTTGAACTGCATATTACATGATAATATAATATATTAATTTTATAGCACCAAAGCTCAAAATAATAGGTTATCACAAAACTTTTGAATCTCAAATTTATAGTCATGTACTCATGTTTGAAGATACTAATAGGTAGGGGTGAGCACAGTTCGGTTTGGGTCCGTTTTTGGCTAAAACCGAATCGAACCTTTCGGTTTTGAAAACCAGAAATCATTGGATTCGGTTTTGGCTCGACTCGGTTTTTCGGTTTTTGGTTCGGTTTTGTTTCGGTTCCTTTTTTTTAATTTATTAAATTAAACAATTTATTAAAAAACATTAACCTTAAGTTACCTATATATTCTGCCACTATTGCTAAAGCATAATAATATGCCCAAATGAACTAAACCACATAGCTAGAAACAATCAATTTCCCACTCTGAACACAATGCCATCAAAGTGCACTTGGTATATTATAGATTCAAACCGAATCGTAGAACATGACTAATACTGACACAAACAAATCATATGTGGAAAGTTTGCATATAAACAAAAATAAAGGGAATTCATCAACATTACCTTAATCCACTTAGCTGCCCGTTACTAATCTCTACTCATTATTAAAGATTATCACACCCCTGTTGAAAATTACATAACTTGGCCAATGCGAAATATCAAAACTGCCATTTTGCCCACCAATCCTATTTGTTACATATTTGTTGGAACCTGGTATTTTTTTATTTTTATTTTTAAACATTGGCTGCTATTGCAGCTACGTTATCCATCGTAGTATCTTGCTTACTTATACTGTTTTTGGTAATCACGACATGAGACCCTCTGTCAATGTATCCGCCGCAACGTGCGGGTACCATGCTAGTATGAGTGAAAATGAATGTGTTATACAGTAGTTATGATGACTATATATGTATGTGTGTATGTATATTTGTATGAATCAACCTCTCTTTTTTTGTTAAAAAAATAAAATGTTAAAACTTGTAAAAAATAAACCTCCAATAGTTATATATATTCACTTTACACACACGCTTGTTACATTACTTACAACAAACCAACATTTATAAAAGACATATATTGATGATTTTATAAATATATTTCCAAAAAAATATGATATAATAATAAATATAATTATAAAATGATATAAATATAAAATAAATTAAAAAATATATGGTTTCAGTTTGATATGGTTTTTTCGGTCGGTTTTTGCATACAAAACCGAAACCCGAACCGATCCATTCGGTTTTAGAAAACCAAAACCAAACCAATCGGTTTAGTTCGATTTTTGATTTTCCGGTTCGGTTTTGCTCACCCCTGCTAATAGGTTACATCTTTTGACTTACAATAAACTCACATTTATCAATGCCTACATGTAAACATGTTTTACACTATCAGTTGAAAACAAAAGTTAAGAAACAAGATTACGAAGACATGTAGCATTTTTTTAGGTTTGTATATATAACTATCAGTCTTAATACTCGTACGATGTACGTATTGACTATATATTCTACGATTAATTATATCTTTTGTATAAAAAGAAAATGAAATTTGTACATGGTTCATTGCATGCATTTAATTGCTGCAATGGTAGCCAAATATTGAGAGACATGTATCATAGAGTATTGGTTAACTTTTAATATTACTTTTGTTATTAGTAATGGTATGAACCTAATGCCTAAAGTCATGATAGTGAAACATGGTTTATGTTGTGTTAAAATTTCCAACCTTGTTTTAGTTAGATAAATAATTTTAAATATTATGTTAGAAACATGGAGTATTATTTATTAATTAATTTAATATATCATATGGATTAAAATAAATAAGCTTTACTTTTATGTATTTTACAAAAATAATAATATTTTGTTCTTTATGTCTTTATATAGGATAATTGGTTCATTTAATTTAATTTAATATTATGTGTTTTACTATAAGTATCAAGTGGAACATTTCATTGGTTAGACATTTAGACTTTTATATTGTTAAATTTTTTAGTATATTGTAATTTTTGTAAACGATAAATATGTATTTTCTAAAATAATTAATTAACTAATATTTATTTTTGGGTTGACAATTTTAATTTCAAATGGTTGAATTGTAGACTTATTCGGGTATGCTTAAACTATTAATCTAATCTTTTGTCTATTATATAATTCTTTTTTTTAATTAGTTTTTGAATTTTTTTTATAAAAAAACAATGGTGGTGAAAAATAGATATTTATGGTAACAATGAATATAATAAAATATTTTATATAAGACTTTTAATTATAATAGGTATCTTGATTTATAAATTGATTAATTAAAAATTTTAGTTATTAATGGTATCTGAAATATAGAATTTATTAAATACAAATTAAGGGACACGTATCGTTTAAGTAAAGTGTCATGTATCGATCAAATAACGTATCAATCATGTTTTTTAGTATATTGGTCGATATATCCATGTAACTTGATGCATAATCATCATGTGATATTCTTTCCTTTTTTGTTTTATTTATATTTTAACATAATGTTTGTTTCACAATGGTGGATATATCAATGTTTGTAATGTCAATTAAATTTCGGGTCTTGTGTAATTGGGTTTGCATGTTCACATATTACATACATCTTAAGCCAATTTATAAAAAGAATTAAACGTATTTTCACTATTTTGTACTTAAACCTTTAAATTCTGGAAATAGGTTATTGGGATTGGGTTAACTCATTGTTTGGCCCAAACCTGTTTACACGGGCTTTGCTTTATCTTGGATTCAGGCCTTCAGGGTAAAGACTAAACTAAAGAGGTTAGTTTTGGGCTCTCACTCCCAATGGATTTTGCTTATTTGCCACTCTCATAGTCTCATAGTCTCATTTGACGTTACAGACTTACAGGCTTTTATAGTTCTCAATTGTTTCACAAAGTTTTGTAATGCACACTTTTTCCGGAGTTCTTGTTCTTCGTAGAAACGGTCTTTTTATCTTTGGATAATATGATTGTCTACATCTTACTTTTTTCATACCCTGTCTGTAATGAGATTAGGTATTGTTGTTGTTGTTAAATTCTTTCACAAAGTTAACTAATTAATGTGTTCTATTTGAAATGCTTTAAAATACTTATATATATATATATATATATATATATATATATTTTATTAATATCTGATATATAAAAATACTAGTCTTAATACTCGTACGATGTACGGATTGATTATATATACATGAGATATACAGTTTGATTATATATGCGTTCTAAACAATGAATTTGTGATTAAGTGACATTATAAACTAAGTAAGAAAAAGTTATAAAGTTTTAAATACAATAAATGAAAGAATAAAAAAAGTTATAAATTTTTAAAGAGTAAAAGTTACCTTTATAAATCGCTCGGTTGTTCGCTTTCTTAATCACCTTTTTGTTTAGGTGAAACGAAATACATTGATGTGTGTATAAGATGAAATAAAAGGTCTTTTTGTTCACTAATCAAGAGAAAATTTTCAAAGCAAACCTAATCTTGACACAATTCGTATAAGATTAATTATATGTAAATTAATATTAATTAAGTTATGTTCAATAAGGACAAATTTTTGAATGTACTTTGTATATTCAAAATATCCTAAAGAAACTATTATACGATGTATATACTATAATATATTAAACTAAAATAAATATTAAATAAGAAGATTGGTTAAATTTGACATAAACAGAAATTAGAAAATCAATATATAAATTACATTAAAAATAAAAAATAAAGATCATGTTGCATCGTAATATAAATATTTAAAATATTTTAAACACCTTTATGTGATATATATAAAGTTTGAATAATTATATAATCAAATATATATTAATTAAAATAGGTAAAGATTATGATATTCTTAAATGTTAAAAAACTATTTTAATTGAAAAAATAGAAAGAAAAAAAAAGAAAAAAAAGAAGACACTTGTCGATAAAGGATCACGCCACGTGTCGCTTTAATAACCCTTAAATACTGTTTTAGTACATTGGTAGATTGACAAATGACGAAAAAGTGATGCAAAAGACATTATATTATAATCGCTATTCTTAAGAAGGATCACCACTACATTTTTGTTGGGTTAATAGCTAAAATCCTCCTAGGACCACCTTGATTCAAGAGATGTAGCAGCGTATGTGTATCCACAATCTCTTCCTATGAACATCATATGAAAGTGTATGGGAAGTTTGAAAAATATGAGTATGCATGATAAAATATGATGAGGAGATAATTTGTGATATATATCTTGTAGAGAACTTGATGAACAAGTTCCTACAAACCATAAAATCATAAAATCATAATTATAGAGGTAATATAACTTTCCAACTTTGTGACCAATTACAAGTAATATCAATGCTTTCATGAAACTTGAAGAAACGAAGTTTCTTAACTTAAACTCGATTAAGACATCTACTTGTGTAAACCTTGAACTTGTTTGAAACTTGAAACCTTGTAATTGACAAACAAAACGAAAAGCTTTACTACAGCCACTTGAACTTGAAAACATGATCATTTGAACTCGAAAACATCACCATTTTAAAGTCTTTGAATTTGAAAACCTGACAACTAGAACTTGAATATAAACAAAAAAAAATAAAAAAAAACACGAAGTAGAATGTCAAAAACCAACAAGTGATCAACACTTTAACTTGGAAAACAAATGCAAACCGAACGGGCCTATATTGACAAGGCAATGCCAAAGTGTCGCAGTTACCTTGAATCCAATGGGTCAAAATGACACTACTCCCCGAAATGTTTATAAGCCATTAGGCACGAGCAATTATTAAACTCATCTAATACTTAACCACATAAAACTGCATCCAGCTTATAAAAAGTATTATGCATTCCTTTATGTCCAAATTTGGTATACTTATACCAATAATGATTCAATATTTGTTATTAACTACATTCCATCTAGGCGTCTACCAAACTCATTAATGATAAAAGTTTTTTTTTTTTTCCCCCAGAAAAAGCAGCTATATAAAATCTCACAAATTCCATACATATTTACAAAATGTCCATTACAGGATTTAACCTATACGTTGATGGGTAATCACTAACACATAACCGAAAGTACAAATTTTGAATAAATAACCGAATGAAACCAATTTAAGAATGGCCATGCATGGCACATCCTACTTTTTGACCCAAATATCAAATATAGCAGGCTCTCTTTAACAACGGGTCAAATATTGAAACTCGTTAGGTAATAAGACACAAGATATGTCATAACTTATATGTATGCATCAAAGTTAGGTCCAAGGAATACCAAAATTAGTATGACTTTCTGTAATTATAAAACCATGTGTATTTATTTTCGTGTCTTTTCTTCGATATCTCTGTACTACTTTAACTTATCAATGACCCTTTCTTTGAAAGTAATATAACTTAAAGTTTTCTAAAACTTGCTATGTGAGTGAAATTAAGTAAAAAGAAAACCCATGTGATGCAACACGTTAATTCGGCCCAATTTACACCTTGGACCGGACCAATTTAAAAGAGCACGTTCTTAAATCTTGAGTGATTGTTTTTGTCTATAATAGTCCTTAGGCTTCGTGTTCTTGCAATTTGTTCGCCTGCACTTGAATGTTTAATTCAGCCGACCCCTTTCAAATACAAAATCTATATTCACCCATCAAAAGTTTCTACTGCAAGCCTACATAAGTTATCTTTTGTCGTATAAAAAGTTATTATTCCATCTATTTAGAAATATATTTATTTTTAATTACATGTCTATTAATCATATCATAAGTCATAACTTTGTATTGCAAATTACAATAACGTAAATAGTCTTAGTGTCCTACAATGTATGAATAGACTATATATATAAGCATAATCATTTTAGTTAATTGATGATTCTAAAGAACCTATTGTCCTAAAGATGTGAACGCGTTTTAACTAGGGATGTTTAATGATTCAGTTCATGATTTAATAATTTTTTTGATTCGAGTTCTTCAACTTGACAATTCTTGAAGCTCAAACTGAAAATCAAATCAAAACTAATTAATCCGGACTAAACCAAACCAAATCCGATAATTTGGTTTCGAATTCGATTTAAATCAAACCAAATCATATGTATTTATAATCATAAATAATATACATACATTCTTGTGTGATTTGTAAACTCTTACTCAGCTTTCGAGCTTAGAAAGTAACTAATATGAAAGTTGTGTCCCATTAATATATTTATATGAGTTTTATATTATTAGTAAATTAGTTTTAATATTCGTACATGATGTACAATTTGACATAATTTAACTTATAGTATTTGTTGCGTATGTTAATATAAGTTTATAATTTCAATCTTGTCTGAATTACTTTGATATTAATTCAAGAGGAATGTTCAAATGAGTCCATGTTTTTTGGTGAGTCCCAAGGGACAAATCATAGCCATTGGATCAACAATCATC
>JAOXNX010000033.1:8813783-8825738 GCA_028566075.1 Solidago caesia
ATTATTAACATGTTTCATTTCAAATACATTTGTTTAGAATATGAAAATTCAACAAATAAAGTAATATATAAACATATAACCAAAAAAAAAAAAAAACCAAAAGCACATGAGCTCAATACATTTTATTTAACGATAGCCTTACGCCTACCCTGCGGGTAAAGGAGATTGATTCCAACCTAATACACTTGATTCAGATATACTAAAAACTTGTAACCAACATTAATTAAATTAACTTAACATCGCCCAAAACGGATTTCATTCTTCGTGTAAAAGAAAATTACCCCTAATCATTATTATCCAATTTCCACAAAAACCCATGATTGAAATGCATAAAATAAAAAATAAGAAACAGAAAAAAAAAAAAAAAAACAAAAAAAAAAACAACCTTACCTTAAATTGTTAAAGTCAAATTTCTCTCTGACTTTTATCAAACATCTTGGGCCAAAAAACTAATTCCCAAATTTATTGATGAATTACATAAGAGGAAGACAAAACTAATAATAGTGCTAAAAAAACACAAATAAATTTAGTAATCTTACCTTTTTTGAAGAATCAAACAACAAAAATTAATAAGCCAGACATCCCTGAAAATGGGAGGCAAGCAACAAATCAGAAAAGAAAAAATAAACATAAATTAGCAATAAATACAGAATATATTAAAATACATATTTCAGTTGCCATGACCTTATGTACCACTTTGTAATATTATATGATAAACCAACCAAATGGAATGCCTCCATAATCTTGAATAAGAAATAGAAAGCACATGTAAGAGAAAAAACAACAGATGAAGATGAATAATACACATAATCGCGAGAGTCCCCTGGGTAATGGCATTTGACACTTTGTATTCCATTCCGGTATCCGTGCAATGCGGGAACGATGGTGTGGTGGTGGCGGTGATTGGTGGTGATGACGGAGATTATTGGTAGGGGTGTCGAATGGTATAGGTTGATGTAAAATGTAATTGATTTAAAAGATGGGAGTGGAGATATTTTAGAAGGGTTCATGGTGTAAATAAAAAGATAATGGTTTAAGGTGTAAATTAGTTTATTAAGGGCAAATTGGGTAATTTCTTATAACTCCTTTCAAAAAAGGGGTTCATTAAAGGCAATTGGGTCATTTCATTAAAGGCAATTGAGTCATTTCGCATCTCTTTTTTTCAACATTTTCTAAAAATAGGAGGGTTAGAATTTTTATAAAATAATATAGATAACTGTATTCGTTAATTAACCTCAACTTAACTATACTGAAAATTTTATGAACAAAAATTATAATTCAGCACAAAGCTTGATTCAACCAAACTCAATATCAGACTTGATGATAATTAATGAACTATACATTGTTTATGTTGGGTAATCAACTATTCGATTAGATTATATGTAATAAACTTTTAAATTCTAGTTATTAGTTTTTTTTTTTGAACGTTTCTAGTTATTAGATTATCCGGGTATATGTGGCAACCATATAAGTTGTCACTTATAAGTTTTTGATTGATTGGATATATCCAATAACCAGGATTTTAAAGTTCATTACTTATAATAAACTAGTCTTAATGCCCGTACGATGTACGGATTGACTATATATATATGCGATATACGATTTGAATAAATACATTGTTTACAATTGAGTTTATGATCAAATGAGATTGTCAATAAGATGATAAAATAGCTAATGGAGTTTTAAATACATTATGTGAATATGAAAAGGAAAAAAAATATGTTAACCAAATTGTACAATTTTCCATTATGATCGAAATTTTAATTTTAATATAACAAAATTAAATTATTAAAATTATATATCTATACTCCCTTATAAAAGGGATAGCCCCCCACTTTTTCTAACATTTCATTTTTGAATTTACTAAACTACCCTTAATTCAACATCACTACAATCCCTTTACACCACCAATATACCTAAAATACCCTTAATGAAATAATTTACAACATCTATCCCTCATCTCTTAAAATAACTACACTACCCCTTTCTACATCAATTACATTTACATCAATAACCACACCACCGCCATAGTCACCGCCACCACCTGTTGCCGCCACCACCACACCGCTGCCGTTACGACTATTGCCGCCACATCGCACGAGCACCAGTCTAGTATTTTTAAAAATAGAGTAGCTCAGGATGGAAATTAGCAAGTTAGAGGATTAGTGGGCAACTTGCTTAGTGGCATGGACAAAAATTTGTTTAAAGTGGGTCATGTAAACCAAAACAAGCAACAAATTTTTTTTTAACAAAGTGATAAAATGTAAAAATAACAGATTATGAGTTTTAGTTTGGTTTAGAGTGGGGTGTAAACGAGCCGAACTGAGCTGAGCCCGATCTTGACAGTGCTCGAGCTCGAGATCGTTTTAAGAGCTCAAGCTCAAGCTCGTTCGAACCTTAGTATTTAAACTCGAGCTCGGCTCGTGATGTATTAAAAAAGCTCGAGCTCGACTCGTTTGTCAAAAAAAACTAAACGAGTTCGGGCTCGGTAAGTGATCAAAACTAAGCTCGATTATCAGAAGCTCGTGAAAAAAACTCGTTTATGCTCGGCTCGATTAGTATATGAAAGATCGATTAATATAATATATATATATATATATATTTTATTATATATGAAAGTTTGTTTAAGCTCGCAAGCTTAATCGAGTTATGTATTCGAAGTTCAAGCTCGGGCTCGATTAGTAAACGAGTCAATAAATTAAGCTCGAATTCGATAGAGCTCGTTTAGGCTCGGCTCGAAAAGAACTTTTTACGAATCGAATTCGAATAGTTTGCGAGCAGGCTTGACTCGTTTACAACTTTATGTACCTTGTATTATATCAAATGAGGCAAAAGTACAAAATATTCAATCAAGGGGGTATTTATACATTCTAAAACATAAACACGCAACCACCCCTCCCCCTCGTAGTTAAAAGAATTACTAAGTCACACCCATTTTCTAGTTCCAACAAGTTTTAACTTAGCTTTTGTCTAAAAACACTACACAGAAAGGTAATCAGGCCCTAACTATACATCAGGGCCGGTCGCTCCTCCCTAGCTAACAGAGACCGTTTCCATAACCGGCCTGGTTGTAGTATCTTTTTAGCCGGCTTCTAAAGCCCCGTACGTCTATATGCTCCCAATACAATATAAATATGTAGTAGATCGATTATATTTATAAAAGAATTAATATTAATGAACTTGGTTGAGTCTAGTCCATTTCCAGGGTCATCACAACATGGGCCAATCTTTACAACACATTAGATCAGCCTCATATATACTTGGATACAGTATAGTAAGGTTGTTGAAGCCAATATATTATGGTTTATGAATATATCTTCCTGCAAGAACTGCAGCATCCATAACAGCACTAATGGTGGTGGTGACATCATTAACATCACATGTGTTTCCTTTAAATGCTCTGCTTCCTGCTTTCTTGAATCTTTGTACACATCCCAGCAATCCCTTGTTGCAAACCTCACTCAAGTAGTCGTCTGAAAACATCATAGTTCAAAATGAATATTGTTTGTACAAGCTTCACAACGACTCGAAAAAGTAGCTTAATTAAGAAGTGTATCTTTTATTCTATAGAGTCAAAATTCATCAAGTGAAAATGTTACATTACATATATGTATATACAGAGAGAGAGAAAGAGATCGCACGCTTAACTTGGGGGTCGGTCTAGGCATAGGGCAAAGTGGATGACCGTTTAGGGCCCGAATTTTTAAAAAATTATCAAGAGTTGATCAACCAATTTGATATGAAGAATTCTAGGAGAATTTCACAAATCATCGGTTGGGCTGCACGGAGTGCAGAGGTACCTCAAGGGAACACCATTCCTCAAGGTAGGTAAGGGAGGGGAGGGAAATAGTGACAGTCATGTCTTTCTCATTCACCTACTTTTTCTCTTGTCTTTTTAAAAAAAAAACAAAATGTAAAAAAGGGTATGAAATGGGGGAAGGGAAGGGAGGGGATTCCTTGCATGAGGGAGGGAAAAAGATAGGAGGAAATGAAAAATAGGTGAAGAGATAAGGAACACTCCCCATGGCCTTATGATATGTTATTTTATCAGTATGATTTTGCAATGTTGTTTTTTTAATACTTTTTTTGAACTATAATTTTTGTTATGTTTATTGATATAACGTTTATCGTCGTTTTAAAAAAAATGTTTATATTAATTCATTACACCTAGCTTAGAAATCTTTTTTTTCTACTCGCCTTGGACCCATAAATCCTCAAAAACGTCCTTGGTAGGCACGATTGACAAGCGAGTGATCCTTTGGTTAACAGTTAACACACAAGGGTCTTTGAGGATCTCAACAAAATATGCTAACACAACTAATAAATAGGAGGATTTTGTAATTTGTGATAGTCTTGGAAAGTTATTGTAAAGTTTGTTAAACTATACGTGTCATTTTGTTATATATATTTTTTTATCACACAACTATCATTATACAGCTTAATTTAGACGCTAATAATCACATTAGAAATTGACTCACTGACGCATGCCCTACCTTTCACATATATATATATTTTTTATTTTTTATTTTTATATATTTGTATATATTTTAAGAAAGTCGGTATATTCAATAAATGGAGAAAAGTGAGCAGGGAAGACATTAATATCTCAACCTCCAGCCCTCAATAAAAACAAGTTTGGTGGATCTATCTATTTATTGTATGGGGAAATGATCCGTAATGTAGATTTGTTAAGAAAAAAGTTTTTATTTTGCCCCCTGAAGTTTATTAATGTACATATTAAATCCTCAATATGTGAGAGGCGCAATACCTAATGTTGCGTAATGTTGCAGTACGGATGATATCCCCATGATTTATATTGTTTATTATTACGGGGGTCACGTAGAACGTAGGCAGTCTATGAAGTGTCATAAAATCTTAAATCTGCATGGAACGATTCATTTTTCATCTAACAGCAATATATTAACAAAATCAGCGCCGGTCCTGAGGATTGAAGTGCCCACGATGAGGATGAGCCGGGAAAAAAATCTCCATGGCTCCTAATGAATTCAAATATATAAACAAATTTTTTTTATAAATGACTATTAACGTTATAAACAAGATTTTTTTGGTGTCCCTAAAAAAATTAACCCGAGACGGGGTCGGGTTTGTCCCTCCCTAGGGCCGACCCTGAACAAAATTATAGCATGATGCTAGAATAAGAATTTACAAGTTACAAAAAAAAAGAAGAAATAAATAGTTAGATTAGCATTAGCCTACAAAGGGTTGAGTTAACCAATCTAGCCATATAAACTTGCATCCCTTGGATCGATTAGTGATTCAAACGAAAGATACGAGTTGGACTTCATCGAAATTAGCCTCGAGTTTGGTCACAAATCCTTGAAAACAAACTTGATTCTGGCTCTTCCAAATAATCCAAAAAACGGTTTGATTTACCATATCGTATTGAACCTGTTTAGTATTGTTGAGAGCCGTATGACGAGCAAGAGATGAGCCCATTCACATATCAGATGATGGGACCTAAGGTGTTCTACCATGATTGAGTAAGATTACTGCTTAAGTGTTGCAGTGGCTAGTGAACGAAAAGATAATCTGCGGATTCCAGATCTCCATCACAAAAAGGTCACCCAGAAGAATGTACATCAATGTTACGAATGACCAGATTTGAACGAGTTGGTAGCCTATTTATAGCCAGATGCCAAGTATTTATGTTTTTTGTGTTGGAGTAATTCTGTTCCGCCTGAGATGTTTGATAGTTCCATTGGACGAAGAGCAGTTCTAGCGGTTCCTTAAGCAATAAACAGAGAAAACAAAATTGTTGGACAGTGGGATACGGCATGCGTCGTCTGTATCCGTGGGTTTGCAGCTAATATAGAGGTTTTTATGGTCACAAAGTAACTGGGCTTCAAATCTGAGCCGCATAGGACGTTGCCAACTTGCCACGTCTAACTAAGTTCAATAGAATCACCTTCCAGGGAATAAATTCTATTAACAGTACGCAAAGGATCAGTATCAAGATTAAACAGAGAGGTGAACAGAGCCTTGAGAGAGTAGTCTTTATGAAACCAGTCCAAGTAGTCAAGTACCATAATAAAATGCGGATTCCATTTACGAGCTTTCAAGACAATAAATTGTTGAAATCCAGATTATGTTTGTTGAGATGAAAAGGGAATTTGGCAATGGCACCCCAAGAGTGTGTCAATTTTTTACGTAGTTGATCAATCCGACCTACTCATCATGAATAGACTTGATTATTTCGCGCCAAAGGGAATTGGTTTCATTATGAAAACGCCACCACCATTTGCTGAGCATGGCTAAGAACATAATCAAAAAGTTTCAATCAGTTATGTCAAAGGTTTTCTCAAAATCGACTTTAAAAAGAAAGAGTTTATATTTACGTTTTTTTGCTGACAGAAATGATTTTGTTGACGATTAAAAGGCCATCAACAATTTTCTATCATTGAGATAGGCGGTTTGTTCATCATTAACATGTGAAGGGATGACAATCTTTACCCAATTAGCAAGAACTTTTACAATGATTTTATACTGGGAACCAAAGAGGCTAATGGGTCGGCAGTCTTTAATCGAAAGGGGGTCATGGACTTTGGGGATCGATGAGAGCTATTAACGAGGAGTTGCAACCTTTGGGAATGAAGCAATTTTGTTCGAAATCTCTGACGAACTTGACAATGTCACTTTTGACTTTGGAGGGTTTGCCAATAGTGTTTGATAGAGTAATACTGTAACTAATAAGCTACACATTAACAAAGTTGTGTCGTAATGTACAAAATCTCATGCACACAACAAGACATGCTTAATTATAAAGAAGCCAATATATAAGTTAGATGAAATTGGACTCACCTTATTAATGAGAAATATGTGATTTTGTAGGTGTGGCAGGTTTCGGGTAATTTGTTCATAACTTCTAGCTTAGCATTATGTTCGAAAAGGGGAGCAAGGTGGAGGTTATGAACAAGACGGAGCTGCCCACATCATGGTGTGTTGCAGAAGTCATTTCTGGGAATAGGCATACTTATAAGTTGAGGTACGATTGTTACCCGAGTGTTGAAAAGGTGTCTAGGGAGTTTATTAGGCCCTGTCCTCCTCGTTCAAAATATTTACAGAGTTGGGTAGCTGGTGATATTGTGGAAGTGTATGATGATGAATATAATTCATGGAAAACTGCAACAGTGTGCAATACCTCTGATGGAGGCCACTTTGTAATAAGGCTCCATGGGTTGTCCGCGCAAGAGTTAAATGTGCACCAATCAAATATACGGACACGACAATCCTGGAAAGATGGCCAATGGGTTCCTGTTGTAAAGGTAAATCTTTTTCATCTACTGGTACTATGATTTTTCGTGTTTAAAGTATAAGAAAATCAGTTGTAAGGCGTAACAGTTAGGTTATGTTTCATGTCTGTCGATGATTTTTTCTTAGGTTATGTTCTTTAACGGGGCTCATGTTCATCAAAAGATCCCATCCTGATTTTTTATTCTATTCAGTTAAATTTCCCAAAATTCAAATAACGCTAATGTATTTTCTAACATTACCGTTATTTGATCATAAAGATTTCAGGAGGCAATGGAGATGCGAGTGTAAATAAGCAGATGGTGAAGCCAAACTTTCACACTAAGTTGGGCTTACAGATACCAATACCGGATGCAAAAATAGATCAAGAAAATGACAGTAACTTACTTGTCTATACTGATGTTGGAGTACACGAGTCGCGTGTTGTCTCTTCTAAAACACTGAAAAAAGCTTCCCCCTTTTGCTCTTCCCATCTACAAGCCTATCCTGAAAATTATAAGAAGTTAAAAACATCTGAAAAAGAAAGGATAGATTCTTTTACTTTTACAGAAGATAAACAAATACAAGCCTCCTTTTACAATACTGTAAATGGTTTCTACGAGAAACGACGAATATCAGAATCTAATGAATCTGATAATGAAGATTGCTCTGTCGGTAGTTGCAGCATTTCTAATGATGGCGCAAATATATGGTCTAGTCCTTATGTTCCCATATCTAGTGATGCAAAGTCTTTTAATACTTCAAGGGATGAGGGCAGAAATTATTGTTCTTCTCCTGGAGAGAAAGCTGCAGAAAACATTCATAGGTTAGAGTTGCATGCTTATCGATCCACTTTAGATGCATTATACGCTTCTGGACCGCTAAGTTGGGACAAAGAAGCATTGCTGACCAATCTTCGCATTAACCTCCATATATCAAACGATGAACATTTGACAGAGCTAAGGAATCTAATCTCTGTGGGAGCTGGTATACTAAATTATTAGCATCGAATAAACATGTTTCTTTTGCGTTGTCCCCCATTTAAGTCACACTGTAAGAAGTGATCGATGAGAGATATATGAGTACATTCGGTAGCTTGAATTCTTGTTTCAACTCGTTGCAATTGTCTAGACAATGGGATTTTGTAATTAGTGACTTACTGTAACAAACTTCTACCTAGAAATGAATGTATCCAGCTGCATCTTGCTCATTACTGAGACAAGTTTGCTATCGAGGATATTGTATTCACATTATCATTATATCTGTTATGTACTAGAAAATTTGGCTCGTGATCGAAAAGAGGAGTTAGGGCCGCTCTTTATATGGATCAAAAGCCCCCCAAAAGAGGAACATTTCTACCAATAGCCATAGGCGGTTGGGCACAACTTTCGGATCCAATTTTGTCCATCTAAGCCTCTAATTTTGAATATTAATTCCCCAAATTTGAATTTCCAGCTTATTTCGTTTTATGTGAAGTTGAATGTAAAACGGGTGAAATCTGGCCTCCATTTTTACGCGTAATATTAGCTGTCTAGTTTCATTGTTTTAATGTCGTTTTTAATTTTTGAGATTTTTGAAAATACCTGCCAAAAATAGATCCGCTCTAAATGAATTGACGAATTGTTGTTCAAAAAAAAAAGAAGAAAAAAAGAACAATCCCTTGTATGTAGAATATTTGTTTTCATCTGAAAACAGCATCAGTGTTAAAGAAAGTTAATTCTGTAGACAATAGATTTTGTTACGAAACACGCACATACAAAATAAAACAATGTATGAAAGGGAACAACTCATTAGAAATTTAGATTAACTGAAGTGTAAATAATAGACGCAATGTAATCGAACTGTGAAAGGGAGGGGGATTCGGCTACTACAGACCAGGTTTGTAAGCCACACCAGTACCGTTAATCCATTTGTCGCCGCTGATGAAGGATTTTACAGTGAACTTACTAGCTTGCTTACTTGTTACGAATTTCAGTCCTTTCCAGGCGACTCTATTCTTTGTCGCTGAACCTTGACCATAATTAGCAAATTCTGCATAGAAAATGGTGTTTGGAGCTGTTGTCCCCACCCATGGCAACCATCCCTTTGGATCAATCAAGCCTCCCATCATGTTGTTTATAAAAACTGTAGTTGAGTAGTTCTTCCAAGGACGTCCAAGAAACGTGTGAACATCGCTCAGATTCCCATATGGCCAAATGGTGCAGTTTTGGATAGAAATTCCCGTGTTCTGATTAGGATCGAACTTACCTTGTGCTGTGATTGTGTTCTGTTGGCCAAGCATGGGTTGTCTAGGCAGTATGTTGCAGTTTTGTAAAACAACAGCCGAATTGCCAAAGATGAAGTCTACTGTTCCATAGATATTGCATTCTCTATAAAATTGGCGGTTCGAATGTGCATAAAGAGTGTCTTGGAAAGCATCAATGCGACAACGGTAGAATACTGACATGTCTGCTGTTGATATTAATGCTACAGCTTGATGCTTCACTGCACCAGCAGTGTTGCGAAAGCCCATGTCACGTGCAATAAACCCTTTGCCAAACACAGCTGCATCAAAAGAAAAAGTTAATTATACAATAATGAAGTAAAGATTTGTAAACGTAAGTAGTTAAAACTTCAGTTATTACCGTTATCTATACTTACCAAAAGTTGCTGACTGAAATGTTGGAGTGCCATCCACGACGTTTAAACTTCCTGATACGATTGTTGATTCCATGCCATCACCAATCATCATGACGTTCCATTTGGATTTTTCGATCCTAACATTCTCAAAGTAAATCCCCTTTTTGATGTATATCACAAATCTTTTCTGGCTCTTATCAGGGACTGCATTGAGAGCATCTGCAATTTTCTTGTACTTACCAGAGCCATCTTGAGCCACTACCACATCGGCTTTGATTCCATTGGGTAGTGTTGTATTCTGTAGTAGCTTCCTGTTTTTCACAGACAACCATTCTGGCAATTCATTACTTCCGGCTAAGCTCAACAATCTTCTTCTTTGTTTGAAAGAACTTGCGACACTTGAAACCCCTTTTACAATTGCAAGGCTGTTGCTTGTTAATTCGGTAGATTTTTTAAGGTAGTCTACGACATTTCCTTGAATGCTATCTATGCATGTTTGCTGATACGTACCAGCAGCACTTAGCCAGGTCATAAGATCATCAAACCGAGATTCCATTGATTTTAAGCTGACATCTGTTGCTGACAATGAGTCGTTCAGATGATCAAGGGCAAGATCCAATAGTTCACTGCAGTTTTTGAGCTCCAAATGAGTGGATACTTTTGAGAGCTCATTAATGGCAACTACAACAGAGAGTTTGAGCAACTCCTCCGGCTGGATATGCGTCGTATTAGAAACTGAAGAAAGGGAGCTGTAACATGTATCAGGGTACAATGTAGTGTCGCAAACCGCTTTAATGGAAGCAAAAGCCGGTTGAGGTTGTTGCGATCCACCACCATTATCATTTCCTTTGTTGCCGTGTGAAGTTCCCACAACAGCAGATACTACAATAAGAACAAGAACGATGGACGATATGCCAATAATAGCAATTCTTTTTCGTGTTCTCCTACGAGCATGAAGCCACATTTCTTCGGCTTCATTGACTTTCCCGTAAGATTTCAAGAAAGCCATAGCTTTGTTAATTTGGATTAATTTTGGTTGTCTCGATCGAGTATATCTGTTTGTTGAACAAGTATATATGTACTGTCTAAATACTTAGAGTATTTATAGTAATTTAAAAAAGGTGACAAAATATATATACGTGCAAGACACCATGGTGCCATTTGGCTTCTAGGATTACATGTATACTGAGGAAATTTCAACCGGCTGAGTGGTTCTCATGAATTAATGTGTTGGAGCCAATTTAGAAATAACATTAAAGGAAATGATACAAAATGCCATAAATTTTAGTTGACTATCAAAAAGCAAACTGTACATGTAATATATATATATATAGGACCGGTCAATATATATTTTCAAGTTGGCAAGCGTGGTATGTGACAGCAACATACCCTTCAATTAGCTATATCCATGGTTGACGACTCGTGATTCGAAATGTTGAATTTTTTACTCGATTAGTAAGAGTCGGAATATTTTTTTATATAATATAATATAGTATAGTATAGTTAGAAACAAAATAACAGGTGTTATTAGCAAGAGTATGTCATGTTTGTCAATAAGAAAAAGATGACCTTATGAAAGAAAAAAGGAAAAAAAGTCAAGAAGTAGTCATTGTTGAGTTAAAAGATGAAATGAGTGCTTTGGCAAGAAAATAGAAAAGACAATAGCACATGTTACTCAATTAAACCAATTATTTATTATCATTATTTATAAACCCTTATATAAAGATTTTACCATTTTGTTTAATCTTTAATTTTTTTTAGTTTTGAAATATCTAAATGCCTTTATCATTTAAATTCAATTAGCTTAAGTCATTTATCTAATTTAGTAACAAACAAATGTCAAAGGTTTAATTAGTTTTAGTTATTTACACTTTAATTTATTACATTTTTATAAGGGATTAGTTTCTGAGAATGTAATTAACTATGACCAAATGGTCATAGTAGGAACGAACGAATATCTTGTGCATTTAAGGAAGAAACTTTATAAAAATGTTCAAATCATGTAACCGAACAATCAAAAACTTGCACGTGGCAGCTCATATGGTTTGCCACGTATACACTTTTACATGATTTGAACATTTTTACAAA
>JAOXNX010000033.1:8828906-8839156 GCA_028566075.1 Solidago caesia
TATGCAACACGTTAGTAATGTCATAATTCAGGATCCTTCCGAAGTCAAGATCCTTAAGTAGAATTTGACCCCGAACACCTGTCATGTGCCGAGAACAACCACTATCCATATATCATCGACTGTTAGCTTTCCTTAACTGTTCCTGCACATATAGACAAATGAAATTACTTCTTATGGGGGACCCAAGCCTTCCATAACCGTAAACTCCCTCAGTTCTCCATCATATTGAGGAGGAACAGGAGATGCGGCAACAGGTCGCACACCAGCACTCTTAGGCTGATAAACTACTTGGTTTACTGGTCGTGGTTGTGGCAGACCAAGGTTTTGTCTAAGCATAGATCAGTAGTTAGTATTGGTTTAAAAATCACTAAACTTACTATTGACTTAACCTCTCTAGGGGACACGGTAACATAATGATGAACAGGAGGAACATTTTAAACCCTACTTGGAGTTGTTGATCTTTGAGGTGTTCTCCCCCTTTTTGGTGCAATATGATTTTTAGAATTTGAACCAACAGACACATTACTAGAAACAGAAGTTTGAGGAGACACACTCATTTTTCTTTCATTTTTAGTCAAAATCTGTGGTTGAGTTTTCAAATTTACACGAATATTTAGACCTTTATCCTCCCCAATAACCAATCCTTTAGTCCTTGTTTCAGATTCACTTTGAACAACTTTCGAATAACTTCTAGAAGGAGAAACAAAAATGGTTTGTTTAGGTGGGTCACTACTCTTCTTGTTAGGACACATACTAGTTACATGCCCCTTTTCACGACATTTAAAATAAATCATCTTCTCAAGAGGTTTCTTTAGTCCTTCGGTTGGTCAATGGTCTCATCAGGTGAAGAGTTCGAAGAATTAAGATTTGTAATGGGTGCGGTTTTATTACTTCCTTCATTTTCAAAATGTACTTTCTTAGTCAATTTAGATGGAGGAGTTAAAGAAACCATTTTTTACTCTTCGGCACACCAAACCTTATCAACTTTATCAGGATTAAAACTATTAATACTAAAATCATTTTCAGACAAAACTCTTGAACTTCCTTTTAAAGTGAAAATGTTGTCATTTTTGGTTCTAATTTTGCCGATTTTAATATTGAACTCTCCAAAACAAGAGTGTAAAATCTTTATAATATATTATTATTAGAAATAATAAAAGATAAAGTGGTGAAAGAAGTAACGGAGAAGTGATGAGGTCCATTGACAGAATGTGTCAAATGCGTGTGAATGGAGAAGTGTTAGAACACTAACTAATGAAGTAAGTGATGAGATAATTAATGAGTTCTAACAAACTAATAAGAAGCCATTTCAAAAAGTACTATTTTCCATTGAATATGATCAACAATTTAACATTCTTGTGTTTTATTTTGGAAATCAACAATGAGATAACAAACCAACAATCCTAAGCCATTAAGAGGCTTTTTTCATGTCAACTCAACCGAACCCGCACGCTTGGTTGGAACCTCGATGTCGTTATAGTTTGAAAACCTCGAGTTTTCAAGCCTTTCACCTTGTCCCCAAATCGCATATGCCTCCTCCCCGTGAGCCGCCTCATCTCCAATTTCCATATCCTCATCCGACATCCTCAATGGCACGAAAAGTTGCACAAACAAACACACTAAGCTTGTCATCACAACGTTCAGCACGATCACAAATAAGATACCGAGTAATTGAATTCCTATCTGTCTAAAACCATAACGGATGCTTTCTGAGGTTCCGCGGTGCAAACCTACAAATAATCCCATGTATTTACCTGGGTATCCATAGAACAAGTAGCACAAATGTGGCTCTGAAAATAGGCCCGTGAGAATTCCCCCTAGGGATCCTGCTATTGCATGTGTGTGTAGGACTGCCATTGTGTCATCGACTTGCTGAAGCAGCTTAGATCTCTTGTGCACCACCATCATGGTGAACCATGGAATCGAGCCTGACAAAAATCCCATTATTATCGCCGAGTATCCTTGAACCACACCTGATCAAGGTTTAAAAGAAAGATATTTATTTAGAACAAAATTTTGAATAGTATGTTTATAAACGTTATTGGAAAGTAAAAATATATACCAGCTGCAGGGGTAATACAGACTAGACCGGTGATCATGCCTTGAACTGCACCAATTACAGAAGCCTTCTTAAAGAAAACTACGTCAAGGATGAGCCAAGTTAATAGGCTGGTGGCAGCACACACATGGGTATTCAGAACAGCTAAGGAAGCATCTGCACTAGCCGAATAAGGGTCACCACCATTGAAACCAGTCCAGCCCATCCATAAGAGGCCTGCACCGGCTAACATAAGAATAATGTTGTTTGGGGGAAAACGTTCTCTATCCTTCGTCAATCGTGGACCAACCTATACCAAAACAAGCAAACAGTCATGATATTGAAAATATTATGGAATATGATTTGTTTCTTTTTTTCTTTTGGGTCGTGCTACAATTATATATAGGGAATTCAACTACCCAGTATGCAGCAGTGAAACCGGCTACTCCTGAAGAAAGATGTATCACATAACCACCTGAATAGTCGATTATTCCCTTCAAAGCTAACCAACCATTAAGAGACCAAATTGTATATGCACCAACGGTGTAAGAAAAGGTTAGCCAAAGTGGAACAAATAACATCCATGCATAAAAATTCATCCGTCCCAAAACTGCCCCCGCTATCAGAATCAAAGTGATGGCGGCGAAAACAAATTGAAAAAAGACCATGGTGGCGTTTGGAAACATTCCTTCAAACGCCTGCTCTAGAAGGTACTTTTGCTCGACAGCAACATCAAGCTTTCCCCAAATGGGAATAAGTTTATCCCCGAAAGAAAGTCTATAACCCCATAAAACCCAACAAACGAGAACCATTGCAAACGCATAAAGAGCCATAAAAGCCGAATTGACAGCCCATTTCTTCTTGACAGCTCCACCATACAAGATGATGAGCCCTGGAACACTCTGAAGTCCAACAAGTGTTGCAGCTATAAGCTGCCACGCGTTGTCTCCCTTGTTCAACCAATCTGGGCTGGCTAGATTAGGTTCCAAGTTCGGAGGTAAGGCAAACGGCGTTGTGGTCAAATTGAAGGGTGGTGGTGGTGAAAAACTCATGTTTACTTTGTTATTGAAGCAAATTGGCTAATGGTATTTCAAATGCATAAAAGAATAGAAGGCATATATATATAGTGATGTTTTGAAACATTTTATGGTTGATTCTCACGATAAGTTGTTGATCTCTATGGTTGCATCGTTTTGTATTTGTCATTTTTCGAAAACGAGCCTTCTGTTAAAAGATTCAAAATTCGGTGAATAAGTTAAGATGATGTCTTTTTTGTACATAATATGTTGTTCTTGTTACATAATATAACTCTTACATAAGTCGAATCGCACGTCAATAACTCAATCAGACATTCTTATATATTGTTGATTTATCTCACCCTGCCAACATACACTACAAGGTTTTTAGTTTGACTGCGAAAGTCAAAACTCGTACTTTTTTAATCGTTTAGCGACCTTTTTGTGACGAAATGTTTTCGTCTCAAAAAACCAGATTTCTTGTAGTGATACAACACAATGGCTATGAAATGGAGTATGAATGATACACAGATAATTGGCTAGTGCCCTGATCTGGTTTAAACTAGACTCTGGCCGGGCAGATAAATCTGTATATATATATATGGACCGGACTTGTAAGGGCACTGTCCCTGGAAGAACTTGCAAGCGCCGGCGCCCCGTGTAACACTCACTGCAGCCTATGCTCAGTTGTGAATGCTTCTATCAACAAAATATCATTTGAGAGCATGGCAGGACTTTCCAAGTCAAGTCGGGCCAGGCATGTATGCTACTATGCTCGACACTAACGACACTAATTAATAGTGATAGTAGCTTGGAGAACGGGCCAAACCAACACGAAAATTTCTCCAAAAAATTTTAACCAATCATCTACGATTGGTGTTGGCTCGTTATCAGATCAATAATTAGCGCACGATAAGTGGATAACGAGGGCATTGAGACTCCTCTTATATGTTCCTTGTATTGTATACCGAAGGGGCCCTGAGCATGTACGATAGGTGTGACGGAACATCATCCATCTTTTTAGGGACCCATATTTTTTTAAAAATGCTAGGAGATTTGCATGATTTATCGATTGATTACTTAGAATGTCATTCTAAAACTATAATTTTCTTATGTTTATTGCTATAAATTACTTTTTGACTTATTTAAGAACTTTTTTTATTTACATTCTTTTTTCGACCGAGACCAATTTTTATAGCTCGAACATGACATCTAAATCCTCAGGACCGGCTCTATTGTATAACTATGTTTTGATTATATATAAATGAGATAAACCCAATCGAAAGAAAAAGAAAGTATTCTTGTTTCCTTTCCGGTGTATTGGTTGTTTGGATACTATATAGGATGATGCAAACAGGACTTCAATTCAACCTTAGAATTATCGATACACATGAACAGCCAGTTGCATTACATTCCAAAACTCCTTTTCGATACACCCAATTGCCATTCACTAAAAAATTCCGCAGGTATATAAATGGTGAAATATATTATGTAACATTTTGGATTATTATATCACATCTCACATGATGATTAATTAATCAATCACATCTTCCAAATTTTAGTAGATGTTTGATGCACATATAACGAACATGGTATAATAAAAACATAAAATTTGCATGATCAAATTTTAGTGAAAAAGAAAATTTTTATGCATAAACCTTACTAAGGATGTTTAAATTAATGGAGTATATAACTTTTCATTTCAAGTTTTTATTGTAAACTAGAACTGTGTCTGTACAATACAGGACAACAGAGTGTGTTTTAAATAACTTCGCAAGGACACACGGTTAAAAGGTTGTAGGTGGCGGCGTCCGGTGTCCGTGATAGTTGTGTAACAGAGAGAGTTCTAGGGGTATTATGCTACAAAGTTGATTTTTTATTTGTAATTTTACCTTGCCATTTATTGTTATATTGATTTTTTAATTTATAATATATATTAAAATATTGTTTTAATTAATTTTATTTTGACTAATTGATATTACATTAAGTTTGATTAGAGTTCTAAATGTAAGAGTAAAATTGAAATGTACTTAAAAATTCAAATTTTACGACACCAATTAAATGTTTTATAATGTAGTATAGATATAGATATATCTTACTTTTCAAACTAATTGTTCATTTTAGACACAAAAAAAAAATACATTTATTACTCGGTCATTTACTATTCTTTGTTTAGGTAATTATTATCATTAACATTATTTCTTAAGTTATAAGTTGTGTATTAAATACAAGGAAAAAACTGTCATTTTATCTTAAAACAAACATTTTTATTTTATGAACGATTATTATGAGAGGGAGGAAGTAATTATTTATTTTTCCCTTTTAGATTATTATACATATAACACATAACTTTAACTTTGTTTCAAATAGTTTTGATGATATGAGAGCAATATATATGAGCTGCAAATTTTAATTGTTTCGAATAGTAATCTATCGAAGAATGGACGTTGCTTGGTGTTTCCTTTGAATTATTAATTAGTATATTTCGATTTAAAAAACAGTTACTGAGTTAATTAAAGTTTGGCATAGTATCAGTGATTTAATAAATCAACTATATATACTTATAATTAGGAACCAAGTTGCAAGTAAAATCTTAATGACCTATGAGCATAAAGCTCCTTATAAGTTGTAGGTGAAAGTTCATTTTGTTTGGTTCAATTTTTTTTATTTTTGAAGGTTCGAGTTAGTATATTAGTGATCGAGCGTGGACCTATACACTCCAATTAGATTGGGCAGTATGCAAGACCCGAGAATCCGAGACATGGCATAACTGGAGACTCAGAAGTACAGAAGTAATTAAAACCGACTCAGGAGAGACCCGAACTTGAGACCTCCACCCTACGGGAAAACGCTAAAATGCACCGGACATTAAGCAAACGTGAATTTGAAATAAATTCTCAAATTAATTATGTGATGTTAACAAAATTTTCATCGGCTTATGGATTGTACTTGTTATCTTTTATATGAGTCATGAAATAACTTATTTTCATCGGCTTCATTTTTTTTAACTTTTATTTATTTATTTGCATACAAGTATATATATATACAAAGACGTAAATCTAAATTAAATTGAAATCTTTACGTATCATACAACCATATGCATACAACGTAGATATGCTGTTAAATAGTGTGAGACTGTGAGTTGAAGTTTTTAAACAAATATATTTTTGTATACTTGAATAGTTGAATCTTTGAAAATAACAACTACACATTTTCAAGTAATGACAGAAAAACAAGATACAGCTTTACTTAGTTAACAGCTTATCGTGAGAATCAACGATAAAACCATTTCAAAATATATTACTTCACTATCACTATATAATATATATACATATACATATACATACATGATGTTTGTTATTTTAAACTAGTATTAGAGTAAAATAAATAAGATAAAATCTTAACCATTAGATCATGATCAAAATGAATAAAACTGATAAACGAAGATTCACATAGCACAAGTATATAAAAACTGACGTCTGAATATTCACAGGGTACAGGTGTATAAAGAAGTATATAAATCAGAGATAAAACTAACTAATCATGATGACTTTCATGATTTATCGGCACTGAACATGATGCATAACGATTTTTAGTTAAAAGCAATGATTGTTTTATTTGTTTTATTTTAATAGTTGTTTTATTTTAACCTCATCCTAGCTATACATATATATATATATGGTTGGTTATTATGAGAACTAAATATTTGTCATGAGAACTATTTTTGTCCATTAAATGAAAGTGATCAATGGTTATTAGTAGATGATGATGACATTTATGTAATTATTTTGAATTCAAAATTATTTAACAAATAAAAAATAATTGAGAGAAAGGTATTGTAGGAAACTATACAAATAAAAAAAAAAAAAAATTGTTCATGAGAAAATTATGGATCACTTAATTTTTGAACTTGTATTATATTATGTCTGTTTAATTTGATACAATTAAAATTTCCTAGTAATTTCCAAAAAAAATAGTATAGTAAATTTTGCTAAGGGTTATCAATAACATGTATAAAAAAATTATACTTTATATATAAAAATTTCATCTCTGAATTTTATGATAAAAAGTAGAATAATTTTATACTTTCGACATTACACATTGTTCAATCGTAAATTTAACAACCTATTGGCAATCACATTCAAGTCAAACATTATATATAAATATATATATATATATATATAGACAAAAGTAAATATAAGGTTGTCTCATATCTAAGCTTAGTTATTAAAATCCTTCAGATACTAATATTTTAATATTTTTTATATAATAAATAAATGATTTGGGACTCATGTATTTTAATGATTAAAAAACAAAAATGTGAGGGGTTCGAAACAGCCTTATATTCACCTCCCTTATAAATATATTCACCTCCATCATATATATATATACTAGATTAAACTCGTGCGATGCACAGGGCTGACTGATAACGCAAATAAAAAGTAATTGATAATCATTCTATAATCCATAGTTTACATGGGTTGACGGGTTAACAGGTCAAATTTGTAGGTTTTGGCTCAATTGGGTTTAATGTTAATGCTTACACGTGGGTTGGTTTGAATTAAGTGGGTCAAATGGGTTGTTTTAGGGTCAAGTAGGTTGGTGAGTTTGCAAGTCAAATGGGTTGGTTTGGTTAAATGGGTTAGTATTAATTAGGTTATTCGGGTTGGCGGGTAACTGACAACCCAAGAAGCCAGGCGAATCGGACTTGAAAAAAAAATAAGTTGGTGGGTTGATAGGTAAAATATACTTAACCCGTAAATTGAAATTTTTTTTTCAAGTCGGTTTCAGATCGGGATTCGGATATACTTGTCGAATTTATTATACTTAAACTTGTCTTGGTATATCATTATTTGCTTTATATTTTATGAGAAATTGCAGAATATGTTTCATAAATTTTAAGGACAATTTTGTTGTTTTTTACCCGGTCACCGACCGGGTATTAAACTAGTTAGTGTAATATTATTATGCTCATTGACGATACTTAACATTTTTGATGTGCGCATAAGTGGATGTATTGTATGCACATGTAAACATGTGACTAATTAAACTTTTTTTTTCAAAAATTAAAAGTCTTTTATTGTGATAATATCTCGTTTGGTTTGCATATGTGAACAAATATGATCTTATGTAAATATTAGTTGTATACACATGTGAACAAATCTTATTTTATATGAACATCTGATTATCGTGCACGTGTGAACTAATGCAATTTCACTAGAAATCTACCCACGCAATGCATGAAGTCATATAGGTTCAATATAAAGACACTTGACTTGTGTACAGTTAAATTTTACTTTTAAATAACGTGGATTAATTTAAATCTTTAATATAAAAGGAAAATCTGAGTGTAATTAATGCACATATTATTCTTATTGACAGCCCTTAGGGGTTGGCAGTGGGCACGATATGCCATACGGTATCACCCCATACCGCGCGGTAACGCCATCGCCGACCACGCGGTATGGGTCACGGTATTGGATGTCGCACGCTATAAGAAAGAAAGAGACTGTTATATATACGTTGAACGACTATTTTTTTTTGTATTTAAATACACACATTCAAACCAACACATACACAGAACATATTGCAAAAATTTTTTTGCAACACATACACATAACATATTCAAACCAATTTTAAAATTTTTGCAGAAAAATATGGAAGGTAAAAAAAATACCAAACGTAACCCGAAAGTCATGAGGGGCGGCTCATCTTGTCCTTGAGTTAAATCGCAACCCGTTTACTGTCCGCAAATGTACGAATCCTCTTTTGAACCACTACCCGTTTACCGCCCCCAAATGTACGAATCGTCTTCTCAAACTCAATCCGTTTACCGCCCCCAAATGTACGAACCTCAATCTCCACCAATGTTCTACACCCAACAACCCCTCCCGCAATTGCCTACAAACTTCAACCCTTTTGCGATGATGATGATGATGATGATTTAGTTTATAATTTACGCTTTATAATTTATAGCCCATTTTCGTTTTATCATTATATATACATTTACAGTGTATATATAATTTACGTTTTATAATTTATAGCCTATTTTCGTTTTATCATTATACATATACAATTCCAAACTAGTTACTATACAATGAACAGTAACCATGTAGTTTTAATATATATATAACATTTAGCAATACATTGCATGGTTGTATGTTGGATGGAGGGGTAAAATATGCAGCCCCTTAAACAAAAGGTTATACGTTCGAACCCCCCGCCTTGGTGTTTTTTTAGCCATAAACTCACAGTTACTATTTGAATTTTAAACATTTGTTTTGAGTTAATGCACGTGGCTGTGTTTTATTAATCCTATAAAAGCTTGCTTTTTTATATTTGATTATTTAAAATAGTATAGTAATAGTAATATATAAAATGATAAATTACACTTTTCGTCCTTAAATTGGTAAAATATAAATATTGTTTATGTAACACACCATCAAGGCGGAAACATGAGGCGTCCAGGATAGCACAGCACGACATGGAATTAAGTAGAAACGGAACTATATGAATAAAAGGATTTAAGTAAATCCGGCAGCAGGCGTACCAAAATGCACATACATCAGGTAAGATTTACATTTCGCATAAAACAAGCATAAAACAATAATACAAGCCATCCCCTGAACCGGGGAGCAAGTGGGTACAAGACCGCACGAGATAAGTCATCAAAGCCCATCTCTAGCATATTATCATCAAGTCTTCGAATCAGCTTGAACACCTGAAAAGTGTACTAAACAAGGTCAACACTAGGTTGGTGAGTTCGTAGGATTGAACGACTAGGATCCAATACTAAAGTTATCCACATCATAAACAAGCATAAGAGCAAAATAATAAACTTACAGTAAATCCTTAATAAGCACGAAATCTCAAGTAAGGTTTGCCCATAAATGACCTTAACACGTGTAGCATCAAAGACTACAGGCATATAGTTAGGGTACAAGGAATTACTCCTAATTGATCCAAACAAATATGAAATCATAACTACAGGGAAATAGCTATATTTCAAGAAAGATTGCTCATATTGATTCAAACAACATATAATCGTAAACTACCTGGAGATAGCTAGATTACAAGAAATGAGCCACACCAATTTGCACCATGTCATCCAAATTGTCCACGTCCTACATCAAAGATCCCAAGCAGCAGAATGGGATACCCGAGCAGCAGAACGGGTATGTAGGTGGCACACACGC
>JAOXNX010000033.1:8849084-8867002 GCA_028566075.1 Solidago caesia
TATATATATATATATATATATATATATATATATGGGATAACATATATGCTTCTAGCAGCATGTTCATACATGCTTCTCCCCTCACAATCTTTAAATTTTTTTAAAAGATTTAGCCATGTGATTGAAATCAATGTGAGAGGGGGGTAGAAACATATATGTTATCCCCATATATATAACACCATATAATTCATGTTTTATATATGATCAAGCATGTTTTTAAAAATCTTCTTTATTAAGGCTTCAAAATTAAAGATAAAAAGGTCAACAAAAGTCACAAAAATTGACAGCAAGAGTAATTATTAAAATTAGTTAGAGTTGTTTATATATTGTAGGAAAGTTACAGTGCTTTCATAAAGGGAGGTGATATTGTTACCACATAAGTTGATAAATTTATTACAATTGTGCATTAAATACTTGTACAACATGTTATAAAATTTGTAATGTATTGTAAATTTATAACTTGTATGGTATCAATATCACCTCTGTTTAAAGCGTTAATGCATGATTTATTTTTTAAAAAGGTTGAAATATTTAAAAAGTTTTTCAAAAAGGTTTTCAACAGAAAATCGATGACTTGTTATGAGAACATTGGCATATATTAACTGTTTGAAAAAATACCAGCTTTTTAAAATTTTATACGTTTAATAGTGTATGTTTATTGGTGAAAAAATATTTTGATTTTGTATTGAAAAATATGTTAAGAGAAAGCTTTTTTATACATAAAAATAATAAATAAGTGATGTAATAATAAAAAAAAGAGAAACTTTTAAGACTTTTTGCATAGGTATTACACCATTAAAATAGAAAAATATCAAATAAGATTTTATTTTTTATGGATGTTTTTTGTTAAAAATCGAAAATACAATTATCTGATTCGTACACTTTTTGACAAGCAACATTTAAAACATTCAATTAATTACCTTTTCCAGAACAAAACACTCATATTGCTTTTTAAATTTAAGAACACAAGTATAAATGAACATGTTTTCAAAAAAATTAATTGTTGAAATTTTAAATTTTCTTTGTCAACAAAATGTATATTAAAGTTTTGAGATGGTAATTTAACGTACATAATTATGAAATATGTTATTCATACTCTTGATTGAAAAATAATATATATACAACTACACAAAAATAAAAGAAAAGTTCTCTATCTAAAAAGTTGTTTAGTTGCAAAAAAATGAAGTGTTTTTAAAAGAAAAAATAATGAAAAACTGAAAACGTGTTCAAAAGATCAAAGAATATATATTTTTTTAAAAACTATTTTTTAAAGACTGGGCTATGTGGGATGTAGAAGTATATTAAAGTGAGAAAATGGATATAGTAAGTATTTCAGAATGAGAAAATGGGTACACGAGTGTTGATTATCCCCGATCATAAAATCAAAATTTTAATCTGCTTGTAAAATTCAAATAAAACCACACGAAAAGTATTATTACATCAGCACCACACTAAACCTACCTGCAACAATCACACTAAAAATTGAACCTAAAATACTTCGTCGCTACCTGCAACAATCACACTAAAATTTGAACCTATATACTTCATCGGATGCGCAACAGACCATGTTGGGATCCCAGCGTGGGTTTTACTACGACGGTACATGAAAAGGGAGCTTTTTACGGATGCTCTAATAAATCATATGTCACATTGTTTCTAGATTAAGGCATATCTTGCCTAAACAAACAAATAGTTCCCAATACATGAAGATGAAAAAACTCATTACTATTTTCCTTCATTGGGCTAAAAACACAAAACTAAATTAAGGAGATCAAGGAATTATCAAAAGCTTTACTCTCTAACACAAAAGTATTCTTATATATAAAATATATATTATCAACAAAGATGGTAGTATTAGAGAATACACAAGTAAGATATGAAAGTATTAAACTTCTGTTTAGAAGTTAGACCTCAATTGAAATAAAACTTCAAAAGCATATAAATTTTACAGACCTGAGAGGGCCACATTTTATTGCAATTGACACTTATATGAATTGTTATGTTGGTAAATAGAGGACCCATTAAAGCTAGCATGCTTTTACAACCACCTCTAGAGTGTGATAAGCTCACACATCGGGTAGTAGACGAGGGAAAACAATACAATTGGCTTCAAACTGTCCCCTTGCCGCCTTGCGTGCAATTCTGGCACGCAAAGGTGCATCAGTACGTAACATGATGCAAAGGTAAGGGGTATGAATTTAACCCATGAACTTGTAAAACTTGAGCGCTGATACCATGTCGAGTCACCAACATCTAGAAGCTTAGATAAAGGGGCCCAACAATAATATCATGCTTCAACAATCTCCAACTAGATCTAATTTTCTCTACTTCACTGCAAAACAAGTGAGTAGGCACAACTAAATAGTTTGAAGAGTAACAAAATCTAGACCATGTAAAAATTGACAAAATTTTAAGAAAGATAATGCAGAAATGATTAATAATAATGAAAGAGTGAACAAGTATATAAATGAATTATATACAAACAAAAATAAATCTAAATATAGTTTTTAAGGCATCTCAAAGTACTGCAACAGATCTAATTAGGCTAGCTACCACATATAAGCCCCATAAGGCAGGTAAACTTATGGGAGGAATGTTCTTAAAGGACTATTCATCTTGATATTACGTATTGCTTAAACAAGTTATTATCCCTTAATATATAATACACGTGTTTAGATTCATTTCGAAACTTCCTATTCTTCATGAAGGATCAGAGACCTCGAGACCTACTAAAACAGGACATATTCAATTTAAGCTTTATTAAGCGAGATTAATAGAGGCAACTCATCGATCTCAAGATGTATGTTTACATGTAAGTTACAATTATGCACACTTTTCTTCTATCCTTTAACTTCGTTTGATCTGATCATCGTGGCTTAGGTAATTAACTATCCTTTTACTCGGTTTGATGTAATCTTTGTGGCTTAAGTAAGATATTTGGGTTTTTTTTTTTGTGAGGGATAACATTTCCAGCATAGTGGTGGATCAATCTAAGTTGACAAACAAGCTTTAGAGTTATCATCGTGTTTTATAATTGAGCCCAGGAATCTATATATATAGTAATGAACTTCTTCAAATAACTTCATTTAGCGTGTGTATTATTAAAATTTTTATAGACGTGTATAACGGATCTGTCTTTCACTTTTTAGAATTAAAAATTAAAACTCTGGCCTGTCATTTTTACTAGATTTATTCCCTATTAAAGGCTTCTATCACTGAGACAGGGGAGTTGCTAGAGCTATTGCTTGCGGGCGGACAATGACTGGTGCCAAAGGCACCTTGGTCTAGATGTTCACGTCAATCTATATATTTTGGACTAAAAATCATTGGATTTCTATGTTTTTCTAGCAAATGAACAACTGGGTGCTTCTAATTCACTTTTATTAAGTTCTCTTGAAGCTTTATTGGAACAATAACGTATTTAACCATTAACCAGAAAATTCGGTCTGAAGACTGTGGAAAGTTGACATAAGTTAATCAAGAAGCATGATAACCTGCTTCTCAAATTCTCATGAAGAACATCTACGAACAAAGTAAATATATATATCTTATATAAAAGACGGGTATCACCAAAGGTGAAACAAACAACCGGATAGGATTCCTGCAGATCAAAACATGCCAGATCATGATATGCCATCAATTACTTCTAAGTAAAATACCTTGTCCATGGCAGAGCAAAATGGGAAGTGATGCTGCACGCCTTGCAGCCTCTTGAGATACAAGCACTCTGCTCCTCACGATCCTAGAATTATTTGTTTGGTGAGTTCATTTATACGCTTAACCATATACTTATATATATACCTATACTAGGATAGGAATGAACAAAAGTCACCTGGAACATGGGAGCCAGCCACTGAGAGCCACAGCCGCGCTGAGATTGATTGGGTATCGGTTTCCATTCCCATATTGTCCTAGAGCACGGCATGTGGCAGAGTAGAGAGCCATAGCAGCCCCCATACTGAAGCCTGCAACACCTAGTTTAACTGTAGAGGGAAAAGAACACAAGATAAAGAAATAAAGTCCAAAACATCAGAAAATTAGTTGACAAGTTCTCGATGTAAAGTATTGATTTGTAAAAGTTATCTTCCTTGGCCATAATGTCCAGGCAAATTTGGGTCTGGAGACAATAGTAAGAAAAATCATAACTTCTGGGTGGTAGCTATGTAAAATAAGGGAGAACAATCTCTTTAACACATCTCGAATAGTCCTATATTCTAGTAAAAGATATGGTTTGGGTAAAGTAGTGAGAATAGGTGCTAGCTAGATAAAGTAGAAAGATCGAAATAGATATTCATCATAGACATGAGTTTCAGAAACTTACTATCATCTCGCTCATTAGACAACATATTTGCAATATGTGTTGCGGACGCATCTAAGCCCTCCACGTCATCATTAGAATCGTTCGACAAGTCTTGAACATTAAACCCTGATATTGATGGGAATGTATTTATATGGAATCATATAAAAAACAATTACTTTCCTCATAATTAGATCACATATGGCAGAATCAGAACAATGACCAAAAGTTGTTAAGCTACATACGTACTGTTTGTCGGTAACAGATTATATTCTTCTACTTTCATTCTGGTGGATCCCATATTTCATTTATTCTCAAATCATTAGACTCACAAATCCAATCATCTTTTAATCTCACATCATATAAACAAGACTCACATCTGTGAAAGGGCAGTGCTAACTTGATCTGTTCATATGTGAACGAATTTGTTCACATATACCATTCACATATGAACATATCAAGTTATCAAGTTATAATTTAAAGGTTCTCATGGTTCTTCCAAATCAAATGGTTCTCACATGAACCTTTTCCTATATATATATATATATATATATATATATATAGGGAAAAGTGAGTGTGTGGTTATCATGTACCCAGGTTAGGTATAGAACCCCTCACATACCAATATATATGCATATATATGTTTAGGATGGAAGTGACTGGAAGGTTTTTTCCAGGATCCAAGTGCTTGCGAATTGGTTGAACATCTGAAGTATTAGAATCGGCTAAAGACTGCATGAAAATTCACTAACAAGGTGGAGATTGTAGGAATTAGTAGCTAGTTTAGGAAACATGTAGAATAGGAAACTAGGAAATTATGTAAACCGGTTTGCTTGGAGTCCAAGGCAAGGAACCGGGTATAGTTTTTAGGTAAATTTCCACTTATGTTAGACTATAATTAGGAGTCCTTGGATTTTCCCCTCTTCTATATATACACGAGGGGGAGACCAAATTATGCATCCCATACGACCGAAAAAGCTTGGTTAATAAAACAAGGTTTCGAACATCTTCTTACTCTCTGTTTTCTTTGTGTTTTGATTAGCTTTAAAGTTTGTTGGTTTTCTTCAAACAATACGCGCATACATATATAATGTTATGTATATATACATATCTATATCAATGTAAATTACAAGCTAATGATTATAAATGAATAGAACCTAATATGGTCAGTAATCTTTTGCTTATTGGTTTAAGACTTACATGCAGTAGAAGGTAATCCACCAAGTAAAGCTACCGAACGAGTTGGGGCAGTTGGGCAAATCCACTTGACCTATATTGTAAATGAACATGTTAAAATTACAAATGACATTGTAAAGTACCTAGGATAATTAAAACGAAGAAATATACTAATCCATACATTTGGAAGAGGCAGGGATTCCAAGAACCTTGACCAACTGCAAAAAGAATAGTAAAACGAAAAAAGTTAAGTAAAGAAAAAGATGTATCTATGCTATTATACAAAACATAACACTCCTACTTTTTAATATTAAGCGGCACCAATCATCGAGCGACACATCACCTCCTTTTCCCGGCAAAATAAATTGGTGACAACCACACTTTCTCGGTACCCCTTTCTGACATCACCACACACCGTTGGTGGTGCCACTCTAGTCACCACATGATATTTTAATTTTTTTTAGTTTAACTTGTTTTTCACGATAGGACTTCAAAATATGCGTTGTGAGAAAATTGCACGGGTACTATGCTAGTTGTGTAAAATATAGGAGAAAGCATTTTTTTAAGTGGCCTTCACGATTTAACTTCAAACTTCATGGCTTGGCATGAGAACCCAGAGTGCATAGTAAATCTAGATGCTCGAAATGAGAACCAAATGGTTGGCCTTTGGCCTATCGGTGTTTAAGTCTCACTTGAGACAACTGGTGTAATTATATGGTGGTTGTAGGTGTAAGTATTTGACTTTCTAGCTCGAACGTAAAAAATATAGGTCATCAACCTCTTTCCAGAAAAGGAAAAAGATTATCTTATACGAAAAAGATTACTCGCTTTAAAAATCACATTGCAGGGACAATTGGAATACGGGTTTGCCCATCTTTATACCAATATAAGGATAGGGTTAGGGTAGAGTAATGATGTTAATATTAGAACAAATGTCTTCATTTGTTACTTAAGAGAATCACAAATAAATTCCATTATTGTGATGTTCCTTGAAATTTGCCATGCTTCAATTCATGGCAAAATTCTAGTCATATTAACTTGTTGTCCACTTGGGTTAGTACTTTTAGTCCATGAGATTCCCCAACTTGCTCATGATTGAAGTATACTTTTGACGTACTGGTGGCTGATTGTTGATCACATGTTAATAGTTGAGAGAAGAAACTTACCAAGAAGTACTTGGAAAATACCAAGCCTCAAGTTCCTAAATCATCCATATGTCATATATAGAAGAAAAACATATCATTAACAAAATTAATGAAGTCATAACTTAATATCAATTGTCAAAATGGTCAAAATGAGTACAACCCACTTCATATTCTGCAAATGATATCAAATTTGGCTTCAATTCATAGAAATAATCACAATTCAAAGCAAATATTCATGATCGTCACCTTGATCCTGTTTCACCAATGCCATGTAACCAAACGATTGTTGCTTCGTGGGTTCCTCTGGGGCTCACCACATAAGTCCTTCCAAACTCAAACGTGTTCCTTCCGACATTCCTACTACCTGAAACAATGTATCAAGAATGGGCATAAACACTTAAATCTTAGTTTTATAACTTCCTGAATGCGTTTTAACATTCATTTTAATTAGTCGATGCATTGATTATATATCGGTTATTTGTGGGAGACTAACCAGAACCTATGTTTGATCTGTTGTAGCTCATTGTCTTAACGTACTCTTAGTTACTGCACTATATGTGAAAAGATATACAGTATATCTTGTAACCGCAACAACAAGCAAGAGAACCCAACAATGAATGTCTGAATAAAACTTGAACCCTTGTGTATCTATTTATAACGTCTTTAGGGAAGTGAAAAACTAAATTCAGTACCGTAAACTTAGCTACACCAGGTATACCGGCCTAAAACTACCTGGCAAAGCTGAATCAGTAAAGATGCGAATAAAGGAAAAGGGGTAATAAAGTTTAGAACTTTTAGTCGGCCAAAGACAGAAATCGAGCGAATCAAATCAGGACAATTATAAACCGATCTGATAAAAGCCGACCCATGAATTTTCCTCACGTTGAACGGTTGAAATGGACATATAAGAGGTATATATTCTTATAGAGAGTGGCAGAAGATAGAGCTTCCACTATGCCAACTTGAGAATATATTTTCCGCGTAGAAGAAGTGTGCATTTATGTGTGTTTATGGAGAAGCATATATATCAGCATCAAAACTGAAAATAACAGAGCATGCTTCTTTATATGGTATAGATTATCAAATAACTAACCAGCCACTTGTACATACAAGCAATTCATCATTTTGGTTGACAAAAAAAAGAAAAAGATGTGATAATGACTAAACACACATGATGAACATGGGCAGCCCTGGGGAGGGGCAAACCCGACCCCATCCCAGGCCCTTTTTTTGTAGGGGCACCAAAGTTTTTAAAAATTAAAACCAAAAAAGCCCTGGGGAAGAGCTTTTTTTTCTCTGCTCGTCCTGGGCACTTGAATCTTCAAGAACCGATTTAATGAACGTAGTGCATCAATGATAAATGCTTACTTGAATTATGTAACTACACCGGAATTGGCTTGGGGATCAAATCAAGAAGCATCTTAAGTCCCAAATAGAGATTATGTTTTCTTTCATGCTAAGGTACTACGTAGCTTAAAAGTGTAAGTACTAATTACTAATTTAGGGGTACATTCAGAATAAGAGAATCTTTCTTCATGGGAAAAAGTGGGAGAAACTAAGCATACTATGTTTCCATAATGAAGCTTATTGATGTAATAGGATAGAGGAATTGACGAGAAATCGGACAGGGACTATAGACTCATCAAAAAAGTTGTAAGAGGGAGGTTTGGTCGATGAGACGATCCAAAATGGGAAGCCCAACTTCCCAAAGACAATGTGATGAGAGAGTTTAAGTATGGCCAGTGGCGAAGCCAGGATTTTAATTTAGGTCTTGGATGACCGAACAGTTTACAAGATACTAACGTACAAGTGTATAAAATAAACCAATAACTTTAAATTGAGCTGGGGTGAGCGTATGGGATTCTAAGTGTATGTTTTATTGGATGGTCATTTAACTTTGAAATACACTAATACATAAAAATTATACTAGAAATATAGAGTTTCATAGACATTGTGGGGTGGTGACGGTCACCATTGGCCTCCATGTAGCTCCCCCACTCAGTAGCGGATCCAAGAATTCTAGAGGAAGGGGGCCAAAAAGTTATTTTACTATTAAAAGTTCTCAACGAGGCTCTTTTTTGGCTTTTATTGAGGGGATTGGTGTATGTTCAACGAGGCTCTTTTTTGGCTTTGACTTGGTTTTTTGATCACATTAATAAACAAAACGTGTGTGAGTGTGTTTGAAAGTATGTTCAACTGTATGTGAATTTAAAGACTTAGAACCGGAGTTCCCACCTCTAGCCTTCCCACCTACTCACTAAAACACATAATTGATGCATGGTTAGTTCATTAATGGAGTGTCAAAGTCCACATCTTAAAAGCCGGACGGTGGCACCTGATCCGGCCTTCAACGGGTGGCAAAACCCGACTGGTATACAGGTTTCACAAATGTTTCGTTTGAACGTCCGTTTTTACAATTCCCTTTAAAATAAACACTAGCTAGTGTGCCAAATAATTCTAACTTAGTAAAGTACAGTACATGGTGACAAAGAAAGCGCCAGTTTGTGAGCTAGGTGGCAAAATAGGCGGAAATGTGAATGTGTAATACTTTTTTTTTAGGGCGAATTTCATTCAAAAACAACAACAATTACAAAAGAAATCACATATAGGAGGAAAAGAAAAAAGTATATATCTACATGAAGCAAAAATGTCTCCAATTATACCACCCCAGGTTTAGCCTTGAAGCGCGATTCGATAACCATAAGACAATGTTAAGAAGGTGAGCGAAGGGTCTCGACCCAATATGTGGCAAAGAAAGTTTTAAATGTATTATTATTGGTATAACTTTCATCAAGTATTATATAACGCAAACAAAAAATATTTAGAATTAAAATTGAAAAAGCAAGTTTTAAAAAATCAAAACATGACATTTATTTTAGATCGGGGGAATATTATATCCACCGTTATTATCACATTGGAAATAATTTTAAAAGTTTATGGTAAACATCTAATTTGTGTGGAAGATGATAAACCCATACATAATGAGCGTAATGATATACTCCTTTCGTAATTTATTTTTTTCAACTTTCACATTATATATTTTAAATAATTTGTGTTATATAATATTTGATAAAAGTTATATGAATTAATTGAGTTTTTAAATGTGTTTTTATTGGTATAAGTTTCATCAAGTACTATATAGCACAAAAAAAAATATATTTAAGGTCAAAGTTAAAAAAGAAAGTCTTTAAAAATTCAAAACAAAACATTTCTAATGAGACGGAAGAGTATTAATTTAGAAAAAAATAAAAATAAATAATCAACCCTAATGGAAGATATCCATAAATCATAATCTACGATTTCAAAAGGCAAAGTTACCACCGATCAAATAGACTAACTTGGAGTCAGGCGTGTTTACCAAGATCCCATGGCTATCTGGGATATATAGTTTTTTTGAAATGACGTATTTCGAATGTTTTGACCATGACCCGGCTACTGCAGAGTAGCATTCTCGGTAAAGAAAAAAAACCCACAAGATAGAGTGGAACTGACACTTTTCTATTTTAATTTTTTTATTTATTTATTTTATTTTTATTTTGTTTGATTGTCAAATTTAACGTTAAAGGCTTCTTTTACATCACGATTGATCACCGACGGTCGGCGGAGCAGGACTCCGTCACCCTTGGTTTTGTCTCTCTTTTGAAACTGTACAACTCCACGCATTACGTGGGTACACTGGGCAGCTTGGCCATGTGTTAAAGTAAGGGCAGTGTCACTTGGGCATTTGTTAGTCCAGATTTCATTGGACACTTGTCCAGTTTCATTGGACAGACTTATGATTTGTCTATTAATATTATGAAGCCAGTAAACAATACTTGTATAGTGAACCTTCTAGGTTCAGGTTTTACCAGATCGAAGACTTCAAGACGTTTCCTTTGTGTTAAGTATTTACAAAGCTTAACACAAGTTCCAAGAAAATACCACTTGCTTTATACGCAAGTATATAGATAAAGCAAGACGGCGTACAAAGTCATGTTTAGTCCAATCAAGGACTTTTATGCCATACTTTGTACACACGTATCAATAGCGATTAATGCAGCACATGCTTAAATATCTATTGTATACGAAACCGTATTTATACATATATGTTTTTGTATTCGTACATAAATTTTTCCTATAAATAGAAAGAGTAAATGCTAGTAATAATTAAGTCGTTGAATCTCAAAGTTATTACTCCTACGACCAAAGCAAAACACTTTAAGTATTTAATGCATTTACTCTTTGGTATTTACTACTTTAGATCATTGTTTATTTCAAAGGTTCTTAGAATACTTTGTAAACATTCGTTTTCATTATTCTGATTCCGCACAACCTTGTATTTTGTTTATTTCAATAAATCAAAATACTTTGAAAAATACAATTGTGTTTTAATTTACTTGTACTTTAATTTTTACATATCGTACCAATTGTTGTTTGCTTTAAAGTTCTTATTAAAGATTTTATGTATTGTTTATCTAAACTGATTTGAGAAAATAATATAGTTTTGATAAACAAACTTTGTTCATTATTGACATAGAGGTGTCTACGAATTGGGCAGCATTCTATACTCTTACCTCTAGCATAGACAAGTTGTTTGGATTGTAGGTGTACTTGACTCAACCTTTTTTAGACTTGGGCTGAATCCGTAGTAGTTGTTCCTTTAATGATATCATCGCCATTTTTGGAGATCGATGATGGCTTTGAGTCTTGAGACACAGTATGACCCTGGGTTGGGGTCTTTCTTACAATGTTTCTACCCTTTTTAGAGGGCTTGGCAATAACAGGCTTTTTCCTTCTCTTATATGCACCAGTTTTAGAGGATGCAAATGGGAGAGGTGATATCAACTTCTCAAGTGATGGAACTCACTCTGCTTGGGAACATTCTTGAGTTGAGTCAACTGCACGAGGAGTCTAACCTTAAGACTTGAATTAGCATTTTTTGAAGCTGGCTCCCTTGGAGTAGTTGCACTACACGGCTCTTTTGAGTTCTTTTTCTTTTGGGTGTTGGTGATATAGTTGGCTCAAACTTACTCGCAAAGTTCACAAATAAGTAAAAATTGCTTGTTGCATTTCTTCTAGTCAGAACTCTAGATCACCAATTATTTGCTTAATGGGATGACTCCTAGTCTATTTTTTTTTTTTTTTTTAGCGTAGATAGGCACTGAAACATGTTGAACATTCTCTTGATTCACTTCAGATGGTCCAGACTGATCAATTTCATTAATGGACTGGTCAGTTTGGTCCACATTTAACTCTTATACCCTTGAATCAAAGGTAGGAGCATCATTGCTTAGAACATCTTCAAAGATGTTTAAGGAAACTTCATTTGATTGCTTTTGAGTGGACACAGAAACAATAGGCGGGTCAGCTTCATCATCATCTCTCATGATTGGATGCTCCCCCTCAATGTGAGCACTCCCAGATTGTGTTCCTTCTTTTGAAATAAGCTCAGCTTCAGGAATAGTCAGCTCTTCAAAGTTAAAATCATACTCTTCGTGCACTGGGCTAGCTAAGATTGAGGGAGATTCATCGATCTTCAAATGAATGATGTCTTCGATAATCTTTGTCCTCTTGTTGTATACTCTGTAAGCTTTCATATTGAGATAGTAGCCCAAGAAGATTCCTTCAACTGCTTTCTCATCAAACTGTTGGGTTTTAATTAATCATACAACTAGTTTGTATTGAATATGAATGTTCATCTTTTGTAAAGGACATATATTTAATTTCTCTAAATTAAAAGGGTTAAAGTTTGAATATTCAAAACGTATAAACAATTAAAACCATTTAATTATGTAAAATAAATAATTAATCAAGTTTATTATTAAATGAACATTCAATTAATCTAATTAAAAAGTAGAATTTTTAATTAATAAAACATTTAAACTATTTAATTCCTTAAGCCAAGATCTATCGTGCATGCAATAAAAGAAGTTAAACAAATCAACCGAAATATGAAAGAAGAATACCTCTTAAAGAAGGTGAAAGGTTGATTTCTGTCACGATCGAGATCCCAAAATAGAACTCCTTTTTAGTCTTGTACACACGAACGGATCGTTGACGCTAGCTAAGTGCTAGCTACAACTTCGAAATATGACAAATCATCGTTCGAAAAATAAATAATGGTTTGCTCTTGACCCTTAGAGGGTTTCAAACTCACAAAGAAAATAGTGGAAGAATTCTTAAGTGAATTAGCTCAAAAAGAAGAAAAAGGCTCTCTATTTATAAGATAGGAAAATCCTTAGAATTCTTTCTTGAAACAATGTGGGACAAAAGAAAAAATCCCTATTTTTTCTCCCCCCTCCCCTTTCTCTTCGTAGCCGACCCAGTGGGGTCCCATTTGGCCCATGGTCAAATCATTTGGCCCATGGTCAAATGAGTTGGCCCATGGTACTTGGTGTCCGACCAGTTTTCAAACCGTTTCGCGGTTTCAACCCACTCGTCATTTCCAAATCTATATTTGGAAACTTTTCAAGTTATTCATTTATAGACGATTTTTATCATAAAATAAAGTTCAACTAGCGTCTCACCATTCTTTATGTGAGACCCTAAAGGTTCATAGATAAATGGCTATATAAATAAATTGGAATATTCTCACTATTTCAACACAAACATCCTTAGAAACCCAGTTTCTAGTTTTTTTTTACCTTTCAACGCTTCATAGGCAGTTTTCTGATGTCTCTTGACAATAAGGGACCTTTTTTGCGTGAAACAAGCTGTGTGTACTGTATCATCCCAGAAGTAATGCCAACTTGAGTTATCATGGACCTTGCAGCTTCAATAAGAGTTCTATTCCTTCTTTTGGCAACTCCATTTTGTTATGGAGTTCTAGTAGATGAATAGCATTGAGAGATACTCTTACTAATGCAGAATGAGTTCAAAGTGGCATTCTTGAACTCAATCCCATTATCACTTCTGAGGTGCCTAACAAGCTTCTTGTAAAGGACCTCAACTCTCTTGATAAATTTATTATCTCTTCAATAGCTTCACTCTTGGGTTTGAGAAAGAAAACCCAAGTGAATCTAGAATACTCATCAACTATGACCAAGGTGTACCTTTTTCCAGTGAAAGATAGGGTACTCATAGGGCCAAATAAATCCATATAAAGCAAATCCAAACAGGATTCAATGGTGGCAAAAGTCTTAGAGTTGAAAGTTGCCTTGTGTTGCTTTCCTTTCTCACAAGCACTACATAGCTTGTCTTTCTCATACTTAATCACTAAAAGCCCATACACCAAATCATTCTTGCATAACTTGTTGATGTCCTTGAAATTCATATGAGAAAACCTCTTGTGCCACAATCAGTTCAGCTCAGCTTGACTCTTTGATATGAAACACACTTCACTTGGCAGAGTAGAATCACTCATATCAAAAGTGCATAAACTATCATCTCTTTTAGCAATCAACACCACCTTTCCTTCTAAATCCAGTAAAGTCCCCTTATCAGTTCAGAATCGGACCTCGAAGCCAGCATCACATAATTGAATCACACAGATCAAGTTATGTTTTAGACCACTGACATATGAAACCCTCCTAAAAGTTAGAAAGCCATTAGTCAGAACATCATACCCTTCAGTCTTCCCTTGAGAATCATCACCAAAAGTGACATTAGGACCCATGTATTTCCTAAAGTCACATAACAGGGACTTACATACGGTCATATGATTGGAACACCCACTATCCAAGTACTATATATAAGCATTGTAATCGCCCTGCAAGAAGAAAATAGTTAGTTTTTTTTTTTTTTTGGAACCCATTTGATGGGTCCACTTGAGCTGACTAAAGTGTCAGGCTCAGTTTAGGGAGTTAAAGAACTCTTTTAAACAGATTTTGAGACTTACTGTTGTTTCAAATATCCTTTTCCAATTTTTCTTTTCGGACTCCTATTCTAAAAGCTTTAGACTCAGCCTGAAGTTTCTTTTGATCAATAACAAGTTTTTCAAAAAGGTAACTTCTTTTGAAATCTCACCTAGTCTTGACTCAATGAGTTTAGAAATGAGTCAATCTGTGTCAGCATTAGAGGTCTTGGAAATTGACACAGATTTATTCTTATTTTTCTTATCAGGCTGACTCTTCTTTACAGGTTTGTTCTTTTTAACACTTTGTACCATGGGTTGTTTAACTTTTGGTTCATTAGCATTCTTCTTTTGCTTGCCTTGTTTAAAAGATTCTTCATGGGTCTTGGTCTTTAAACATTCATTTGACTCAGACTAAGAGGTAGTCAGCAAAGGGTCCAAGCTTACTTTAGGCTTATCTGAGGTAGAGCACTCGGCTTCAGCTTTAAACTTAGTTTGAGTCACACTTGACTTTTTAGGAGTGCGATAACCAATTCCCAAGATCCCAAAAAGTTCATCCAATTTGAGTGTAGGCACAAGCTGACTTCCACCCATCAGCTTGATCTTTTATCTTTGATCTTCACTTTTTGACTTCAGATCAAATGCTATCTTCAGTGTTGATGTAGTTTGGGGAACCACGCACTTCCTTTACTTATTACATTACAAACATGAAGTGTTTAAGCTGACTTGGCTTGGACAGGCCCAAGCTAACTCAACTCAAAAACTAAAGACTTAAGTATTTTTACATTGTTTGTCATCAACAAATCTAAGCTATTACAACTTGACTCAACATAAAGTAATATAGAAAGTAATGTTCTTTTCTCTTTTTTTTGGCACTAAGCAAGAACTTGTTTGCTATAGAATATTTAAGTTTCTCATGTATATTGTTCCTTCTTATATAGCACACCAATCAATACGACTCTTTAAGAGTTACTCTCCATCGGCATCACTAATGAGTGACTCACTAATCAACGTGAGTACCAAGTCTGTCCCTAATCAGAAGCGTTGCTAATCAGCAAGGACTCCACAAGGGGCACTGTACCAACGAGCAAGAAGGCATGGCCCCTACTATATGACTCCAACTAACTTATATCATTGACTTAATCTGCGTACACTTCATAACTTTTAACCAAGTCTAAGTAACATATTCCTCAATTAAGCTAAATTCCTAGACTTTTGAAAGTGATAGTTGATAAGAGTATTTGAAAGTTAGGGTGATGTTTACAAGAAAATTCTTATGCGTAAATTAATAATTAAAAAGCATTAATGTATCGTAGATCACATAAGTGTAAATATCATGATCGGAATCCTTCCAACACAAGACAGCTTTTTTTTTTAAAGAACATGGTTAGCAAATCACTATGCTGGGATGGCCTAGGCATATAGGGCAAAGTAGGCAACCGTCTAGATCTCTGAATTTTAAAAAATATATACGTGTGTGTTATATAATATCTCTACCTTTAATAATCAACTATACACGTTCTGGTTAGGTAGTTAAGACGTTAGGGATGCACGTATTTTGATTTTATGTCGTGGGGTCGAATCTTGTTGGGTGTAGCCTAGGAGTCTTTTCTTTCCGACTTGTCTGAACCCATAAATCCTCAGCAAATCTTTTCTTCATATACTTCCTTTAAACTTTATTATTAATGATATACATTCAATCTTTATGTGAAAAGTGAAGAATAAACGTACAATTCCAAAATATGTGTGAATCTAAGTAATCTCATGTGGCAGATTTTAAACCATTATCTCATGTTATTCCCTCTTTCTGTTTTCCCCCCATTTTGTTTTACTTGTTTGCCTTTTTAGTCAAATTAATTTGAGTGGGTGGGGTGGGGGCTCTCTTCCAATACAGTTATGAAAGAAACAATAATAATTGCACTTTTATTGCATGGAATCAACCATGCACAAATGTTATTCATATACGTATAAAAATTTTTTGCACTTTTATTTTTGTTCAGGTCTGCTTTTTAATCCGGGTTATCAAAAATTTGTTTATCAATTAACAGAAATTTTTTTTTTTCTTTTTTTTTGTAAAGATAGTAAACTTATATACCATTAATCTCCATTGAAAAAATCAAACAATACCCAGCCAGGTTTTAAACTTTGTGGGTAAAAACCCTTATGCCTACACTCTCCATAATAGTTCCCGATCAATTACTAGTTATCAAAATTAGAAGTCCATGAAAATAGGGTGAGTTATCACCTATTTTTTGTTGGGTATGCACGAATTTAATAATTAAAAAAAAAAAAACTATTTTTATCACTACATAAATAATGAACCAAAGGGTGTCCGCCTAGCGTTGCCATTTTCTTCTCTATTGTGTTGAAGTCACCTCTCAGATGGAGATTTATTATAGCTTTCAATTGTTGGGCATTTATAAATTATCAAATAAATTCTTTATAAATTCTAAACATAGTTAAATATCATTTAGATTACATTTTGATCCTATATATATATGGGGAGGTGAATATAAGGCTGTTTCATACCTAAGCTTGGATATGGAACACTCACATATTTGTTTTTTTAATCTATAAAATTCATGGGGCCAGGTCATTTATTTATTATATAACAAATATTAAAAAATTGTTATGTGAGAGGTTCCATACCTAAGCTTAGGTATGGAGCAGCCTTATATTCACTTTTGTCATATATAAATATATATAAACTATATATTTTAGAAAAGGAAAAAGAAAATAAATAACGTCTTTTTTTTTTAATTTCGAAATTTGCAAGGGTCCCAAATCTGCCATTGACCGCGTTTGACCATAGGGGAACGCCCCATGGGGCGGTGTGGCCGGCGTTCCCCGGCGTTCCGGAAGAGACTGACGGGCAGGTAACGCCCCATTCCGCATAGTCTTAGGTGCTTCCATTCTAAAAAAAACATGCTTTATTAAATTCTTTAATAAAAAATTTTCTTGTCATACCTTAAAGTTCGTTAAATATAAATATTATATTCTTGTCATACCTTAAAGTTCGTTAAATATAAACATTATATCCTTATTTAAAATTGTTGTGAGGAGAAAACATTTAGCTTATATGTTTTTAGAAGTATCTAGCTTATATGTTTTCAAAAAAATATAATTTTTTTTTTAATTTATATAATTTATCAAAACAGTTGAAATGACCTTGTTATAATATGTTTGAATAAAAATTTGGTAGATCAAAATGCTACTACTACCACAATCTCCACTAATTAACAAGATTGACTCCAACTAATTAACCATTATACTCGGTCAACTATTAGAGGGAGGGAGTGGTTTCACATATCCCTGCCTTCACCAATTTTCCACATCATCAATAACCAATAAAAACCTTCCAACTCACACTTCACCAATTCACCCCAATTTTTACCAATTTGGTGGTATTGGTTTCACCTAATCACCTAATTGCTACATCACCTTTTCTTTTCCATTTATTTTTAATACATAAAATCCCACAAAAACTATATAAAATTAAAAAACATAACATTTTATTAATAAAAAAAAA
>JAOXNX010000033.1:8990632-9006673 GCA_028566075.1 Solidago caesia
AGCTCGGCTCGACTCAGACCGAGTCGATTTCGAATAATTTACGAGTCGATTTCGGGTAGCTCGCGAACTGTCTCGTCCCGTTTACACCCCTAGCCCCATACCACTACACCAAATTGGCGGTGGTTAACATAATAACATGAGTTTAATTTGTATCGCAAAATACATCATTTTTAGAAAGTTCAATTAAGAGATAATATAATAAAGTGATTTACTTTTTATCATTTTGCCAACTTAGCAGAGAATACAGGTTTTTGTTGTTTTCTTATCGTATCATCAAAAACAGTATAAAAGATGTGGAGCCATGATATATTATTTTTTTCTTGTCTGTAGGCTTGTTACCCAAGTTGATATATTATTTTTTTCAGTCTGATTAGTGCAGTGACCTCCTTTATTTCTTTCATTATTTGTTTCAAATTAAATAGTGATTTCTTAGTAAAATTACGATCAAAATTAATTGCCTTTTTTTTATTCGATCATATTAGTATATTACGTCAAATCATCTCTGTTATCAGGCATCGTTGTCGTTATCAAATATCGTTAAAATTTTCACAAAAAATAAAATAAAATTAAGACATTATTCGAAACCAACACATTAGGTATGCATGATAATGCATTCATGTTGCGGGTCAATATTTTAATAGATTGATAAAATTATTTGGCTTAATATTAATAATTGTCCACATGATTCACACTTCCATTTTAAATTCTAATTCTTTTCGACTTATCATTATTCCATTTTCGTATTATTTTCGGATTATGATTCTAAGTTAAAATCCATCTCAAATTCTCTCAAGTGAGAACTTGTGAAAGGAGCATAATAAAAAGGTTATTTTTGTTTGTTGGTGGACCATTTTCCTTATTTTCATTCAAAACTTTTTCTCACCTACAATAAACGAACATGTTGTCAGACTTAAACTCTCTACAGACGTTGTCATACGATAAACGTACGAGTATAAACATTTCTCTTATTCTTGCACGTATGCTACATTTTTTTGTCCTTCGTGCAAAAACGAACAAAAATAATCATACATGGAATATCATCACATCGATTGTTATGTAAATGGGTCGAAATTGTCACATCCAATTGTTATGTAATACTTTGGATTAAACCAAGATAGTAAAATGTTGTTATGGTGCACATATAAACAGGTTTGAAGCTTCGTGAGATTTGGGAGCCATGGGTGCAGCCAGGCTCACCCTGCATGTGGGAAAGTGCCAGCATCATTCTCCAGCTTGGCTTCCTTGCAGTTCTGTTAATTGGCATTGTGAAAAGACTCATTGAGTCATGGTCGTTCCACGAAACAAAAGCCAAGAGCCGTGAAACGTACCCAACCAACATCAAGATCGGCCTCTCTTATAAACTGAGTCTAGCCTGCTCCATTCTTGTACTCGGAACACATATGATGATGCCGCTAACCTTAAAAACAAGAAGCGAAGCACGTTGCAAACTAGAAATCCCGATTTTGTCATCTGAAATCATGCAAATTGTGTCATGGGTTATGACCTTGATTGCATTATACATGATCCCAAAACATAGAAATGTCAATTTTCCATGGATTTTAAGAGCCTGGTGGCTTTGCACATTCTTGTTAGCGGTTTCCCGGTTAACTCTAGATGTTCACTTTCTAGTTTCTCATCATGATCACCCACGGCTACCCGAATACATCGACTTTATTGCACTTCTAGCCTCAGCTTCCTTGTTATTTCTTGCAATAAAAGGAAAAACAGACATAGCCATCGCTAACCAAAATCCAATTACCCAACCATTTTTAGACAGAAACCCAGACCCAAAAGACCATTTAGAATCAAAAAGAGAATGCCCATATGGAAAAGCTTCAGTTTTTCAACTTGTTACGTTTTCTTGGCTCAACCCGTTGTTTGTGGCTGGAAACAAGAAACCACTCGACCAAGATGAAGTTCCGGATGTTGACACCATTGATTCCGGTCGTTTTACATCAGAAACATTCGATGAATGCTTGAGGCAAGTTGGAACCGAAAACCCTTCTATCTACAAAGCAATCTATCTTTTCACAAGAAAGAAAATGGCAATCAATGCCCTTTTCGCCATTACAAGTGCTGCAGCATCATACGTAGGGCCATATCTTATCAGTGATTTGGTGAATTTTCTGAATGAAAAGAAAAACAGAAGTTTAACAAGCGGCTATCTTATTGCACTAGGGTTCTTGGGTGCAAAATTCGTGGAGACACTAACACAGCGACAATGGATCTTTGGTGCCCGTCAACTGGGGCTCAGACTTCGGGCTGCTTTGATCTCTCATATATACAAAAAGGGGCTTGTGTTATCAAGCCGTTCATGCCAAACCCACACAAGTGGTGAAATTATCAACATTATGAGTGTGGATATCCAACGAATAACAGATTTCATGTGGTACATTAACACATTCTTTATGTTACCTATTCAAATCACGTTAGCAATGGTTATTCTTCATATAAATCTAGGAATGGGATCGTTTGTGGGACTAGCAGCAACTATGATATTAATGTCTGGCAACATACCTTTAACAAGAGTACAGAAATGGTACCAATCGAAAATTATGGAGTCAAAGGATACACGAATGAAGTCAACTTCAGAAATTTTACGAAACATAAAGACACTGAAACTTCAAGCCTGGGATACTCACTATCTCAAAAAACTTGAAGGTTTCAGGAAGGTTGAGTATGATTGGCTCTGGAAATCACTTAAACTGAACGCTTTTGTAGCATTTGTTTTCTGGGGTGCGCCAACGTTTATCTCCGTGCTGACTTTTGGAGGCTGCGTTTTGATGGGTATCCCACTTACAGCTGGGAGAGTTCTTTCTGCTTTAGCTACATTTCGGATGTTACAAGATCCTATATTTAATCTACCAGATTTACTAAACGTAATTGCTCAAGGGAAAGTATCTGCAGATCGTGTGGCTTCTTACCTCCAAGAAGAAGAGATTCAGACAGATACGGTTGAATTTATTCCTAGAAGTCACACAGAATTTGATGTGACGATTGAAAATGGAAGGTTCAGCTGGGACCCAGATTCAAGAAGCCCAAATCTTGATCAGATACAGCTACAAGTGAAAAGGGGAATGAAGGTAGCCATTTGTGGAACTGTTGGGTCTGGGAAATCAAGTCTTTTATCATGCATACTTGGTGAGATGCCTAAGTTGTCAGGAACTGTGAAGACAAGCGGTTCAAAAGCTTATGTTCCTCAGTCGGCATGGATCTTGACAGGGAACATTAGAGAGAATATATTGTTTGGAAATGCTTATGATCAAATGAGGTATGACAAGACAATCAAAGCATGTGCATTGAGTAAAGATTTTGAGCTTTTCTCTACTGGAGACCTGACGGAAATTGGGGAAAGAGGGATAAACATGAGTGGAGGCCAAAAGCAAAGGATTCAGATTGCCCGTGCAGTGTATGATGATGCTGATATATATCTGCTCGATGATCCCTTTAGCGCTGTAGATGCCCACACAGGAACTGAACTCTTTCAGGTTTGTAAAATCTCACATATATCTCACATTTGGATGTCTGGAACGTATGACAAAACACATAAATTCTGGCAAATGATTTTTAGAGGGGCAATCGATGTATATTTATCATCACACCTTTTACTCTTAAAAATTGGTCCTTTATATAAGATTTTGTTATTTCAGCAGGTTTGCCAAAATATTAAAATCTTAAATAATCTGGTATACTACTGAAATAATGCAGGAATGCCTTCTGGGGATACTCAAGGAGAAGACCGTACTCTATGTTACACATCAGGTCGAGTTTCTTCCAGCTGCAGACCTCATTCTGGTAAGCCAACAAGTCTTTTCTGAAATATAATACAGAGTATTCTTTTTGTAGTTACTATCTAAAGATAAATTCAAAACAGGTTATGCAAAATGGAAAAATTGCCCAATACGGAACATTTAAAGAACTTTTGAAACAAAACATAGGATTTGAAGTTCTTGTTGGAGCTCATAACCAAGCACTAGAATCAGTACAAGCAGTTGAGAGTTCAAGTAGAGAAACCGATCCAACAACAATAGAAGAAGAGCCGACTTTGATGACAGAACTAGCACAAAAGCAAGATTCTGAGCATAATCTATGTGTGGAAATTTCAGGAAAAGAAGGAAAATTGGTTCATGACGAAGAAAGGGAAAAAGGAAGCATAGGGAAAGAAGTTTATTGGTCTTATTTGACTTTAGCAAAAGGCGGTGTCCTAGTCCCTATTATACTTCTGGCTCAGTCTTCTTTCCAGCTTCTACAAATCGCTAGCAATTATTGGATGGCATGGGCATGTCCTACCGATTCAACTGAGATAGTGACGGGGATGGGATTCATTTTACTTGTTTATACACTTTTGGCGGTTGGAAGTTCACTCTGCATATTAGTTCGCGCCTCACTTGTTGCTATAGCAGGCCTTCTAACTTCAGAAAAGCTTTTCAACAATATGTTGCGCAGCATTTTTCGTGCACCTATGGCGTTCTTTGACTCGACTCCAACCGGAAGAATATTAAATCGGGTGAGTAACTTCATTATTATTCAATTATAGCAGACCTCATTTACATTCTTGTGTTTGGATAATAAGTTCTATTAATTCCAAACACTTCTCAAAATAGTTGTTTTTCATTATGGACCAAGTCCAGATTTTCAGGCATTTCATTCTATTAATTCATACCTCGCACACCAGTGAGATTAGTATTGTTGTAATTCATATTTTTTTTCAAATATACCACAGGCATCCACAGATCAAAGTGTTATAGATTTAGAAATGGCAAACCGAATAGGATGGTGTGCGTTTTCAATGATTCAGCTTCTTGGAACGATGGCGGTGATGTCACAGGTAGCATGGGAAGTATTCGCCATCCTTATTCCGGTGACAGCCATCTGCGTTTGGTATCAAGTAAGAAGTTTTATTCAAGTTTAAGTTTTGAAAGTTAAAAGGAATTTTCACAAACAATCTTTTCATGATTTCAGAGATATTACATACCAACTGCAAGAGAATTGGCACGATTAGCAGGTATAGAGAGAGCTCCGATCCTTCACCATTTTGCTGAATCACTTACGGGTGCAGCAACTATTCGAGCTTTCCAACAACAAGACAGATTTATTGAGAAAAATCTTTGTCTCATTGACAATCATTCAAGACCATGGTTTCATAATGTGGCAGCAATTGAATGGCTTTGTTTCAGGTTGAATCAGTTATCAAATTTTGTGTTCGCGTTTTCATTAGTCCTCCTAGTAACTCTTCCTGATGGAATCATTGATCCAAGTGAGTGAATAAACTCGTTCATTAGACGTGACAATTTCAGTGCATTTACTTATGAAAGGGTTCGGGTTGTGTTTTACTTTAAAAATGGTAAATTTGAAAAGTAGCTAAAACCAGAGTCAACGGGTTGAAAGTCACCCACAGAGTATCTTTTATACATACAGCCCATCAAGGCATCAATATTATTGTAATAATATTTATTTCAGTGATCATAATTAATGAGTTAATTACTTTATATTAACGATAAAATAGACAACAAAATGTATGACTGGCCCTTTTCAACCCCATTATAATCTGACCAGATTTAATTTGAACCTATTTTATTTGTTATGAACCAGCCCGATCCCCCTCTTTATCCTCGTCTAAAAATTCATGAAAGTTGAATGGAAAGTGTTTTTGTTTCTATTTTGGCAGGTATCGCAGGATTAGCCGTAACTTATGGAATCAATTTGAACGTTCAGCAAGCTGCGGTGATATGGAATATATGCAATGCAGAAAACAAAATGATCTCAGTGGAAAGAGTTTTACAGTACTCGAAACTTACTAGTGAGGCACCACTAGTGATTGTAGACTCTCGGCCATCAAATGAATGGCCAGAAAACGGAACAATTTCTTTTACAAATTTGCAGGTAAACCTCTTCTGCCTATGAGACTCACGATTAAAGGTGGCAAATTTGACTCGTTGATGAATAAAATGGACCAGTTTTAATTGTGTTTAACTTGTCATATGGGTCAAATATGCTAAAACTCGTCCATATTCCATAGTCCACTTTAATTGCATACAAATTTTTAAATCATTTTATTCAATAGTTTAGATTGTTATTGTTTCTGTAAAATTATTCAAAAACATGTAACAAAATGACCCGTTTCAACCCGAACCTTTATTCACTATTTGCCCAACCCGCCCATCTTGCCAACTCTAATCAAGAAAAACTAAAACAATGCCAATACTAACTCAAAGGGGCATGACACTTACACAATTGCACCATTTGCAGATTCGATATGCAGATCATCTCCCATCCGTATTGAAAAACATTACCTGCACATTTCCAGGAAGAAAGAAAGTTGGTGTTGTTGGTAGAACCGGAAGTGGGAAGTCAACACTCATACAAGCGATTTTTAGAGTTGTAGAGCCTACTGAAGGGTTCATTACGATAGATGGAGTAGATATTTGTAAGATAGGCCTCCATGACTTGAGATCGAGACTTAGCATCATTCCTCAAGATCCCACTATGTTTGAAGGAACAGTTAGAGGAAACCTCGACCCCCTAAACCAATATCCTGATGCAGAAATCTGGGAGGTAAATGTTACAATATAACAAGAATCGTACGAAGGGTACAACATCAATTTTATAAATTCCAGTTCACAAGAATATCATTACCTTGAACCATTCTTGAACATTTGTCATTCAGAGATTTCATTCAAGACATAGCACTTATTCTCGACAGAGCTTATATCTATGCATACTTAGTTTTATCTGCACAGCACTTATTAATATCATTTTAGGTGACCCTATCTTAAAGTTCCAATATGTTGTTTCAGGCTTTGGACAAATGTCAACTTGGAGATACTGTTCGTGGAAAGGACAAGAAACTAGAATATCCAGGTGAGTAATTTGAGTAATATATGAATATAAGTATTTATACGAAAGATATGAAGAAAGCCAAGTCGTTCTTGCAGTGGTCGAGGGAGGAGAAAACTGGAGTGTTGGGCAAAGGCAATTATTTTGTCTTGGTAGAGCATTACTTAAGAAAAGCAGCATTCTTGTTCTTGATGAAGCAACGGCATCCATTGATTCTGCGACTGATGGAATTTTACAAAAGATTATTAGTCAGGAATTTAAAGAACGAACTATTGTCACGATAGCTCACAGAATCCACACGGTTATTGATAGCGATCTTGTTTTGGTGCTGAGTGATGGTAAGCATGATCACATACTACTTTTCCCTTTGAATATTTTTTAAGGCCAAAAAGACTAGTCATAAGCATATAACTTGAGATTAATAGATTTTCTAGAGAGAAGTGGTAACATAAAACTTCATAAGAACTACTAACTGGGTATGCTCTAATATTAACTTTGCGAACAAATTTTCTCGTTTTGAAAATGAAAAGTGTTGAGGCGAGTATCTTATGATCAAACTGTATGCAAATAATGGAAGCTGAAATGTTAATGTGATTTTTAAACAGGAAAAATAGCAGAGTATGACTCACCTGCAAGGCTGTTAGAAAGGGAAAACTCATTCTTTTCAAGACTCATCAAGGAGTACTCGATGAGGTCAAATTTCGACAAATATTGAGCTAACTAAAAGCCTGTACATCGAAAGGGGAGGATTCTTAGAAGCAAGCTAACATATTCGAACGCTTCATTAATGAAGATATGTTTGCGTGTAATTCAGTATTCTTAACGAATAAATGAAACAAAAACATGTATCCCCTTCAAATTCATGTAGTATACATGAACCTTGATGATTAAGATCATCCTTGGCTTTTATTATTTTCCAATCATCAATTGTAACAAGTGACCCGAAGAAGAGGTAACCTGTGAACATGCTACCGTCATACATCTAACCTAAGGCTACCCCATCAACGGGTGCTAAACAATCCCAGAAACAGCCATGGTTAAAACTTAAAAACAGCAGGACAACCCATCAGGTGGGTGGTAAACATCTAGTAACCACGGATAGGTAGACCCAGAAATAAATGTACTTTTTTGCAGAATCATTCTACTCATATATACGTTTTACCATATCTTTGAGTATTCTAGGCAAGTTACATATATCCACACCGTTGCATCCACCATTAAAGACCAGACCACATAACATTTTGTTTTTGCATTTAAGATTTATGAGCAGAGATGATTACATACGCATTACATATTTGTATTACACGCATGTGCACACGGATATGTTTCATATTACACGCATATAATGGTAGATCCATGGCTGACACAAAAGATGACCAATGTGCACACGGATTTGCACAATGATGGTCAAGGAAAAAGATATGGTCTTCAGCTCCCTTTTTCTTCCACAGTGAAGAGAATGCACAACAAGTCGGTGGTGTAATTTGATTTATTAAGCAGGCCTTTACACAACACGAGTTTGAATCTGCTAAGGGATTAAATTTGTACACAGGAGGGGGTTGAGATGAGCCAAATGGAAGTAAAGAAAGCCATGCTTAACATATATTGCTGATAGTGTGTCAATCGATGCCCAGGCCAGAGAAGTGTTCAAAACCTCCCTGTATACGAAATATTATAATAGAAATAAGTAGTAGCCCAAAATTTTAAAGAAATGATCAGAATCAGAAACAGTAGTTTGAATTTTGAAGTCGAAAAGTGAAATAATCCCTTTGAAACATTACAGTTTTCTTGTTAAAGATTAAACGGAATAGTTTTCCGCTTTCTTTAAAAAAACACAAAACTGCAAGAGGGACAATCAATGGGGAAAAGCATACAAGTTTAACAATACTTACCGCGTAGTCATCGTGCACACGCCAGATGCTCTCGCCAAGTAGGTTTGCCACTGATAGGACAGTCAGCTGTGGAAAATAGTTCTTTTCTGATATTGGAATGGTATTTGTTATAATCACCTCTTGAAACAGACCGCTTGACAATCTTTCAATCGCAGGTGGACTGCGGTAAACAACAATCACTTAGGTACTTAGTTTTATCAACATAAAACGCAACATAACACCACCATCGAGGACACATTACTATGTTTAAGGTTCTATACATTTGGTAACTATTTTGAGTATTAATCAAAAGTCTAAAGCGTACTTCCAAGAACAAGACGAGATACAAATCTTGTGGATCAAGAGTAGCACGTTCTCTGATTTGTTATGATGAAAAAGAAAAAAACAGATAGACATTTGAAAAACTGACTTGTTTCAAAAGTCTAGAATTCCGTCATAATCAGATTATAGATATCTAGTCGTTCAAAATTAACATAACATTAGCACGTAACACAAAAAAATGGTAAATAGGCAACATTATCTTAAAAAATTTGCAAAAAGGGAAAAAATTGATGCAACTATCATTAAACATCCTTGAAAGCATCGCATGTATAAGAGTGTGATATAAACCCATCCCATACTTGGCCCGCATCAAGCCATAAGCTAGGTGTATAACTCACTCCAAAAAGCCAGCTCAAAAGAGGAGGAAAACCTAGACTTATAAGCCACCAACCAATTTCATACATTGAACTTGATTTTGTGGAACCCAAATCGCATACCTAAGAGGTTTGGTATGATTTTTACAGTGATTGGGAATGATGTTTTTCACGTACCAAGTCGCGATCCCGGGTGATCCAGATTGCGATCATACCACAACCAGGTGCGGACGTACAAAAACGAAAATTGTGGCTGGTTTCGTGATCCTTGTGACTATGCTCTAGTCAATATTCTTAAATGGTACAAAGGTGCTCGTCTGGATTCTGAAATTCTACAGGTCCATATTTCTCTTGTACACCTTCACTAGTTCTTCCCAATACATTAGAGGTCGTTCACTATTCAGCCAATCAAACAGATCAAAAGTGCATCTCCTTCGAGATACATTGCTGCTGCATCCACTTTTAAATCATCAGGTGTCTCATAATAGCGAAAATACTTTTCTGCCTTGATGATCCAGACTCGTGGATCACCACCCTCAAACTTTGGAAACTCAATTTTTGTACATGGACGTCGTAGTGAGTTTCAACGCCACAAACTATCAACATCATCATCATCCTTCTCTAGCCAGTGTATATGTTTTGCCTCCTGGGTGCGCGTGGTTGTTTGTGTGGACTTTAATTCGATGGTGGTGTACCACCTTCAAAGCTGCTACTTCTGCTATTAAAGTGTTTATGGCTGAAAGCTTTGAAGCCATTACAGTCAATTGAGCGAGTATCAGATCTTGAGAAGGATTGGTGTTCACGGGTTGTTTGGATGGATGTGAATTAGTGTTCTAACAACCATAGTTACAGGTTTCCACCATTGGATTAATGCTGCTCTGATAACACTGGGACTACGAAAATCAAATCTAAAATGGACCTAACGGAAATTTTATATGCAAGGGGTGAAACTACGAATACATTAACAAGTTCGTGTGGAGTGGACTATTCTCCAAACAATTAAAGATAACTATTCAAAACTTATCCAAGCCAAATCTTTCCTAGTGATATTAATAGACCAATATACTAAGGAGTTTGATTTCAATAAACTAAAAAGAAAGGATAAACTTGAAAGATAATGATTAGCATGGCCACTGCGCAAGGATGACATGCACAAATCGAGAAATGGTCCAAATTTTTTTTGCCGTTCAAAAAAAAAAAAAAAGATAATGCATATTGGAATTTCAATTTCCAGGTATGCTTTCTTCAAGATAAACTCCAGTGATCCAGTCCCATATTATCAGTTGCATCTTTTCCACATGGCTTCCTCAAAAATGTACAAATGGGAGGGACTCTATCAGTCAATTGATCAATTGATACAAACTTATCCCATACTAGGCCCGCGTCAATCCATAAGCTAGGTTTAGAACTTACTCCAAAAAGTCAGCTCAAAGAAGGAGGGGACACCTAGACTTATAAGTTACCAACCAATCCATACTTGGCCGATGTTGGATCGTAACAATACCCCATACTTTGAAGAGCCAATGTCCTCGTTGGTCGCGGCTATGTTGGTCACGGTTGGCACCCTTCTTTTTTCGGTTCCATGCCACTATTCCATAGGCCACCACTTCGAGTGTTGGAACCTTGAAAGGTACGGCTGGTTCTGATACCAATTGATACGAACCCATCCCATACTAGGTTCGCATCAGGCCATAAACTAGGTATAGAACTCACTCCAAAAAGCCAGCTCAAAATAGGAGGGAACACCTAGACTTATAAGCCACCAACCAATCCATACTTATCGATGTAGGATTGTAATAGATAGTAAGAAGCACCAGATAGTGAAACGGATGCGAATTACCTAAAAACAGCATGAGTGCTACATGCATAAACTTCCCTTGCCCCTTCATGATGCAATAGGGCCGCCCCTTTGGAAATAGTACCTATAAAAGCCCAAAACAAATTCCAAAAATCAGCATACGGATTACAATAATAGTAAACTGTAAAATATGCCCAATTCCAGTAAAGCATACAAATTGAATTCCAAAGAGTCATAAATTAAGATGCGTCAAATACTACTATTTGTAGAAATAAAATCCCAAGGAAAATGGGATGCAATTATCCACCCAATTATTCTGTATTTATCTTTTGACTGTAAAACTTGTATTTTCCAGTGTCATAAGATTTACTCATATCCATGATGAACACCAATCACATGCACCCCGCCTCCAAGTTTAAAAAAGTAGCAAATAAAGGAGTACAAGAGGAAGGAACATCTCACCAGCGGTATCGATCATGTCATCCACCATAACTGCTACTTTACCCTTCACATCACCTATCAAATTCATTACCTGCGATGTAGCACCCGAAACATAAGGGGATACCAAAGATGGGAGAAATATAAGGAAATGTAATCATCTTTTCATGATTCATGATAAAGTTCACATCACGATCTTTAACTAGTGAAAGAAAACTCGACAAAATAGTTATCAGATTTATAAATAATAGAAATAGTAATAGCTTCACACTGACTGGTTTAAAATGGGGTTCAAATTTAATAATGAAGTATCATTGCAAAACCACGAAAAATTAAGAGCATTGTCATAATATCCAACGTGAAGAAACAAACAAAAGATACTCAGAAAAAGTGCATTCAAACTTTGTACTTTAAGGGGAATAAATAAACGTACTTCAGCTACATTGTGCCCTTGACGCCGCTTATCAACAATGGCCAATGGTGCATCCGATAACTTTTTGGCAAAAGCTCGTGCTCTAGCGACTCCACCAACATCCGGTGAGACAACTACTAAATCATCAGTTTTAATTGTCTTGCTGGCAAGGTAATCAAGTATCACAGGCTAGTAATGAAAAAGAAAACATTTATCAACACCATGAAAATCAAGGTAGAGAAGATATCTCAGCACATTGTATTTTATCAAACAGTAATGAGAAACTGAAAATTAAAAGAAATTACAATAACAAGATGTGTAACTTAAAGTGCCAAACAACTAACTTATAGGTTACAACTAACTTATAGCTTGGGGGTTGCATAACTATATCAGAATCTATATCTAAAACAGGACTACGAAACCAGATCATTACCTGACCATGAACGTGATCAACTGGAATATCAAAATAGCCCATTGATTGCCCAGAATGAAGATCACAAGCAAGAACTCGGTCTGCCCCTGCTTCCGTAATCAGATTTGCAACAAGCTTAGCTGCAATGGACTCCCGTCCTTGAGTCTGAACAATCAATGGAAGAGGATACATATAAGGCATTCTTTCTTAACAACCTTAGCCGATCCATGACAATTTTCAAAATGCATACAATTACATTACCTTGCGATCAGCTCTTGCATATCCAAAGTACGGAATAACTGCAGTAATAGTCTTTGCAGATGCTCTGCGGCAAGCATCTATCATAATCAAAAGCTCCATAAGGTTCTCATTTGCAGGGGGGCATGTTGGCTGCACAAGATACACATCACACCCTCTAACACTTTCGCGCAGCTGCACATATATTTCTCCGTCTGCAAAACGCTTTATATCAATCTTTCCAAGGTCCAGCCCCATGTAACATGCAACTTCCTACAAATAGAAATAAAAATACAACAAACCCGAATCAGCATTGTAGATAGAATACATACAAACAAGAAATAAAGTGAAAGCCAACAACATGTGTACCTCAGATAATAAAGGATTGGCCGTCCCTGAAAATATCCGAAGTCTGTTATCATCCTTTTTTATTGGACTTTTCAAAAACTGATTATAAGTGGAGAAATCAGGCATGGTTTGTTGGTCAGTAGCAAGAGTTGTTTGCGTATTCGGCCTCCCATTTTCCTTGAAATTGACCCTGCAACTCTGTTTCCAAAAAACACCAAAGTTAACTCATCTAGCAACAAAAACAAAAAAGTTTGGTTTTTTTGACAACCCTTGACCCACCTTTTCCCAAGAACCAGTGCACAAGCAAGCAATTACCACCAGTTACAGTTGCCCGTGAAAAGAAGAGTTCGAACTAAACGAATCAAGAAAAGTTTGAGCTCGACTCGTTTAATTTTGGGATCGCTGGAGCTCGAACTCGTCCTAGTTTTAGAATCTTGAGCTGGACTCTAGCTCAGCAAGTTTAATAAATAAACTTATTTATCAAAATCATTGTATTTTCAAATATATATCAGTTATAATAATAATATCTAGTAAGTAGAAGCTAGAGGGTGTTTGGTCTAGCTTATTATTGAAGGTTATGGCTTAATTTTGTTTAGCTAATCTTTGATAAGCTTAATTTTTATAGCTTATTTTTAGGCTATCATGACTTAAATGTGGAAAATAAGCTCATTAGTCACAAATAAAAAGTCCTAACAACTTGGCTCATTAAAAATAAGCCAAATAAAAATAAGCAATAAGCTTCAAAAATAAGCTATGCCAAACACCCCCTTATGTAAATAAGAGGTTCATTTAGGCTCTCAGCTTAATGGGTGTATGATTAACTTGCATATACATTGATTAAGTGTTGTAACACACATAAACAAATAAGAGCAACTATATATATATATATATATATATTCAGAGTATATGGTTTAATGAATGAGAGAGAGAGGGAAAAGAAAGAGTTACAATTAAGGAGGAGGTGTGACGAAGAGGAGAGTGAACTTTGTTATTGGTGGGTGAAAGTTTTCCGGTGGAAAAGGAAAGAGAAGCCGCCATTGGCGATGGCTGGGTGGATGGATACACGGGTGTCTGCGTACGTGTTGTTTTTAGGGTTTTCGTTTAGGCCATTGGCCAGTGGTGGTGGTGGTGGTGGTGGGTTTTGGACTTTGGTTGGAACAATTGGAATCTATAAAACTTTCCCAAATTTTTTTTTTTTTTTTTTTTTATTATTTAACGGCAAAAGTTTTAAAAAATAGCCAATGATAGTCAACCCAACTGGTCAGAGGAACTCTCAATTTTACCCAAGGTCTTAGAGTTTAATCATTCGGGATGGCAAGCCTTGGGGTTTTTCCCATCAAATACGTGTAACGGCCCATGGTCAATATCTCATTGTCTAGGGTACGTGCAAGGCTTCACCATTATACGGTGAGGTTTTTTCGATGTCGTATCTCGACTGAATGTTTGGGGAAAAAAAATGTCATCCACAAAGAATAAAATAGAAAATGGTACAAACACCAAATATCTAGAATCCAGAAATAAAACTATACCACAATCGACATACATTCCGAAGCTTTAACTACTAAAGTTGTAGAAAGGATGAAAAAATTTAAGTCGATTACAGATTACACTAAGACATGAGAAAAATCTCCACCAACGGAAGTTGAGAAAACGGTTTTTACTCCGAGGTATTTTTGTTGCAACCTTAAACAAGCCAAATGATGTTTATCTATATCTATATAATTTTATAAAAGAAGTTTTATAATTTTAAGTATTATAAACTTACTTTTCTACCCTCTCTATTTATTACACACAAACTATTTAATTTATAATCAATACCATATACTTGGAAGATTAATAGAATCAAATTAAAGTATTAAAATCAAATAATAAGTTAGTAAATATTGTTAATTGAAATTTAAAAAAATACATCCAAATAATTCTCTACTAATTTATAAACATTCGATCATTCTGTCAATTTTAAAAACAATAATAGTATTTATTTGGAGAGTCACCACGAACAGATCCATATATTACACCACATCGCCTACCATAACCCTAAGACGATGCTCAGTAAAACCAGCCGCTGTCACGTCTAGCCGTTTATCTTGACTTCAATTTAATATTTAGTTTTAAAACTTAGATTTTGAATTGGACTTGAACTTAATCGTTCAAGAAACAATCTACCGTTGCGCATCGTGCAAGTAGTGTTCTAGTGGTTTATAAATGTAAATGTAAATGTTTTTAAAAAAATTGTTTATAAGTATCTGTATGACAAATGTCAAAGCTAGGATATTACTAAGGAAAAGACTCTTTTGAAAGCAAGGTTTTAAAGATTTGACATTTTATTCATGATGGTTTTTGTGTCTACAAAATAGAAACTTTAAGATTGGATTAAGATCGAAGTATCCTACCTATGTGTTCTTATATATTTATGTGGTTTATAATTAAGTGTATCATAAATATATGAAATGATATAGTTTAAACCTCGTGGACCTCATAAGAATAGTGCAATACCAAAAATGTTAATTAAAATTGATAATATTTGATTTAATAATTTTGATTTTAAGGTATATAACCTTTGGAGTATAAAACTGAAAAACTTTACCTTTAAAAGTCATCTAAAGATTTGCCCACTAACATATTATAACCAAATTTAGCTTATTGGTGGGTTTTTTTATTAACTATTTCAAGCCAATCAAAATCGAATATGAATGAGATTCTACGATCCTGTAACAGGAACGGAATTCTATACAGACCTTATGCTTTTATAGCTCCTATATAAATCCGGATCGTTTTTATTGATCAGGATTGTAAAATCTTAAGATCAAGATCTAGATCTTAACAACCTTGATTGATAGTACCATTTCACTTGAAACTGGAACATTGATGATGCGTATCCCGTTTTAATTGTGTGTCACATAATCAAGATGCGACGGAGTCACGCATATTATATATTACTAGAAATGTACCCGCACGATGTGCAGTAGTGGATGATTTTTCAAAAAATTTAAATTATAATGTATATGAAATTCGTAAACTTCATTCAGTAC